>JARVLU010000600.1:27346689-27366180 GCA_031762415.1 Simpsonichthys santanae
CCGGGCGCGTCCGCTGAGCGCAGCGGCTGAACGTCCATTTCACATCATTGGCTTCATTCGTGCTGGTCGATTATTTCTGTCCCATCTGAAGCTGAACAAAACTTTATTTTACCTCTTTTAATGCCGGTCAGCGCGTGGTGAAACAGCTGTGTGCGGCTGGTGATTGTATGGCAAGCCATGTTGCCATATAATAGGATAGTCAACCGAATGACCATCTGCTGATGGAATCAAAAGCTTGACACTGGCCCAGCCCGACCCAGTTTAGGGCTGGGCCGGGCCGGGCTCTGGGTTTTGGTTAAAAGTGACAGCTCCAGTGAATCTGGAGCAGCAAGACAGTCTCAAAGCAGAGCTGCGCTCTCATGTTGACTGATGTCATCCACAGCAGAGGTTTGTGCACGACTAGTTGACAAATTGTGTGTGCAGAATATACTCGTGCAAATTGAAACATTTGAAAAACTGTTCATGCATTTTTAAATCTTATTTGTGGCACTGACCGCGTATAAATCACTTGTGTGACTTCTGAGGCTGATTTATCGTCATCAAAACCTCAAGTGTCTCAATATTTAAAATATTCTAACCTCGACTGTAAAACATACAGAAACAGACATAAATAATAATAATAAATCTGCACTAAAAGCTAAAGTTTATATCTGATAAGTTGTTCTCAGCATCTCTGAGTCTCATTCACACTCACACACATTTAATAAATGTTGTAAAATGTTTTACAGATTGCCTTCAGTTGTCTTTTGATTGTTTTAGTTCAAAGCTTGTGGTTAAAACTGGAGATAAAATAAAAGATTTACTGTCCGAGCGCGTTCTCACTCAGCCAAAATGTTAAAGATTTAATTAGAGTCAGCTGTTTTAGTTTTAACGCAGTAAGCACAACTCTGTGGAACCAAAGTTATTCATCATTTCACTGTTTCATATTTGCTTCACAGCAAGGAGTTTGTGAACTTTGGATGTTCCTCATGTTTTTATCACATTAAGAAGGATGTCATCGAGACATTTATTGATTCTTATATATTCACTGTTCAGGTCTCAAAGCTTTTTAATCAAATATCTGAACTGCTCTTTAAGACGTGCACGTTGAAAAGTTTGAGTTAAAATAAAAACACATTGAAGGAGAAGCTGTTTGAGGTGAGTCAGCTGCAAAGATCAGATGACATCATCACAGCTGAATAATAATAAAAATGGACATATGAGCCATTTTTCAGCAACAGGAAGACGCTGGTTTAGTTACAGCCGAGCGCCGTTCAGTGTTTGGACCGGCAGAACCACGGCACGGACTTTATTTTACCGTTATCACTTTCAAGAGTCTCCGGGATGAGATCTTTTGTTGGTTACACCTTCAACAACCTTTGAAAAATGAAGAAAAGCAGTTTTTAATTTGAGAGGATTTTAGATAAAACGAGGACATTTTAGTCAGTTTCTAGATAAGAACGATATTCTGATACATTGAACAACATTTGAAAAATGAAAAATGAACAACATTTGAAAAAATGGAATTACATTAAGCCAAAGAAGTGGTGTTTGTTTTTTTGTGTGTTTTAAAAAAAAAAAAACTTTATTAATGACATCAAACAGAACAACAGAATAATGTACAATATGCATACAATGGAGGTACATTTAGCAGGCTAACACACCACACACACAAAAACACCACTTCTGCTTTGGCTTGATGTCATTATGTTTTGTTTGTTTGTTTGTTTTTCCAAATGTAATTCCATTTTTATTTTTTTCTCAAATGCAATTCCGGCCACTTCAGTTTTGGCCACTTCCTCTTTGGCTTAATGTAATTCTGTAATTTCAAATGTTGTTCATTTACACCTTAGGGCCACCGTAGTAAAATCATCAATACAGTCAAAAATAAACTTTGTGTCCCGAGGCCGTTCAAAATGCCATCTGCAACAGGTAAGACATTATTTGCTCATAACTTATCAACAGAACCCCACTGCAAAAGATCTGAATGATCATTTTAGTGTCCATAACTCAGTTTAGCATAAAGTGTCAGGGTAATGAAAGGACATATTTTTGCTTTGCTCCTTCAAAATATGTAATAAAAGAAAAAAAGTGTTTTTGTGCTAAAAACAAAAGATAAAATGCAAAATATTTAAAAGTTTAGGAGCTCGGTGTCAATCAGGATCAGGCTGCTGATCTCTGTTCCAGATTATTGAGACTAACTGCTGCTAAATGTCATGATTATTTTTCTGTTTCATCACAGCTAATGTTCCCAATAAAAGAACAAAATGCATTTTACATCATTAAGCACAAAACAACTGTTAGCTCAGGAAATATTAGTGTTAAAGAGAGAGATTTGCAAACTGATCCAAATGTCACAGTTTGGAGTTTCCTGCTGGTTTTGTTGTTTGTTTTTTTCCGTCTTTGTTCATTTAGTTTCTGTTTTCAGTTTTTATTGATCTTTTCTTGCAGCTGTCATGTTTCTGTATTTGTTCTGTCACGCACTCACACCTGCCAGACATCTGTAATCACCCCAGCTGTTCACATTCAGTAATTACCCGACCCTGTTACTTATACCTCTGCTTGACTCCAGCTCGTTGTCGGCTCCTCGTGCACTTTAAGTCCTTTTGGGTTTTGGCTCATGTAACTCTAAAAAAAAAATTACTTTATTTATTTATTTGTTTGTTTGTTTTTCAATGTGCCTTCCTGCTGCTCTGCACTTTTGGGTCAAAACCAACAACACAAACTACAATCAGTTCCATAAAACCAATTCCATGATCATATGATCATGGGCAGCTGTGGCTGAGTGGTTAGAGCCGGCGTCCTCCAGTGGGAGAGGTGCAGGTTCGAGTCCTCAGCAGTCACTGAACCCCTCATTGTCTCAGATGTGTCCCATCAGTGAATGAATGTGATCTGTGGAGCGCTGTATGAACAGGTGCACGAGGCACAGATTGTTGTAAAGAGCTTTGAGTGTTGTGGTCAGACAGAAAGTCACAGCAGTCCATTACATGATCTGCTGCTTGCTCCAGAGTCTGGTTGCAGGAGCAGGGAGGTCCAGACCTCTCTCCACACCCAGCTCTTCTGGGTGGACTCCAGATGCTCGTATCACCTCAACTCCTCCGGATGTGAAGGAGCAGCAGCCGTGCTCCGAGTCTCTCCCTGATTCATCCATTTCGATCGCTTGCATCCATAATTTAGTTTTTTCATTCATGACTCAAAGCTGGTGGAGCTGGTGGGAATGCTGAACGCAGATTCACTTTGCAGCTCAGCTCCCTCTTCACCACCACGGACCGGCGCAGAAGCTCAGTACTGCAGAATCTGCACCGATCTCACGCCCACAGGCAGCACCTGGGTCCCAGCAGTTCATCCTCAGATCACAGCTGCTGCTTCGTCTTTGCTCGTGCACGTGCACCACACAACATTTGTAACGGTCCTTACATGAAAATCTTCTCGTCGTGTTAAACTTTTTCTGAGTCGTGCCTCAAACCCAGAGGCTCAGTGGTGCACATGCACGGACGGTCCAGATCCTTTGATTGCTCAGGGCTATTTAGAATGGACCAGAAGATGCTGAGACGTGGTGCATGCGCTGGGCGCGATGGAGAGCGTGCACGAGCAGAGAATAAGCACAGCGAAGTGTTTCTGACAGCTGAGAACTTTTTAAAGAAGATGAAGGAGCGAAGGTCGACGCTGATGTTGACTGATGAATAAACTAAGACCAGACGCTCATCGTGCGCTGAACATGTTTGTGTTTGAAGATTAAAGACAAATAAATCAATTCACCATTAAAATACTTTTCTATCAGTGTTTGAACAAAAACCTTCAGACTGTGCAGCAGTTTCAGCTGAAACAACGACGACTGCTTGGAGGCAAACATCTTAATGCATCTTTTTCATCTGAATGATGAAACTCAAGGACATGTTAGTAAATCACATTATTACAGATCATATGTAATGTATTGTCAGTGATTCTCACAAATATTAATGTAATATTTATAAAACCAAGTTTAAGCCGTTTTGTTTGTGATCAGGTTAGTAAGCTGTGGTGGTGTAATAAATCATATTAGTAGTTTAACTTTACAACATAAATGTGTTTTTTTTGTTCTCCAGCATTAATAAATGCACATCAGTGTGACAGTCACTTCAGCTGTCAATCAAACCACTAAATTTTCATCCATCGACAGAAGCAACACAACAAAACATTAGTGGCTCTAAATCTACAGTAAACTATGTTAAGATTATAATAAAGCATTTACAGAAATGGAGTCATTAAAAGCTAATATTTGAGATGCTGTGGGCCAGAATCCATTTGCTTCGTCCATAATTATTGGATGCATGCTCACGCTCACGCGCACACACAAACACACACAAAACCTTCTAAAAATGAACAAGAATCCAAATTAAACAACTGTGCACCATAAGTTCAAGACCCATGAAGCATAACTAGCCTCATAAATGAGCTCTGCTGGATGATTTTATAGTGTTGGTCTCTGCCGTGCACTAAACTCTCAGCACTGACGCTATAAAACACACAGTCATCAGAAACAGGCTGGAACAGCTCTGGTTCCACCGCTGCTGGTTTGTTGTGTGGATTCATTACAGCTGCAGTCAGAGATGAACCCTCGCTGCACAACCAACAAACTCACACTTTGATGTTAGAAGAAAATAAATAAATAAATAAATAAATAAATAAATGCAGCTTTGTGAGCTACAGATTAAATTGTGTTAAATCAGACAGTTTATCCAGGAGAACTCACAATCTGTCTTAATCTGTCATAATCTGTCATAATCTGTCCTTAGGTCTGTTTTCTTCCTCGTCTTCATTTCCTTTCCTGCTCCTTGTGTGTCGCCCTCTTGTGGTCTGTTCCAGCTGTTGCTCCCTCATGTAATTAGCTTCTACCAGCACCTGTTGTGTCTCCAGATGTTTGTCAGTGTACAAGAGTCTCCTGTTCCTTGTCTTCTGGACATGAAGGCTGCAGGTGCCTGTTCTCCACCACGTCCTGGTTTAGTCTCCTTTAGGTTCCTCTCATGGCTCCTGTAGGTTGTTGCTGCCACGTCAGCCCTTTTGTTTATTTTTTATTAAATAACTTTTTACTTTTAACCTGAGTTCTCAGAATCCTCTGGTCCAGACCACCAGCAGACGGCTACCTAAACATCTGTACAGTGTTTCCCCTGAACCCTGTTGGAATTAAAGGAGCAGCATCACCTGCTCGAGTTTTTATTGAACTTGTGTTGAGAAGGACCTTTTGGACCTCATCTGTCATGGTTTTAGTTCAAGCTGGCCCCAAGTTAGACAGAGCCAGATGCACAAAGATGATTTTCTCCTCAGGTGCAGCAGCTTCAGGGCTGGAAGGGACAAAAGGTCAAGGTGAGCGTCTTTGTCTTTCCTTGAATTTGAGTTTTAGGCGGCCATCTTTTCTTACTGATGTCGTGTCTTACAGTTGGAGCCAGGGAGGAGGGAGAGACGAGGAGGGTTGAGGATCCAGAGGAGGTGAGAGGAGCAGGTTGTCTGGCAGAGCAACATCTGGTCGCAGTGGAGCAACAAGCAGCGAGGAGGTCTTTGCAGACTCGAAGATGCAGGACTTGGAAGTCGCTGAAGAGACTCACAGTCCAGGACCGTGCAGAAACAGGTTGTGATGGCGCTCCATTCATTTACCACAAGGTGAAATAATGTCTCGGCGCTGGAAGAACATCTGGCAACAGCTCGTAAATGATGTTGCACAGTCTCATGGGATGTTGTACATTCTTGGTTGTCCGGTTGGAGTTCAAAGTTCATGTTGGGGGTGGTTCTCAGCTGCCGCCATGACGGATCTGATCTCGGACAGAATCATGGGCCTTTGTGTTGAATAAGGTTGGCCAGATGTGGCGGCCATCATGAAATGGGTTGGCTCCTAAAGGTTTGACTTGAATGTGACTCATCATGTTTGAAGACAGGAAAACCCAGCATGGTGGCGGCTGTATCGTGGTTTGGGCTCCTAGGTCCAGGTTTAGCTGATGTGGACGTTCGTTCTCTTTGTTCCACCACGTGCACTAAAAGGACGCACAGACGCAGAGAGGACAGTTTCTAATCTTATTTCTTGACGTAAAGGTTGGCCAGTTGTCCTGCACAGTCACTGTTTTTGAATAAAATCAAGATATTCAGCAGATAAAAGTTGAAACATCCATTTCCTTCATGTTCCAGAGTAACTCCTCTAGTTGGGCTGCTGCGTGCATCAAGCCTCGTGCACGTTTTCACATAAATATTAGTTTTTAAATTGTTTTTGGGTTTTCCCATCATGTTTGTCAGCACAGTGTTGGCTTTAAATGTAAGACAGTTCCTCTACTGATCATATTATTATTATTATTATTATTATTATTATTATTATTATTATTATTATTATTATACATAATGCACCTTTTGTCTTTGCAGCAGCTTTTTACCGCACGTTTCTGGGAATGTGGAGATTCTCACATTAACAGTTAAACAAGTACATTTATAAGTTTTAGTGTCAGTTGCTTCAAAGAGTTCATGTTCAAAAAGTCAATTAATCATTTTAAAGACTTTGTTGTGTTGTTCTAATAAAAGTCTGGAGCAGTAACCAGTGGGCGCACACACACACACACTCACACCTGCTATAAGCGTCCTGAGCAGATGATTTATGGCAGCATTAAAGAATCTCCTCTTCTTCTGTGAACGGCAGTAAACACGTCTCTGGCGTCGTGGACATTATTCTGCCTTAATAACTGCAACGCCCGGCGCTGAAATAAAAGTCATTTTTTATGTGAACGCTCAGTTTCCTTTACAGTCGTCCTGTTTGGTTGTTGGTTTAATAGAAAAGACTCAGTTCTGATCACTTCCACTGCAGTGACTAAATATTCAGAGCCAGCTTGAAGTTTCTACCTGTTCCAGGTTTGACAGAACACCTGAAAGAGGAGGAGCCACGTGTTAAATCTCACTGCTGTAAAGCTGCGTTCCCCAAAGGAGCACACGTCACTGAAGGAACTTCATAAGAGCGCAGCTTAAATTAGATTTGGATATTAATTTAGTGAGAATCACTCATGTTGGTAAAGAGTTTCTCTTCACTTGGATCTTGGTAATAAATTAACACGATGTTTGTTTAATGGCCCACGTTGACAGACAGGCTCAGAACACCAAACATACGTGACGGTACTTAGATGTTGCACTCAAACTGACTGTGGTAGTAGCTGAGAGTCATCCCCATAATTAAACTTTTATTTTTATTCTGTGGTGTTTAATGTTTGAACTTTGTTTACCGGCAGTGATTTTAACATTTAGAGAAGTATAATGTTTTAAAGCAAAGCAGCTGAAGAGCCTGAAGATGTTGGTTTTCATTCTTATCTCTCGTGAGCAGAAGTTTCTCTGGAGACCATGATGTCATGACAGGAGCAGAAAATCATCAAACTGTAAATGAATGGTTTATGTCAAAATATCAGAAAAGTCTTCATGACATGTTGCAGATATGAAGGACGTCTAGATGATTCTTCTTCCTGACATTTTAGTGCATCAAGCTCTTTTGTAGCTGTTTATCCTTTTTAAATATAGAAATAATTGTTCAATGCAAATTAAAAAATGCTTTTAAAGAGAATTATTCTGACAACCAAAGGTTGTGGCTGCAGCTGTGCAACTGTTGGTGGAGCTCAGAGGGTCTGGTGTTCAGGAGGGACCCCTCGCTCTGCCCATCAGACCCCTCCAGCTCCACGGTGGTCATCAATGGCTCCTGTAAGGAGACAGAGCTCCTCTGTTCTGAAAGGTCTGCCCTTCTGTGCCCTCACAGGAAGCAGAGCAGAGCCAGAGCAGCTGCACGTTGAGGAGAACCAGGGCTTGTTGGGAAGCTGGCAGGGGACGTGGAGGAGACATGGCGGGTGATTGGAGCACAGTGATATCCGCCATCTTGGCTCGTTGCTTTAATACCAGCTTTGATTGAGGTGAATGGGCCCATGAAGGGCTGTGGAGGAGCTGATAAACCTCGCAGGGCCCGGCTTTGTTCTGGACACTCTTGGCACTCGTGGAGACTTCCTGGAGCTGGCACCTGGGAGTCCAGATGTCTCAGTGAGGAATCTCTGGTGGCATCTCTCAGAGCCTGCGGTGACATTTATCGCTCAGTCTGGCGTGACTGAGCTGGGAGGGTCGGGCCAGCTTCCTGTCAGACCCCCCCCCCCCCTCATATCTGGCTGAGTGAGCGCTGCTGGAAGTTCAGCTTCCTCCTGTGAGAAAAGGATTTAAAAACCGAGGCACAGGAAATGCACAAGACACTGCTGTGTTTTCCTGACACCTACAAAATGCAGGATTTGTAGTATCAGTCGCAAAACACAGTTTTTCTTGAAGACGCCACAGAAATGCAAAGATTTTCTAAAGGCAGGCGGCGTGCACCGACATGAGCGCGCTCTGAGGATCTGTGTGCTTTTAGTGCTTAATGTTGAAATGAGGCCGCGTCAGGGACGGTTGCTTCAAAATGATGTGCAAAGACCGAGAAACATCTGCACTGGAGGCTCTGTGGGAGTCACTTTAATGTTTGTGTCAATTTATTTTAAATATGGAGTTTGATTCTGCGACAATTAATCAGAAACAAGAAGATAAATAAGTGATTTGCACCAGGGGTGTCAAACTCACTTACAAACGAGGCCAAATTGAATTTTTTTTTCAAACTAAGGGCCGGTTTCAGAATCTACATGAACTTCTTGGTTGGAGGTTCCTCATCAAGAGTTTGATCTCATTTGAGTCAGAGTCTTTATTGTCATTTCATCATGCCTGTCATGCTGTGGTGCCACTTGCACCTCGGCTGCAGAGTTTTAATTAGCATCAATCACAGCACGGTTCACTTCAACGAGGCGCCATCGATCTTTAAGTTTGTTAACGAACCAAAGTTGTGGGCGGTTCTGACCCGATGCTCACGGTGGAGGTTCCTACATGACGATCGATATAAATGTCCAAAACATAATTAATCTAGAGGTATGTTAAGTCTCTAATGGTTTACTGAGGTCATCTGTCAGAACCAAAGGCCACGTGGACAAATTTCATTCAACAGCTTTCAATACATTTCAGACCAAGGTGTAACTCGTGCATGTGCACAATAAATGTTCATGTCAGTGTCTTCATTTTAACTTCAGATCATTTGTGTTTAATCTTATTCATATTTGTGCCACGAGTTAAAACAAGTTTTGTTTAACCAATTCCCATTTAGCCAATCAGCTTCTATAAAGGACAAAACAAAAAAATGTGAAATTATCTGAACTATCACTTTAAAATAAACTAAACCTGATGGACTTCAGGGAGCGAGTGTCTCAACTCAACAGATGTTTGTTCTGAACTTTATTATTTGATCGTTCGTTACGAGTCTCCAAACACAAGCGTGTCTCTGATGTGCACGAGCTCTCCTCTTATGACCTTCAGAGTGACCTTCAGAGCGACTTCAAGAATTCCTAAATGTCACTTTGGGAAAAGTCGATGCTCGTTTCTGACCCTGCGGTCAGCGAAGGGACGACATGAGTCTGACGGGCGACGTGCTGCCAAGTTCATCGTATCAGCAAATGTGTAAAAAAATGTGTGTGTGTGTGTGTGTGTGTGTGTGTGCAGATAGCTTTAAGAGAAGAGCAGAACTAGCAGACATGTCCAGCTGTCTCACCTCTAACACTCATTAGCTGTGGTCTCGTCCTCAGGTTGACCTCCCGTCCTTTAGTCCCAGAAACTCGACCACCTGTGGGCGTCGGCTTCGTTTCCAACAGCGAGAATGAAGTCGAGGTAAAGAGATTAATTCATGGGAGTGGGAGCGTCCAAAGAGCGAGGTGATTAATATCAGGCCTCCGTCAGCCTGTGCACAGAGGGGGCGTCAGGTTGAAGGTGATGGAGAACAGCGAGGCGTGTGTTGTTACACGCCGTCATCCAGATTACAGGCCGGACTTTAGACCCCAACACCTCCACCACGCTGCCGTCCTCCATTTATGTCCTTCAGGTGTCCTTTTGCTGCCGCCCACGCCGTTTGTCCCTGGAGGGTCGAGTTGGAACAGGTGGACGTGTCCTGTCCTTTGGTTTGGGCTGATTCATGAGGAGCTGGGGTTCTAAAAGGTTTTGCTTCAAGAATATTTAACTTCCTAATGTTTTCAGAGCACGACATAGTAAAGGTCTAAATGTTGGCAACAGCTGTTGGAGTCAAGCCGCTCTGTCTGTTAGCAAAATATTTCATAAACCAATGGATAATTGTGAAACTTTCATAAAATATCAAGAAGCCCAGCTCTGTGCAGGGACGCCCCCTCGACCCAGTGCAGGTGGTGGGAGACAGAAGGACTCGAGCTAAAATCACATCATTGTTGGACAACGTCTCTCACCCCGTGCACGAAGCTGTTGCTGAACTGGAGCTCCTTCAGTGACACATCACTGCATCCTACGTGCACAAAGGAGCGTCACCGCAGCTCCTTCCTCCAGCAGCTGTTACAACATCACTGCTCCCAACAAACTCTATGAGGATTGTACAGGTTCTGAACAGCCCATAACAATGAGCCCCCAGTCCCAAACTCAGAGCACCCCCCACAGGTACCCTGAGGAACACGGTCGAATGCCGTGTCCAAGTCCACAAAACATATGTGGACTGGATGGGCAAACTCCCACGACCCTTCTAGGATCCTAGTGAGAGTAAAGAGCTGGTCCAGTGTTGCACGGCCAGGATGGAATCAACATTGTTCCTCCTACCCCTCCTGCTCCCGATGTCCACGTGACGTTGCAAAGACGTGTCAACCAAGACACCCCCACAACATCCAGAGCCTTAAGGAAACCAGGGTGAATCTCATGGAGCTCTGTCACCTCTGAGATGTTTAACGACCTCAGCCGCGGTTATACAGACCAACCCCAAAGTCCCTCGACTCCACTTCCTCCATGGAAGACGTGCTGGTGGGATTGAGAAGGTCCGAGAAGCATTCCTCCCACCTCCCAACAGCATCACTGAATAAAGTTTTAATGAGAATGAGGTAAATGTGGTGTGGTAGTACTGAGAGTCATCCTCAACACGTCCTCTGAGTGTTACCACAACTTGCAACACTGCAAAACATCAAGTTTGACCAAAACAGCTGCAACTCCTCATCCTTAAATTTTAATTCAAAACTCTGAATTTTTTTAAACTTCTGGCATGAAATTTATGATAATTAGCATTTCTTAAAGAAATGCCAGACCTTTAATCAATACTTGTGATCATAAACTCAGATCAGATCTCATCACGTCTTATAGGAAGCCATTTTTAATTTATGCACAGAACACAAGCAAACATAAAGAGTTAGCTGCAACTGAAGCAGCGAAAGAGCTGAAGGTTTCTAAAAACAAATATTACAGATTATGGGATGGGAGGAAACGGTACTTGAATGCACCGTCTGTAGCTGTCAAGATTCTGCTTTCACAAATTCATCTCCAGCTCCCAAACTAAAGGAAGTGAACACTATCAAAATTCAAAAACACCTTTTTCTTTGTCTTTTCTTTTCTTTCTTTTTTTTTTTTTACAAAAAATATATAAAAGGCACAATGACCGATCATAATGTGATGGAATTCCTCCAATTAATCGCCAAAATGCACATAAAACTGTTTTTTCCTTTTAAAAGAACATGTTCTTCAAACACTGGAGACATCGACTAAATGTAGTTAGAAAATCTACAGACGTACGCAACAAACCTAATTCTCTGTACAAAAACATAATAATAAAAAAAAATGTTACATTTACATTGACAGCTCATATTTTTCCATCTGCTAAAGAATGAAAGTAAAAATAGAAACATGAAGGTTTGACCACAGGCTCGGGCAGACGTTGGTCCTTCAGGAGTTCACTGCTGGACACCACCAGGCATCTCTGCCTCGGAGTTCAAGTTTTACTTCCAAGAAGAGCAAAACCTGCTGTGGAGCCCTGGAACGTTCATGCACGAACTAACCAGAACAACAGAACCAGATGACGTCATGCAAAGCTTTTTGTTTGTCTCCCATCGTTACAAACGTTAGAGGCGTCCAAAGGAAGATGGAGGGAATCTCATTTGCAGCAGTGTCTTTTAGTTCGTCCACATCCAGCGGTCCATTTCTCAGTAGAGTCTGAGCACGGTGTGTTTTCCACGTGCACCCCAAGGCACCTGAGAGAGGGGCGGCTCCCTCCGTTGTTTGTCTTTTCGTCACACGAGCTGCCGTAGAGTCTCAAAGTGTACAGACAGAGCGGACAACAGGGGGAGCGTCTCCGCTAGCTCAGGGCTAATAGTCATCGTAGGTGTTGAGGTCGGTGAAGTATGCGTTGGTGTAAGTCTTCCCAGCAAGCTGTGGGTTGAAGTACTTGTTCCTTTCTTCCAGAATCAGGTTGTTTTTGTTGAAGGCCTGCAAATAGAAAGTAGAAACGCATGAAGAGGACAGACAGAAGGCAGTCAGCAGTTATCCTGCAGCAGATGGATCAGGGGGGACTCAGCCCAGATGGTGAAAGTAAATCCAAAAAGAGCAACATAAATCAATGGGAGGCTGCTCGCTGAATGAGATGTGCGCTTCACAGAGCAAGGTCAAAGCGTTGGAAAAATGAGACGTCACCATGAGGCGAAATTATTCGGACGCACATTCGAACGTCCACCTCTGTCATCTCTAATACCCAGCATCAGCAGTTTTTATGGATCTGGACTGTTGCTCCTCCGGGACAACCAAAGCCATAAAAATCGATCAAACGAGCGTTGCTGTTAAACAACGAGGAGCCGCCGTGGGGGCAGCTTCCTGTCCCTGCATGACACGGTACACACGGCATGAGCTTCTGACGCCTTGCTCAATACGACATCAGCAATTTGCCAAATAGAGATGGCGGCATATGCAGTGTGATGGAGGAGTGTGATGGGAGTCCCTCAGGGCAGCATAATTGAGCACTTGATGATGCTGCATTTACAGCTGATGGATGCTTCCGACTAACGCTGATGTGGAACAAGTGCGCCGAGCAAAAAGCTCATACGTTCTGCTGCGCTCCCATTATGTGATTTGCTCACAAAGGGAAAGTAATCGAGCCCCCTGCAGCCCCGCAGACCGTTCTCCTGCTCTGCAGGTGGGCCATGCTTTAAAACAGCTGCGCAGCCATGCTTGTAGCATCATCCACTCCGTCTTTAGTCAAACGTATTTAACTGGATTTAAAATGATTAACTTTGAGTTTTTGGTGCTGCGGACGGAAGCTGCTGTAACTTTAAAGTGCCGTTAGTGATAGAGAGGAAGCAGAGGAGGTGAAGAAGCAAAGAACGCCAAGAGTTCTCCTTCTCAAACAAAACATGAAGAACAAACGTGACAAGCAACAACATGCAAATGTTTAAAGGCGAGTAAAAAGGGAGGGGGGTGCACTGCCTTCTCACAAGCCGGGAGGGAGAAGGGAGTCAGTCGTGATGGAGGGATGAAGGAGGTCTGAGCAGAAAACAAAGAAACGACTCCAACCTGCCACACACAGGAAGTGCCACAGGAAGTGGAAGGGCAGGGCACGTTGGGGGAAGAGGAAGTGGTACTGGCCGGGGTCAAAAGGTTGCTGGGTTAGGGGTGGAGAGGTGGGGACGTTGCAGAGGTTAGTAGAAAATCTCCAGTCCACGCATGGACACCCCCATGTTAGCTGAGAGAGGCTGGTGCATGGCGGGGTCGTCCAGAGGCAAGAGGACTGACACATCTGGCTGCAGGAAGGAGAGGAACGAGCAACAATCACCCTCAAAGAAATGCTGAGGTCACATTCTGCCTGAGAGGAGCTCACATGGAGCTCCAGACAGAGCCTTCAAGAACCTGAACATCTGGAAATCTTCTAACAACCCTGACCAAGTTAGACACTCTTAAACCCAAGGCGTTGTGCTCCTCTTTGTTTCATAAACAGGCAGACTATGGTTCTGCGCCCCCGATGGGTAAATATTCACGGCAACATGAGGTTGACTCACTCCTCATTCATCTCGCACCTCCTTTTGTGTTTCCGCTCCGACTGTCTGTATTCGCACCTGCGTCCATCTGTAACCGCACTAACTGAATCATGCGCCACGCTCCTGACTCTAATTGTGTGACAGATGAACCCTCGTCTCCCCTCAAAGAAATTACACTGGGAGGGAGCGCCGCTTCGAGCTGAACGTACTGCTCGGGATGTGACGGCTCCAAAAAACCTTTTCATGTCCGTGAAGCCGTTTGGCAAACAAGGATCGAGCTCCTTGCAGAAATGATGCAACAGTCGCGCTTTGACGAGTGCATGAACTCAAGTAAGGTGAGCTACACTTGGCAGATTCGTTCAATGACTATATTTGGGCAAGTGGGAGGGGACAGGAAGTTATCCTCAGAACCCTTTTGTACGCTGCTACGTGGCTATGAAGCTAAATATGGGATTTATTTCTCAACACACACAAACAGCAGGACACGGCAAATGAGTGAATTTAACTCAGATACATCATCGCTGTCTGTAAGTGACAAGACTAAGTATTTAGTTTGTGCTTTTTGAAGACGTCACCAGGAAGTACCGTATTTTTCAGCCTATAGGTTGTGTTTTGTTGCATAATGTGCATGCCCTGCGACTTATACATAAACTAATTTTTACTGAGATATGGTCATTTTCATTCATTCTGACTGAAAATATTGAACACTACCATTTTCAGCTGCTAGATGGCGCTAGAGTAGTATGGCATGCCGTTGTGTCATGTAATAGGTAAAAGTGGGTATTAATGACACAATCAGCTTGCCATACAGCCACCTTTATCCAGCTCGCCTGCCACAACCGTCACATCAGTTTCTTTTCTCTGCGCCGCCCTGGAGAAATGCAGCTGATTTGACCATTGAAGTGCATTTATTAAGTAAAAGTTCAACAGAGACACACCTTTACTGTAATGATGAGTAAACAAATAATTCTTTTTAGGTGCTTATCTTGTTAAATTTCTAAGAAACGCAAAGCGAGTTGCCCTCTGTGTGTTCCTGTTTCTACATATCGGCTTTTGAAATGCAGCTGATTTGAACGTCAAAGTGCACCCGCCCAAAGTAATTTTTATCTGCAAAATAGAGAATGAAAACCACCCAATCTGGCAACACTGGACATTGGAGGAAAGGGGGTGGAGCTCCTGCAGGTAAGGGGCGTTTACCTTCGGGACAAATTGAGGTCCCTGATTGGTCAGTTGCTGATGAGCCTGCTGGATTGATTGACAGGTGGCATCGAGGATCTGACTCGTGCAAAAAGAATCATCATTTTTACAAACCTGAATAAGAGTGTCATCATTTATTCCACATTTATTTAAAATGTTTCAATATTTTGGTGAATCTAAGGTTTAAGAACTGAGCTTCCTTACAAACTCCTAATGATGTTTCTTTATTTTTCAGGGGTGCTGAGTTAAAAATTAGAGGTGTATAAAGAGACTAACATGGCCACTGGTTCAGACTTAAACCGAACTTTAACCAGGGTTAAACGTTTCCACTCGTCAGTTCAGTTGCCCTTCTTTAAAATCAGCAACTTGAAGCAACAGTGACAGTAAACGTGCAGCTAAATTCACCACATGGGACTTTTTGACAAAGCGAATCCTCTTGAACTCATTTCACCTCTCAGTTTAGGAACGTGTTTGACTTTACCTGACGGACTTTTAGCTGCTGCAGCGACTCCATCAGTCTGTGTGAACAAAAGGTGAAACATCCCAACGAACCGGTAAATAATGTCCGGAGACGTTCTGCTTAAACTCGCTGAACTGCTTCATGACGGCCACGTAAAGAACGGAGAGTTAAAGCTCGAGTGTTTTCACTCACAGGTTACTGAGCAACTCATTTGGACTCTACATGGACTGTTGACCTTCAAGCAGCCAGAGCTCATTAAAACATGATGAATAGTTCTTAAACTGCAAAATGGGCCAATAACAGAAACAAAACGCTTTCGGTGCCAAAATGTTGTCCTCTCTTGACGTTCTGCAGACGCTGCAGGTCATTATTGGAGCTAAATTATTGTGGAAGGTCTGTTGAACAACGGTGCTATTTTATTTATTTCATGAGAATAAAAGCAGCAGGTCCTGCATCTGAAATGATCTTTAAATCTTCAGGTTTGTTGTTTTTGAATTGTCTGAGTCGTTGGATCAGAAATAAATCCCACAACGTGAACAAATATAAACTAAACTGAGGTAAAATGAAGCTGAATGTGCTCGTCACACTTAGAAACAAAGTTCCAGACAAATCATTTAAAATAAATCCTGACATGTTCTGTCACAGTTAAATACGTGCATGTGAACAGCCAGAGAAAACAGCTTGACGTGTGTTAAAGTGGTAATTTGTCAGCAAAATGAAGAAATGCTTGTCTTATTTATTTAAATTAGGAATCGTTCACCTCCTCTGCTCTGCTCCATGACTGACATCCTAAAAAGAAGCGAC
Source organism: Simpsonichthys santanae (assembly GCA_031762415.1). Lineage (NCBI taxonomy): Eukaryota > Metazoa > Chordata > Actinopteri > Cyprinodontiformes > Rivulidae > Simpsonichthys > Simpsonichthys santanae. Next base: position 27,362,974 of record JARVLU010000600.1, read on the forward strand.
ACACATTTTACTGTTTTCTTGGAATAAAACGACGTTAACAGATTTACTGATTGAAAATGCAGAGTGGAAACCACAGAGGAAGACCAGCTTGAACAAAGAGAAGCACAAACGACCGGCTCTGAGCGCCGACACACGCCTGAAGTTTCAGAAAAGAAGAAGCTGGTTGGACCTTTAGAACAGGGCTGTTCAACTGGGGGCCCGGGGGCCAAATCAGGCCCGTGGGAGAGGTTAGTTCAGCACAACAATGGGTTCATTTTTAAATAAAACTGGATTTTAAACCATAAAACAAACTTTAGGACAACCTGCTGGATGTTCAGCCCCTGAGCAGTTTAGTTGAACAGCTCTGATTTAGAGGATCTGGACTACGTTTCTAAATCTCTCTGCGCCAAAGTTGTGGGAACATGTTTAAGTTGTGGGTGCTGTATGGATCATTATGACCCTAAACACCAGTATGAAAAATATTACAATGCAATTCTATAAATACACACTGGCAGTGCATGCCGCGTCATCTGAACACAGCCAGTAAAACAGGATGAACCAACATTAATTATAATAATAATGTTGCTGCAGAGTCAAGAAATTCAAACTGCTGTGAAATTATCTTAATTTGCAGCTGTGATGATTTTTATTGTTGCTTTAATTTAGACTAGCCACAATGACAGCAATAACATAATATAATAAGAAATGCTTTATACATTTAAGAAAAAAAAAACCACTTTTAATTCATTCCTGAATAATAATCTATAGGTCCTTAAGAGCAAACGTAGAGCTGGTTGTTGGTTTGTTACCTTCCCATCAATCAAATGGAAAAATATTTGACCGTTGGGCTTTGAAGTCTTTTGACCACCAGGTGGAGGATGCTAATCAGATGTAGCCGCACAACTTTAGATATAACATTGCTCCTCTAGTTACAGATGTATCATCCACAAAGTGCTTCTTCAGGAAACTCTACGTTTGCTTTAGTAAATCATAAGTGTCAGAGGCAGCAGTGCTATACAACATGTGTATTTAAAAAGGGCTGAATTCAAAGAGATTAAATAATTTTGCACACATATGATAAACAGTCCTGGATTATGTGAGCCAACAAAACTCATTAATATCAAAATATAAGGATTTAAACATAGGCAGCACTTATGATAACTGTTTGGATATGCAGCACCTCCTGATTTCCACCAGGACGTGCTGCATCACACTCTGCACCATGAAGCCCCAAAGCTTTGGTTTGAACGATGATTTAACCACGATCCATGTTTTTAACCACGATCAGTGTTTTTAAACACGATCCGTGTTTTTAACCACGATCCGTGTTTTTAACCACGATCCGTGTTTTTAAACACGATCCGTGTTTTTAACCACGATCCGTGTTTTTAACCACGATCTGTGTTTTTAACCACGATCCGTGTTTTTAACCACGATCCGTGTTTTTAACCACGATCTGTGTTTTTAACCACGATCTGTGTTTTTAACCACGATCCAAGAAGACGTGCAAACACAGGGCGTCCACTCCTCACTGATTATATTTACCTGCAACACACGACAGAGGAGCACACAGGTAAAGGACAAGTGCACGTCTGCCTACCTGTTATATGACTAGAGAGTCAGTGCGGTGCAGGAGGTAACAGTCGTGCAGTATGAAGTGCGTTTAATCATCGCTGACAGTGAGGAAGGAGGCAAACTCACCTCCTCGAGGGGCGGGGGTGTGGGTGGGGGGGTGACATTAATTGATTAAGTCATACAGTAAGAAAATGCTGGAAACTGATGCTGAGCCTCGGCACATCTGAACATCCGTCAAACCTGACCAGCGTTAAACCCCGAGCGAGCGAGTGAGCGAGCGACTGCGTGTGCCCACCCACCTTGATGGCCTCCACGGAGTCATATTTGTCCAGTTTGTTGATGTGGTTGGTGATGCTGGTGTTGAGCGGTGCCGCAGAGATGGGGTGGATGACGGTGGCGTCATGGGACTGCTGCTGGTAGCGCTGACAGTAAGAGTAGACGAGCAGGGTGACCAGGCAGCCCAGGATGGAGCTGCTGAGCCCCACAGCGATCATGTGGAAGAGGTTGAAGTCTGAAAGGAGGAACTCATGAACAAAAGGCTGGATGTGTTTGTGAGATGATTCAAACCGTGCGTGAACTGAACGGCTCATTCATGCAACAAAAGAGCACTCAGTAATAAAAAGACCAGCGTTTATTTGTTTCCTCTGTCTGAATATGTGTTTAGAAGAGAAACGCTGATGACCTGAGTTCATGTTCGTTTTCACATCAGACCATGTTTGTCTGACAGGATGTGAACGAGTGACATCATGGCTCAATAATTACAGAGTTTACATTCAGACCTGCAGCACTGAACATCCTCTTTGATGCACCTCGTATTTTATTCAGATTAAACTGTAAGAAATATGCATCCTCCCTGCAGCAGCATAACTCCAGATGAAAGATGAATGTAGACTACTGTCTAAAGAGATTATGAACAATTACTATCTTACCTGTTGTAGATAACTATTTGATAGCTCAGTTAGGATTATTAACATTTAAATGTGACCAGAGTGATGAGCTAATGCTGGACCAAACGTGACCAAGAACAAAGTGGATTGCTGCTTTCGTAAAACAACCCAAATCTAAAATAAATCTCATATCAATCATTTCCTGCGTGATCAATAAAGTTCTATCTTATCCTCTATCAGAAGATCTTAATTAGTTGATATGATAAAATATTATCATTATAGAATAGTGATGATCACAGAATAGTGATGATCATAGATTAGTGATGATCATAGAATAGTGATGATTATAGATTAGTGATATTATAGAATAATGATAATTATAGAATAGTGATGATCATAGATTAGTGATATTATAGAATAGTGATGATCATAGATTAGTGATGATAATAGAATAGTCATGATTATAGAATAGTGATGATCATAGATTAGTGATATTATAGAATAGTGATGATTATAGAATAGTGATGATCATAGATTAGTGATGATCATAGAATAGTGATGATTATAGAATAGTGATGATCATAGATTAGTGATGATTATAGAATAGTGATGATCATAGATTAGTGATGATTATAGAATAGTGATGATTATAGAATAGTGATGATCATAGATTAGTGATGATTATAGAATAGTGATGATTATAGAATAGTGATGATCATAGATTAGTGATGATTATAGAATAGTGATGATTATAGAATAGTGATGA
>JARVLU010000600.1:27459984-27471555 GCA_031762415.1 Simpsonichthys santanae
GTGTGTTGGAATTATGTGTGTGTGTTGTAATTATGTGTGTGTGTTGAAATTATGTGTGTGTGTTGGAATTATGTGTGTGTGTTGAAATTATGTGTGTGTGTTGGAATTATGTGTGTGTGTTGTAATTATGTGTGTGTGTTGTAATTATGTGTGTGTGTTGGTGAAATCTCATGAACCAGAGATGATTCACTTCTGGGAGTAAAAACCATTCAAGGTGTCCGTTACACAAACCATGCAGGAACTTTAAAACTTTTATTTTGAAGGCAGCAGACATGCTACGTTTCTTCACGGAGTTTCTAATTTTATTATTCAACTCGTTTTATTATTTTAAAAAGACGACTGTTGTTTAAGACCTTGTCCATAACTCATTATTAACATCCAGTTCCTTTTTAGACTCCAGCTCCGTCAGCTTCATGTTAAATGCATGTGATAATGTAATCTCATCATGACCATGAAAGTGATGGCTGAATGGGGGGGGGGCTGCTGATGAGATGAAAGCAGACACACGCAGGGATGAGATGAAGAATGAAACTCCAGCCAAGGTTCTGAGCCACCACACACACGTGCACACCACCCCTCCGCCTCAACTCATCCCCTGAAACCCCACGACTCCCGCGCCTCATCACAAAGCAGCCATCACTCACAGCGTTTTGTTATTCCTCGTCTGACACGGAGCGCCCGACACAAAGACAACATGACAGGCTATATGAATATTTACAGCAGGCATCAGAGGACACGCCTGTCAGGCCTCAACGCCACGGCCGGACCGTTCCACTGGGCCCACGTCAACATGTGGGATCAAGTCAGAAACGTCACTGGAGTTTGTGCGTGTCGTAAACAAACAGCACAAATGAGGATTCAGTGAAGTCCACGTGCTGGATGGAACCTGTTCTAGAGCTAAATGAACAACTTGTGCACAGAATCCCACTTTACATTACATCATCTTATTGTTCCATATTTTACTAACAGAGCACTTCACTCTCAGGCTGCAGGTTTACTTGAGGTTCCTAGAGTTTCCAGCAGCAGAATGGGAGGAAGATCTTTCAGTTTCAGCATCTGCTCTTGTGGAACCAACTCCCAGTTTCTGATTATGAGGCTGACAACCTGTCAACTTTTAAAATTAGGCCTAAAACTTTATTTTTGGATAAATCCTCTAGTTGGGGCTGAGTTTGCTTTCCTGAACTTACACTGATCTCGGCTTATGCTGGAGGACAAAGTGACAAACTGCTGTCTACACACCCTCATGAATACAGTAGTTCCTCACTACTTTATGGTTTGTTTATTGTGAACTCTCTCTATTGCGGTTTTTCAAAATAAGAGTGGACATGACACACAACTGGCTGATTGACGGATGAGCTGCACGATCAGCATGGAATTTTTATTTAAAATAAATGTTTAATTATGTTGCAGCTGCTGCACCTGTGTGCAGTCCACACTGCAGGAGAAACTTCCTGCTGCAGCTGATCAGCTGTTGTCCGTGCAGAGCTGAGAAGTGGGCGTGGCCAAGAGCGCTTGCAAGTGACAAAGAGCAGAGGAGGCAGGAGCTGAAATCATGACATTCTGTCTCTTTTAGTAGTTTAGAAACATTGTTTAGTGTGGGGAGGGTTTAAAACACATTTATACACACACACTGTTTATAAATAATAAAATTAACTACTTACTACTTGTTCTCTTATTCCTACTTTGCAGTTTTTCACTTATCACTGGTCTTGAGTGCACGGATCCCCAGTGATAAACGAGGGACTGCTTATAAGTATTGTTGCCTCCCATAGGAACCTCACCTGGACCAATATGTGTTTGTGCACCTCTTTCCTGTTCTCTCAACCCCCAGCCTGTTGAGACAGATGGCAGCCGTCCTTATACTGGTTCTACTGGAGCTTTCAAACTGGAGTCGTTCCTCTTCAATGCCACTAACGTGCTGCTCATGGGGCATTGCACCAAAGGGAAAATTCAACACAACCGTCTGGTTCCCTTCAAAAGAAAACCTTTCTCATAATGAATGTTTTGTAATGGGGTTGAACCGACTGTAACTGGATTTGAATGTGGCTCAAATGGACTCATTTTTCGTGCTGTACAACCTAAGACAGCTTTTGTTGGTGCTATATAAATAAACTGAACTGAATTTAACAAAAGACCCCCCCTCCCCCGACACCTGCATTGTTGGAATCAATCCAGAGCAAAATGTGAGGTCATTTTAGACGTCCAAGGTTCGCCCCGCGTGATGTGGTGCATGACTAAATGAGTGCACGTTAAACTCAAACTGAGGCTCCAGGCTGCAGGAACCGAGCACAACAAACCACCATGAAGCCACATGTAAGTGCACCGCAGCATCTTTAAATCTTACATGGATTCAGGGGTTAAGGAGATGAGATGATTTTCACGAGATGGAGAAGCGCATGGAGCAAACAAACCGTGCACGACACGAGGAGGCCCCTGCACCTTCAGGTTTTTAAAACATAAATCACTCGTTCATGAAAAAAGATGAGTTTTGTAAAAATCAAGCTGAAACGTGTTGGACGTCTGCACATTTTGAAGAATCATCTAATTAGATCAGCTCTGGTTCGAGCTGCGTCCTGCTGCCTTCACAAACACGGGGAGGCCATTTGTCTGACTTCCTGTTTCCACTCCCATCTTTCCGAGGACGTGTCGGCTGCTTGGGGGAGATAAAAGCCGAGCTCGCTCTGCGGCTGTAAAACAAGCTTGTCGGTCACACTCTTCCATGACACGCCCCAAGTTTGTCCCGAGGAGCGTTGTTTACACCGTAGTTCATTCCCTTTAGAAGACTTCCACCGTGTGCAGCCTCGTTAAAACAACACCTCGTTAATGCCCGTGGCTTTACAGTGGAAGGTGAAACGACCAGCGCTCCAAAGGTTTAACCAGAAATTATATGCCCCAGTTTTCCAGAGGAACTGCATCCTTTGGGTAAACATTTATAATGATGACACTAAACTTTACAGTGCAGCCCAACGTCTCTGGAAACCACAGCATGAAGCAGGAAACGGTCTTCAGACTTTAGTGTCCTTGCAGTTCTGTCAGCCGAGTGTTGTGCCCAGACAGAACCGCCAACCCCGACAGGGTCAGTCCCAAGTGAGACACACCCTTTCCACAGTGCGGCCACAATCACACGGAAGAGAAAACTACTGTCACTGAACAAACCCTGACCCTCATGATGACTAACAACCACTCTTTGCTCTCACTCATGCTTTTATTCCTATTTTAGCAGGGGGGGCAGTACTTTTATGAATCACACCCCAGTTCACAGAAACCTCCCTCTTTAAAAAAAAAAAAAGTACTTTGTTAGGTTTTCAGGAATGTGTTCACAAAAACAACAAACATTTCACATCTGTCTGTAACTCAGTCTCAGATTTGTGGCTAAAGTTTGATGTAGCAGCTCAGAGCGCTGCAATATTTGTTCAACACATGCAAGACCGTGGGCGACAGGCATTCTGTCCAGGAATGTTTGTCTCGGTTGTGAATATGAATTTCAGAGAGGCAAGGTGAGTAGTAACTGCTGTTCTCGGTGTACAAAGAATCAAAAACACATAAAGTCCACCTGAATCAGACGGTGAGACCTTCACCACATGTTTGAGTCAAAACACGGCAGCGTCAGTAAAACTTCTCTTCTGGCTTTGGGTTTTGGTGTTCCACACTTATTGAAACTAGTCACTGGGTAGATGTTTATCCAAAGTGTTTCATGGTGATGTCAAGTTTCAGACAGAGGACTAAAATTACACAGTACAGGATCCATAACTCATTTCTTCTGTTTTTACTTTTTTACTACGTAAGTGCAGAACTGGAGTAAATTTAAAGTGAGTTCCACTATTGTTGAAAATGCTGCATTCATTTTTTTTATTTTATCTTCAACAAAAAACTCTGCATCTTTTGAAATGTTTGTCTTTATTGTATCACACAAGGAAAAAGGCAGATTTTGTGTCCATTGTCTGACTATTTATCTTTTTTGTAATAATTTTCCAAAGACAAGGTACGGTGGTCATGAGGTGTAAACAAACATAAAAAAAAAAAACAGAATTACATTAAGCAAAACCAGAAGTGGTGGGGTTTGTTTTTAGTTTTTTTTGTTGTTTACTTTATAGTTATTTTTGAATTTATTATGTTTATTTATTACTTTTTTTGTGTAATTCCGTTTTTTTTTTTTTTTTTTTTTTTTTTCAAATGTAATCCCATTTTTTAAAAATGTAATTTCCATTTTTTTTCCAAATATAATTCTGTATTTAAAAAAAAATGTAATTCTGTATTTTTATTTATTTAAATTTTTTTCCAAATATAATTACATTTTTTTCGAATGTCATTGCGGCCACTTCCACTTTGGCTTTTTTCAAATGTTGTTCATTTACACCTCACAGCCACTGTGATGATAAGAGGCAGTGGTGGCACAGAGGTTAGATAATGTGGGCCTGTGATTGGAAGGCCACCAGTTCAATTCCCTGGAGTGACAGCATCACAATGTGGGTGCGTCTCCTCCCTTATTTTCCCCACACTGGGCCCTTGAGCAAGGCCCTTAACCCCCCTCCCCTCAATCTGCTCCTGTGGGCGCACTAGATGCAGCTCTCTGCTCCACACAGAGGCTGTGGTAGCTCGGGGTCTGTGGTTTCATCAGGAAGGACATCAGGCGTAAAAATAATCACCAAGTCTTCATGCGAGTTAGTTCACTGTGACGACCTCTGAAGAAAGGAGCAGGTAAAAATAAATTAAAATAAAATAAATTGTAAAAATCCAAAGACGAGCTGAATCACGGCTGTGGCTCCACATCCAGCAGCTGATTAAAGTAACTGCACTTCAAGACTCTTGTCAGATCTTTACATGTGTCTTTCTGTGGTGAAGATGTCCAGAGCTGAGCTGCTGAGATCCAGGAGGTTTATGTGAACGTTTGTCGTCCTCCAGCTCGGCTTGAGGAGCCTCACGGCAGCGTCGCTGCACATTTACAACAACAAAGGGTTCACCCCACGTTACATGGACGCACAGTGACTCACCAAAGAGCAGGATAATGGTTTAATGAGTGCTGCGCCTCCCTGCACGTGTGTTTGAGTCCCTGCCTCTGTGAACGTGTCGACATGTTTGTAATGACTCGTTTTTCTGCTTTCAGTGAAAAACAGGGCCACAAGTTCACATCGTCCTTTAAGAACAGTTTGTGAACTTTACAACTCTGAGCAATGACATGTTTTTGAACACGGCTTTCATCAGATAAATTGTAGATTACAAGCAGAAATAAACTAAAGCCTCCACAAGCTCCTCTGAGTCAACAGCTGATGAGGTAAGGAGAAAGGTAACGTAAGAATTCATGTGATTTTGACCATTTCCTTGTAAGTTACATTTAAAATGGCTTTTTTCATTTCGACGCCAGGTTTTGTTCAAGAACCTGCTCAAAATTCAGTCTCAGACGTTGTTTTTTGAAACAAAAGATTTATTTAGAACCGTCTATTCAGACAGATGGTGTCATTTAGAAACACAGTCAAACAGGCTGTAAATATAAATGTAACGCTGCAACGTCATGTTGTCGCTCATCCTGATTTTCTGCTCGGAAAAAGTGATAATTCAGCCAGAGGGAAACCTGCAAAACATCCTAAATGCAATTATACAAGTTAATATTTTTAATATTGCTTAATAACTGTAAGGTGATTGTGATATCCTTACTTAAATAAATTATTGACAAAGTAAAAAGCATCATAGTGAAGTCGACTCCTGAGTTTTTAAACAGCGCTGCTTCTTTTTGGGACTAATTAAGAGCAAAATCTTTCTTCTCATCTAATTAAAACCTTTGTATTTAATGAAAATGGATCAGAAGACCTTCTAACTTGGACTATGTTTGAATTTCAAACCAGGCCTCAGGACTCTGGACGTTACAAAAATAAAAAACTGAGGTTTCCTCACGTCACTTATCTGAGACATGAACTAGAGGTGAGCACGTCACACATGCTTCACTTATTATTGTACATATTTTTCAATAGCGTAGTCCCTCGATACTTTGTGATTTGACGGTCGTGGACTCACTCTTTCACGGGTTTTCAGTTCAATTCAAAATTAAATTCAAAAATAATTTATTAATGCCAGAGGGAAATAAATTGTTCTTGTAGCTCATGCTCCTGGTTTCATTAAGAGTTGTTCTAGACGCTGATGAGCAGGAGGGATCTCTTGCGGTGGTCCGTCTTATAGTGGAGCTGAAGAAACTGCCCACACATGTTGATCCATCTACCTGGACATGGAGGGTTCTTCTGTCCTCCTGGGCAGCAGGACCACCTGAATGTTGGACAGAGCCAGCAGCTTCTTGAGCTCCTCATCATTGCACACAGCCAGCTGCAGGTGGGGGATGAGCCTGGTCTTTTTCTTGTCAGGAGCTGCATTTCCTGCCAGCTCCAGGTTTTCGGCTGTCACTCGAGCACTGCCACTAGGTTGACTGAGATGCATCCATGGCGTCTCCTTTACAACCCATTTGAGATTTGGGGATGTAGCTGAGGCATTAATTGAGCTCTGAGATGTTAATCAGCTGCTCCCAGTTGTAAACAATACCTTGTTGTCATGGTTACGCATCATAACAACCGTCCAAAAGTAGAAGGTTTTCAGTCAAAACTGTTCCAGCTGCACAGCATCTGATACCAGAGGAAACAATCAACCAAAAAATCCATTTACATCCAGAAAAAATGAAATTAAAGTTTTCAAAAGCAACATCCCTGAATGAAAGTAACAGTTACTCCAACATGCACTTGAGTGGCGCAATTCAATTTTCAACGTAAGATTGTACACAACACATGGTTTGTTGATTGATGGAGACCAACCAGAGCTTTGTGCTGAGGGACGGACTGGCCATCAGGAGCACCGGGACATTTCCCGGTGGCCTGGCCCGCTCAATGATCGCCAAGCGGGACCAAAGGCTCGGTTCAGGTTACGCTTGATTTTAAATGGACAATCCATGCTGCTCATGCAGCTCACTCAGGTGTAAGATAGACCCCCCCCCCCCCCCGTTCTGAGACTGTGTCACTGGAGATCACACTGTGTTCTTTTAGAGTGTTTAGAAAGTTGAGAACATTGTTAAGATCATTGCAAGAGTGGGGAGGGTTTATAAAACATTAAAAATATATAAATAATATAATAAATGTAATGTTTCTACGTTGCGGATGTTCACATATCACAGGGGTGTCTGGAACGTAACCCCTGTGATATGTGAGGGACTACTGTCATCACATCTATTCCAAAACACAATACTTTCACATTTCCAAACATCTTCAGTCTGAAATGAATCAAAAGTTTCGACTGGAAGTTAATTTCATGTTAATTGTGTTAAATATCTCTCACTGTGAGGGTCAAAGTTTGTAAATAATAAAAAGGTTATGTTGCATATGATGGGTTAACTCATCTTTGAGATAGTTTAGGATTTAATCATATTTCTCCAGAGAAGGTCAGTCAGTGTGATTTAAAGCAAAGTGATCCCAGATCACCCTGCTGGTCATTCACAGTGGATCAGGAGATTCAACTGGGAGACGGCTGCTTGTTCTAAATGTGGGTTCTTGCATGTGAATCACCCACAGTGACCTTGCTCTTCAAGGCAGTTTTACCCTGAGTGCATGCTGTGATTATCTGCTTTGGATTCTGCTACGATGAAAACAGCTCAATGACATTTTCCTGCGCTGCCGTGGGAAGACAGGCCAGCACTGATTGCTACTGTTTGTCTGCTAGACTTCCCAAGGTTTCACTGCAGCTCAGCTGCTCAGCTGCTCAGCTGCTCAGCTGCGACGTGAAACGGGTCGTTTGGGAAATGAAGACGTGGAGTTTCTAAAAGCTGCAGAGCTGTGAAATACAGGTGTTTGTAATGAAGACCAGGTCTGCATCACATGAAACAGGTGCAGAGAGAAAAACAGGAGGAGATGCAGCGAGCAAACATTCAGGCAGAACATCTGAACATGAGGAGAGCAACCAAAACTACTTCAAATATTGCAATAATCTACCACGTTCTGTGAAACCAACACCGTCTGTTGATCAGAAACTAACGTTTATTGATCAATGACAATATGCCCAGTGGTTCATCACATATTTTATATTTTGCTAACAGAAAAACAGAGTTGATTCCAGCACTTATTGATAGTTTTGACTCATAATATAGTTTTACAATAATAAAGAGAAACAAACACACAAGTAGACACAAATGCCTTTGACAGTGGGTGATGATGTGCATCAAAAATAATTGTTTAGCATATTAGAAAATGATGCTTTTAGCTCAGACGTGTTATTTGGTCTTGCTGCCACCAGGTTACAGGTGGACATTTTATTTGTTGCCGTCATTTCTCCTCAACGTGAGGACTAATGAAATGAACGTGTGGAGACGCCCTGCTGGACGTCCAGTTAGACACAACACACCTGCTGGCACAAAAACACCAGAACCTGCAGTGACCCAGAACAACACGAGCCACAAACCAGTCCCTGATGCACAAGTTGACTTCTGGTGCTGTTACTGGACATGAAGACGTTTAATCCAACACAAGCATCTTCTTCTTGTCCGTATGTTTGGTAAAGAGTAAAACAGCCTTTATCTTACATTTAACTAAAGAAACTCACCACTTGACAAAGCTGCTGAGCATAATTAAAGCTGCTGACATATAATTACATGTTCACTGCGTGGAGTGGCCGAGACAACAATAATTTCTCATTAAGTGTGACTATTTTCAGTTAAACAACTAGTTCTGTTTCATGTCTGATGTTTTACTTTACCGCCTGGAAACAGAACGTGGTTTAGCCATAAATGTTTGATGTGCTGAGTTAAAGCAAGCTGAAACGAGCCATAAAGAACCAAGATGTTAGAGTTGGTGCTCTCACACTTTATCACCAAGTCAGAAAATGATTTTTAGGCTAAATGTGTTACTGAAGTGAGTTTTCAGCTTAAAAATGGTGCCGCTTGCTCATAATTGTTTGGTTGTGAGTCTAACTTGCTTGAACCTGCTACAGTCATTTTATGTTGTAAGTTCAACTTAATAACTTCATTATTTTGTTGTTACTTGATTAACCAGCGCAATATTGTGACACAATCCCCTGTAGATCCTCATCATTCATGCACAATATGAAGCATGCAAAGAAGGTGTCACATCAGAAAATAAAGTTCTGCTCACTATTTGTTTTTTACAATAAAACTTAACACTGCTTAAAAGAAAGTTAAAAAATGAAGCGAGTGCGCAGGTGCATTGGATCTGCATTCTGTCCAGTCACCAGCGCGGAGCTCCTTCTGCGTCGTGTTGAAGGTTGATGTGGGCGAACATTTCATTGTTACCTCAATGTAACGACTGTCTGATCTGAGTCACGTGCTGTTCAGTGCAGCGTGACACAAGCCCAGGAAGCACATGCCTCTAAATTAAGCTCCAAATTAAAAGTCTAAATAAAGGTACAGTAGTCCCTCGTTTATCACAGAGGATCTGCACCCTGAAGACCAGCGATAAGTGAAAACCACAAAGTAGGAAAAGTAGTACAAGTACTAAGTAGTAGTTTATGTTAGTACTGTATACAGTGTATACATACATACATACGTACGTACGTGCGTGCGTACGTGCATGCATGCATGCATACGTGCGTGCGTGCGTGTGTGTATAAAGGTGTTTAAACCCTTCCCACACTTGCAATATTCTAAACAATGTTTCTAAAAGCTCTAAAAGAGACAGCATGTCAGGACTTTAGCTCCTGCCTCCTCTGCTCTTTATCACCTGCAAGCGCTCTTGGCCACGCCCACTTCTCCGCTCTGCACAGAACAGCTGATCAGCTGCAGCTGCAGTGTGAGCTGCACACATGTGTAGCGGGTGCTAAATGTTTCAAAATAATTTATTTTAAATAAAACTTCCATGCCGATCGTGCGTCTCATCCATCAATCAGCCGTGTGTCATGTCCACTCTTATTTTGAAAAACCACGATAAAGCGAGTCTGCGATAAATGAACCACGAAGCGGCGAGGGACTGCAGTACTTCATGTCTGCACTGACCCTGCGTTGGTCGCTCGTTTACTACAGGAGCAGAAATTTGTGCGAGCGTTTACGTCTCCTAGCAACAGACACGTTTGTGTGAATAGATCCAGACATTTCCCCTAAACGAGTCTCATTGTCTCTGAAGTCCAAAGAGAAGCTGAGCAGATACAAACAACAGAACAGAAGAGTTCACAGAGCTCAGGTAGATCCAGCACACAGAGCCACGTCAGTGATGTCACCTGTCTGAACCCTCACCTGCGTGTGGAATGAGTGGGTGCTCGGACTTGTGGCAGGGCGACTCAGGCAGCAGCACGGGCCCTCTCCTGCTGGCCACGCCTCCTGGGCGCAGGACCAGCAAGCACTGCAGCAGCAGCAGTGCATGCTGGGTAACGGAGCGTCCCATGGGGGCCTGGGCTTGATTTACTTCTCCTTAGGCCTCAGAGGCCAAGAGGACGAGGACACACCTGGAATGACAGACAAAAGATAAAAGGGTTAAAACAAATGTTGAGTTTGTCTTTTTGTGCTAAAAGTTTGAGTGAAACAAGTTGAAGTTGTGTTTATTTGTCATGTGCAGGTCAACAGCAGAATGAAACACTCACAATGAGAAGAACCAATTTGACTCGCTAAAAACAAAGAACAATGAAAAAATACTAAAGTATGCAACAAGGGTTCAAAACAAAGTATCAAAAGGTGAAAAAGTAATTATGATATTTACAACATCATGAAGACAAATAGTAAACAACAACATGGAAGAATAGAACGGTGCAAACAGGATGAATTTGTATGAATAAGTATTTCAAGGTGGTACTACAAGCTAAAAGAACATGATATATAAGTACACAGGTTGTGTGACAGGTTATTGCACAGGGAGTGAGTAACATTGAGATGAATTATGATGATAATGTAGATACAGATACATTGTATCATACATGATACAGCCACATCATGCAGCAGCAATAAACACAGTAAGAGAGTGGAATATGAGTTTATTGACAATAACTTTTTGTCTAGATGTGCCCACCACTGACTCTCTGGCGTTCAGGTTGTGATACATCAGGCCTCGGGGGCGTCGTCTGTCAAATCTGATGATAATCAATCAATATTTTACCAAGTGTTCTATCTATCACTGCAGATCATTAACTGACAGGGACAATAGACGACTTCCTGCCTGACAGATCATAACTTTTGGACACTTTAAAGCTTCAAAATAAAGCTCTCGTCATATCTGAAGAATTTTTTGACAAATATATCATGAGTCCTAAAGTGGGGGGGGGGGGGGTGTTCCCCCAAAGGAGGTGGGAACATTGCAGAGCAGCTCTATAGCTCATCTGTATTCTGCATCCACAAAGGGTTTACCTGAAGAGACAACATGCAATAAAAGCTCATCTTAAATAAAGAAGGGAGGTGTGAAGAAAATAAGAGCGCGAGATGAAAAACTGCAGTTCCTGCTGAGGAACAGCAGCTTCTCACCAGCACAGAGACACTTCTCTTCTCTGACACGAGGTTCATAAATCAGACACGGTCTGCTTTACCTCATCTACCTGAAGTGTGTGTGTGTGTGTGTGTGTGTGTGTGTGTGTTGGGGGGGGGGAGTCTGTTATGCATTATTTGACAATCTG
>JARVLU010000600.1:27482082-27499044 GCA_031762415.1 Simpsonichthys santanae
AAAGGTCTAACAATATTTTATTTAGAGACAAGCATCTAAAGCCTGTCCCCCCCCCCCCCCCCCACACACACACACACTCCAGTGAACGTTTCAAGACATTTTGGAGACGTTCTTGTGGATGCTGCTCAGCAGCAGCTGCAGTCCAGTGAAAAGATGTCTCTGTGTCACATTATCACGTTACTGTCTTGCAGTTTGAAGTAAAGTCAGCTGTTCTATAGATCCTGCACCTCCAACAACTTTGTTCCACAAAACATTTACTGAAACTGTTGAACTAGACCGTCTTCAGGTGAATGGTGGACGCTGCGACACTCAAGTGTCTGGGTTTAGCTCAGCCTCTCCTGTACGTCTCTTTCCACAATGACTGTCAAACTCCCCACAGGCTTTTCACTTTATTTTAGGAAAGCTGCTTTTGGTCCACCTCAATGACAATCCTGACCACAACCATAGCTCTGGTCCAGATAAATCTGGGGCAGAGATCACACACACTCACCCAAGAGGCTGGAAACACACCCAGCAATTTAGTTTAGTCCCAAACACAAGCCCCATCTCAAGTTTCTGAAAGTCAGTGAACTCATCTGTGCTTTAACTTTGCTACGTTACAGTGATCCTGCTCTCACGCCTCCTTCAATACAACCTGCTCGACTTCTGCTCCTTAGGGGAAAAACATCTAGTGTGGCAGTGACATCATACTTTCAAATGATCCGAAACAATTACAAGCCTCGAGCTTGTTGCTTGTGATGTGTGACATCAGTTTATTTAACCTGTGTGGATTAAAAACATCTGGACGTTAAATGCTCATCCACAGCTGCTTTCTCTCAGATGTAGGTGAAGGTGCGGCAGAGTTCTTGATGACAGAGGATTTATCTAGTCTGGTTTGTGGTTTTCATCTGAATCAGAGAAGGTGTAGTGGGACAGTAAACTGATAACTCATGCTGGCACCAGTACTTAAAGCACTAGTCGTCCATTTCAAACACTAACCTTAACATTTTACGACGTTAATACAATTAAGGGAAAGATGTGTTTATTAGACGGTTTTATTCAGAGGAGGCTCAACTAACTAGAGTTATTTCCAAGTGAAAGGGCCCTGCTAGAAGTTAGCTCACTTCTCTGTGTCTGAACGCGCCAACAGCAAAAAGAGAAAAACTCCAGAGTCTGACCCTGATCGGCTGCTGGGACGGTGGCTCATCGTGCAGACCCCGAGGCGACAGCTGTTCATGAAATGTTGGTCACAACTGCAGGGTTGAAGTGGACCTGCCGTGAGCGTTCCTGCACATCGACACCACAAATGATCCTCGTTCATAAACCAACACCTCGGAGAGGAGGCGACATGTCGTCCTCTCAGCCTTGAACTGCCGGAGTAACGCACTCGCACCAGACAGCGCTTGCACCTCAAAGCCTTTGTTCTCCGTCTTACTCGCGTGACGCGATGACTCAGTGTAGCTAAAGGGACCGCAGTTCGTTCGAGACTTGAAAACATTAACGCAAACAAGAAAACACAGATATCAAACGTGCACATGCACATTCACCTGGGACGGTAGTGATAAGGTGAGCACAAATCCCTCCACGAGGAGTGGTGGCGTTCTTAAAGCTTTAATTACATGGTTGGCTAACGGGTAGCGTGTTTTCTCACTGGGTGCAACATTGTACCATCACTGTCTGCAGCTGTGAGCACGTGCAGACTCAACTGACTTCAGCTTCACACAAACACGCACGCTTCTGAAGGAAGAACCGGAGTAAAGGCTGTAAGTACCGAGCGCAGGACCAGCCATCGATGTGCACCGACTAAAGGTCACAGACATGACACCTTGAAGTTGCCTGAGTATAAAAGAAAATTACAGCCGTCCAACGGTGAGTTCCTTTCATTCAGCTGAAAGTACAAAAACGACTGAGCGCAGACGTTTCTTCAGTTTGTTCTGCACAGACGGCTGCAGTTTGAAATCATTCACTTACTAATATCACGATCAATCATCGGCTTTGGCCACGACACACACGAGTTGTGAACGACGGAGGAAATCTTTTCCAGAGAAGCTTCGGTTTCACTTTCTGTGAACAACCGTAACTTTTTTAACAGTTTGCTGTGGGGCTTTCTGGACAGCGGTGCAGATCAGATGAGAAGTTTACTCTGCCATTCCATTTGCACATAACTTGGTTTATTTAGTTGTACAGTAAAGATCAGGGTAAATAATCATTTTTCTTCTCCCCACTCTTTAATGTTAAACTGGTTTCAAACCACAGAGCTAACAAAAAATGAGAAGTAAATATTTTGATGTAATGGATCACTCAAATGAAAATTATTTTTTTAATTCAGCCCAGTGGTTCAGTGGAAACGTGTGATTTTAGAGTGTTTGTGCTGATGATAAAACCCACAAACCAACGCTGCAATGAGACCAGCTTCTCTGCAAACTGGTTCCAGTACAGCTTTGGAATCCTTACCCCCACGACTGAACGTGGTCCTTGTTAAAAACACTTAACATATTTTTCGCTGTATAAGTTGCAACTTTTGGCATAAATTTGCAAGTTCTGCGACACACACCAAAACGACTAATATATGTATTTGTTCCTATATTTATAATAAAACCCAATGTTTGGCTGACATCTGACGATTTCATTCATTTTGATGTGGAAAATGTTGAACACCAACATTTTCAGCCACTAGAGGGCGCTCGACTAATATGGCAAGCCAAGTGTCTCATTAATAGGTCAAAGTGGTTATTAATGAGACACTTGGCTTGCCATAACAAACCACCTTCATCTCGCTCCTGGAGCAAACGTCAAATCAGCTGCATTTCACCGCCCCGCAGAAATGCAGCTGATTTGACCATTAAAGTTCATTTATTAAGGAAAAGTTTGACTGAGACTCACATTCACTGTGATGTCAAGCAAACAAATGATTGTTTTAAGTGTTAATCTTGTTAAAGTCTTCTTAAAGTCCTCCCGTGCACGCTCCCGCGGCCGCCATTTGGCAGCCAAATGATTTTGGCAGAACATCAGCCCACGTTTCTGGACGGTCAGTGGTGACAGGTAACAAACGTGACGTGTCAGGGGTGACACATAACACATGCAACTTTTAAGGTGAAGCGACTTATTTATGTTGTTTCCACTTTATTAGACATATTTGGACTGATGCAACTTATACGGCAGTGCGACGTGTACGGCAGAAAGTACGGTACATGTTATTTTCAGATGTAAACTTTTGTGGATTTATATGATCTTTACCTTTCTGCTGCAGGTTCAAACATTCATTTATCAGAAAGGTTTAGCTGTACTTTGTAATTTCTTTCTTAAAAGAGACATCGTGTTTGTGCGCCCCACACCCCTCGTGCACAGACTCTGGCTCCAAAAATACAGGATGGCAGTTTCCATGAACTGGGTCCTGCTGGTTTGACTGACACGTGCTTCATCATAAAAACAGTTTGTAGCCATCAACAATAAATGTGCAACAACACAGCTCCATTCAGGAGGTGGCACCGAGCGCACAACAGAAACAACGAGTCGAACCACGAGCACAGGAAGAAACGAACAAGGACAGTTCTGCTGAAATTCATGTTTATGCCCTAAAACACAAAAATGCATCAAACGCCAGGTAAAAACTCCTCGCCTGTTGATTTAATAGATAAATGCTTATCAGGCTGCCGTACAAACTGTGACCCAATGCAGCTGATCCAAAAAGAGAAATACGAGCCCGTGCACGAAGGCAAAGTCTTTACCACGTGCAAGTGTGTGGCAGCACGAGTGTCTCTCTGGGAATAAACTAAAGTATAATAAAATAAAAAGCTGTTTGCAGAAATTAACAATAAAATTGTGCAAGTCGTGTTTTTAATAAAATAATAATTATTAATATAAAATGTTTAAAGTTTGATCTTAATGAATTAATAAAGTCTGAATATCTTACAGTTTATCTCTTATTGTGGGATATTCAAAGTTTATGGTTTACTCTAAATAATTATTTTGACTCCAGTACAAGTTTTAAGTTTAAAATAATAAATGTTTTTATGCATTTATCTGGTTTTAAGTTTAGGATCGATAGAAACAGAAAACCTGCAGAACTTTCTGCTTTTTACCGTGTTTTGATTTGAACTCCTGTTTAATTCAGTAATTAAATGAGCTGAGTGGTGTTTGGTTTATTTGTGTTGATGGAAAAGTTGCATCACAAACAATCAGCTTCATTTATTGTTTGTTTGTTTGTTTGTTTGTTTTTCAGTGAGTAACTCCCGTCTGGTCAAGGGGCAGGGACGTCTTCCCACATGTTTCTTGCATCAGCACATCCAAGATAACCAGTTAACACCCTGACAACTCCTACTGCTCAGTAATTATATGGCTGAACAACAAACTCAACCTCCTCTTTGCCTTGAAAACACATGCACATGCACACGCACACACACATGCACTGTAGTTGGAGCCAGAGAAGGAGCTTTTCAGATGGAAAAGAAGACACAAGACCTTCTCCTTCAAATGAGTCATCTCTGTGCATCTGAAGAAATGTGGCATGAGTGATAGTAAATTAGCTTTTGGCTCCACTGGAACCAATTCATTACCCGTGTGTGTGCACGAGTGTGTGCACGAGTGTGTGTGTTCTCTGAGTGTCTGGCCTTTTGTCCCGTCACCAGCACAGATTGGCAGAAAGCTGGAGCGCCGTGAAGAAGACGGGTTTCAGGCAGCACTTCCACCATGACAAAGAATACAGCCATTGTTGTTGTTGTGTTGTTGTTGTTGTGTTGTTGTTGTGTTGTTGTTGTGCGTTTGTGAAAATACACGTGCATGCTCACTGGAGCCCCCGCCTCCCTGAACTCGTCTCCCAGGGGTGAACTAGAACAACAGCAGAGCAGAACAGGAGACAGAGCCTGTAGGCGAAAGTGTCTCCTCCCAGTTTCTCTGTTCTGTGGGGGGGGGGGGGGGGGGGAGGGGTGGGGGTTTAATTCAACCAGGAGCTCAATGGACTAGTCCACCCTGACACTCAGTCTCCTGGAAAATAAAGATGCTGGAGACTTCTAAGCACTTTGGAACCGGGCCGGTCAGAACCGGCCTGCACACCTTGTCCTCCAGCAGAAAACATCTGGACCATCGAACACGAGTGAAACTGAAACTTCAGCCTCTTTGTAAAACCAGTGAGTTTTTATCCACACCCACTGGAGTCAAAGCCACATGACTGGTTTTAAACAGACTCTTCTTTAATGTCCTGATTAGGACAAAACTAAATGTTTAACAGATCATTTACATGTTGATCAGTAGGAATCAATAATTAAATATTTATCTTGTTCTTTAATTCTCTGAAGCATTTTGATCCATCAAATCAGACAAATCAGACAAATCTTAAATCATCGACACGTCGCTCCGCGCAGCTTCTTTGTTTTATTTAACAATTACACTAAAGAGGAAGAAACGCACAAACACTTTTCTTTACAGAAACTTGGATTTGTAAAAACTCGACGCGTCCTGATGTTGACAAATAGACATTTTTACTGGTTTTCCATGGATACTGGTTTTGGATTTATATCCACTTGTTTCCATTGTGTGCTTGAGTTAACTATTAATATTTATGATTTTATTATTGACCATAAATTGCCTCTAATTGCTTCTCTTTGGGCTGACTCATGACTCAGCACTTTTATCACCTTTAGCTCGTCCACTTTGTTTTTAACCTGAATGGATATTTACTGTAAAGACGTTTCTTTGTATTTATTGTGATTTATTTTATGTTTGGGGTTTTGACAATTTGGTATTTCAGATGTACTTTTCACAACATTACACAGTATTTTACTAAATGTACCTTTCATTTCATTTCACTGCTGCTGCGATAAGAACACTGAGCTGGTAGTTGAGCTTAAAATGGATGAATGGACGCACACGGACCAAAATAAACGAGACTTACACATAATATAATGTCTGGTTTTATACTTTGTGCAAAACATAAAGATAAAAATACTGACTCCGTATTCATCCAGGTCATGTCTTCCACACCGGGCAGGTTAGTTTCCCTCAACGAGGCTTTGCTATAAGTTTATTTCCATTTTCCAAATATTAACTGGGATCCAGTGGACTCACTGGTGCAGATCCTAACCAAATAATTTAATGCTTTCACTTAAACAACGAGCCACTGAAACAAACAAACAAACAAACAAACAAACAAACAAACAGTGAGTTATAAAGAGACAGAAACAAACTCTTGCTGGTTTCGTGACTTCAGCCTTTAAAAGGTCAAACGAGCCAAACGAGAAGAGTTTTCTATTGAAGGTGGATCCAAAACGATCATGAACTACGTGCACACACAACAAGACCACAACCTGGTTATGGCACGTTTCTTTTCAAATGTACAGTAATCTCATAAAATACATGAATTGTTGGTGCTTGAGCATCTTTTGCACACGACGCTCACACTTGAAGAGTCTGGTTAATAAGCTCATTTACATTTTCTCCAGATGTGTGTGAATAAACTGCTGTGGATTTGAAGTTTAACACATTAAAGAGGAGAACTTCAACACCAGGACCTTCCTCCCCCATGAGACAAACCAGGACGTATTTTTAAAAAATGGGACATTTTGCAACTGGAAAAATGTGAATGCATTAAAAAAGGGTTCGCTCTGACCGAGTTAGCTTCCATGTCCCCAGTTTGATGTGGATGAATCATTTTAGACTTTATTGCTCCAAAGGACCTCCAATAAAACATTAAGTATAAGTTATGTTCATTTATGTTTAATATCTTGTCTCCATTCTGTGTTTTTGTATTTATCTCCATGTTGAAAAAGCCCATTAAGAACAATGCAATCCTCCATTGTGCAGCAATACAAGCTGCCAGTCACTCTTTATGAAGATGACACATCCCTAAATCGATCAAGAGTTTTAGTGTGAAGGTTCAAGCGCCTCCGAGCGCACGTATCATCATCCAGCCCACATCAATAGACGTCATTCTCTCTTTTCTTAGCTTCAGACTCCTGAAGCTTAACGAGCAGGCTGTCCTTCACCGTGTGCTCATTAACCATTTGACAAAGTCTTTTGTGGAGGAAGAACGTCTATAGCATCCGACTGGACGGTCGAGAAAAGCAGCAAAACAGACGGCAGGTTGAGAAAACGCCAACGAAGGAACGCTTGTTAAACGAGTCCGGCTCTCGTTTAAACACTTGTAGCGATGTGGACCACGACGGCGCCTCTGAAACTCAACTTGACCTGCTCTCCTCATTAAATCGACCAAACCTGAGCAGGTTCAGTGGATCCTCCACACATGGTGATGACATGGTGATGAGGCTGTTTGAGAAGCTGCAGGTATGAAGAGAAAAATCAAACCTCAGAGCATGAACAGAAACAAAACTCTGAAGGAAAAGCCTCTCTCTCATTTAACTGCTCTGTAATTCAACCTATGGGGCTTTGCTTTCATTAGCCACAAAGTGCACGATTAATCTGCTCGACTGGTAAATCACCACATTTCACAATAACTGGACGAGAAAGATGCAGAAGCAGCAAAAATGAGATTGTAGTTTTTCAAAAGTCAGATCAGCTTCAGTGACCACATCTACAGATCTACCACAAACAGTTCTCCAGCTCTGAATGGTCATGAACAGACTCTGAATTTTAATATGAAGGTGCAGGCCCTTACAGGTAATGGGAACTGCTGACTGTGCCACTTCCAGAGAGCGCATGTGACTACGGACCGGCTCCATACGTCTTATTAATGACGGACTCGTAGCAGCTAAAAAAACCTGCAGCAATCATTTGGTTTGTCACTTTCAGTTCTTAACGGAGGCTTCTCTCAGGTGAGTTAAACAAATGGCTGCAGAAGAACCTAATTAGGCAGAAAAGTGCATTAAACCCTTTTGTAGCACCTTTTATCAAAGTATGTGTTGCATCATTTGATGGCGGCGCTTCAGATGTAATGGACACCAGCTTGTTAAAGTGGCGCACGTTCCTATTTGTTCAGTAACTTTGCACAAACTGCTTCACTGTGACAACAATCCCTTCACTGACCGATGTGTCTGACACGCAGGCAACAAAGTGAAGAACATCTGGGATGAACTTCTGCCTCTTCAACTTAACAGAGCAACGTGCGTCTGACCCTGAAAAGCGCAGCTCTTGCTCGCAGAGTTCGAGGTCACGTCCGATCAGGTCGCCTGCAGGCGTCAGTCTGTCGTGCAGGTGTTGGTGGACTAGACGAGCTGGAAGTGATGTTGCCCCAAGGTTGAGGTTTGTCCAAAGATCTTCACAGCTATGTGGTCTCCTACGATACACATGATCTTCACAGGGCAGCACTGTGCACGTTATCAATGTATGAGCAGCTTGTTGCAGACATGAGTGTAGACTGAGTCGTTTTCAGGAATAACAACGTTCAAGATGGATTCCTGTCCCAAAACGCACGGAGCAACAAGAAGAAGAAAAGCAGCTGATTGTGGCCCCAGCGGGCTGCAGGGCGGGGCCCTTGTGGCATGCACGTGTTGTTTTTAGACTCACATCTTGCAATCCTTTTGATTGATTGCTTTATCTCGTTTGGCTGTTTGTGGCGCTCAAGACGTGTTTCTAATTTTGCGGTGAAGGAGTTGTCTGTTGTTTCGGTGGAGAGGTCGGTTCTTCGCTCCAACTGAACAATAACTTTGTTTTGGTTCTCCAGGAGGAACAAAGGGACTCGTGTGGTTTCTGGCACTGGATGTGATGGCGTGTAGCTGCAGCGTGCTGAAGTCTTGAGGGTTTTGTTGGTTGTAGCAGACCATTGCTTGTTCAGCACCACGGTGCCATCTCAGCAACAAGCAGAGCAACATCAATCTTTGTTGCAGCGCATGGACCTCAGTGAGCAACTGATGAAATGAGCGCCATGTTTAAAAACTCTGACTTGTTTTTATTATAGTCTGTTTAATTTAAGAAAACTGTTGAACTGTTGTAATAGATTACTGGTCGAACAACACAAGCTCATCGGTTTGCATCTTCAAATTCAAAAACACTTTATTAATTCCAAAGGGAAATTAATTGTTGTAACTCGTTATCCTTGTTTAGTTAAGACATGTTCTAGATGCTGATGGCTGTGGGCAGGAAGGATCTCTTGTAAAGATCCGTCCCACAGCGAATCTGAAGAAACTGGCAACAGACGCCGTCTGATCCAACCACCCGGACTCGGCTTGCCTCTCGGTTCCCCTGGGCTGCGGGACCGCCCGAATGCTGGCCAGTCCTCCCAGCAGCCTACCGAGCTCCTCATCACTGTGGACAGCCGGCTGCAGGTGCAGGGGGATCCTGTCCTTCTGCTGTCATGATCTGTGTCTCCTGCCAGATCCAGGATCTCAGTGATCAGGTACTCAAGCGCAAGGAGACGGGAATGCATCTACGGCGCCTCCTTTTCAACTCATTTGAGATTTGGGGCTGTAGCTGAGATATTATTTGAGCTTTTGAGATGTTAATCAGCTGCTCCAGGTTGTCCTTGTTGCCATGGTTACACATCATAACAAACGTCCAACAGTAAAAGAGTTTCAGTAAAATCCTTCCAGCTGCACAGCGTCGACACCAGAGGAAACAATCACCACAAGAACATGCGACACGTCCAGAAGAAGAGGGGATAAAGTTTCCACAGGTGAAATGTCAGAATGAAAGAAACAGAGCTGGTCCAGCGTGCAGCCGCCTCGAGCGGCACAATCCTCCAACACAGTTACCGTGTTTTAATATTTTGATGCGTTGTGTCATGAACTGCCCCACGCGCTTTGACAATCACCTTTTTACTGAATTAAAAATGTTTTGAAACTTCATTCTGAAAGATTGTCAGGACTTTTCATTTCACCAACTGGTGTTCGTGAATGCTTGAATCGTCTCGTTCGTGTCGACAGTGATGGAGCTTGGTCAAAGCGAAGTTTGTGATGATGTAATTATCCGGCTTTAGCGTAACTGTTTTAGCTGCTGGTTTAAAAACTGAAACAAAACACTGCAGATGAGTAGAAGAGTTGTGTCGATCCCTCTCAATGACCAACACCCTGACAAACACTAGATGTGACTGAATGAGCAGGTTCATGAAGGAGCTTGAGGAGATGCTGAAGAGGTCATTCAACCGTTGACTAGGTGTGTTGAAGCTGTCAAACATCTACAACGTGCAGGAATGTGGCCTTCATGGATCATGATCAGACACCACGAGTAGAACCACGTTAATGGAGAAAATACTCAAATTCAACTTTTAAGTGAATGACAGATGAGTGGAGTGAAGCATCAATAGTTGAGTTTAGTCATGAATAAAGTCTCCATTTTGATTTAACTTTAGTTAACAAGATATTAAACATGTGTTTGTATTAAAACAAAGACTGTTTTCAATCAGAGCAGAATGTTTCAGGTTAGGAAGAGGCAGAGTAATAAAACCATACTTGTATTATAAAAACATACTTGTATTATAAAAACATGCATGTATTATAAAAACATGCATGTATTATAAAAACATTTGCAGACATTCGAGGCAGCGCTCACACTTTGACAGATAATCGTTTTGGGGGTGCAGGGTCACTTGGCCCCCACTACACTGACAACGCATAACGAGTTCCCTCTAATTGACCCAAACGAGCCGTGAAGCAGAACTCACTTTGATCCTGTGTCACCACGTGCCCTCAAAAACACAACGTTACGAAATCAAACTAACGTGCACCAAAGGTTGAAGATGTTCATCCTGACGTCTGTGGGAGCTGTGTGGGATCAAAATGTGTGTCAGGACAAACCGTGCACGAGCTGACGTGTAAGGTTGTAAACTGACACATCTCCTGAACAAAGCATGTCTTTAACTTTCTGTCCCCGGAGGAAACTGTCCTGCGAGGAGGTGCAGATGCTTTTTAACTGTTGCAGGAACGCACGTGTCAGCAAGTCGAGCACAACGTTCAGGTGTGTGTGTTCAGGTGTGTGTGTTCAGGTGTGTGTGTTCAGGTGTGTGTGAACTTCCTGCTCCATACCAGTTGAATGGGTTTTGTTTCCTAATAAAAGCTGTGCTCTGTGTTGGGGCTGACATGAACTTCCTGAGCTGCAACTCCAACAGGAAGGTGTGGACCAGGAGCTGCAGCTCAAGTTAAGGCCTGCACGAGGACAAGCGCACACATCCGTGCACAAACAGAAACATGCAAAGTCAATCTTTGTTTTGGTTCAAGCCTTGTCCTCCTTTTTAACACACACACACACACACACACACACCTCCTTTCAAAGTGCCACCCTGAAGCACAACAAAGTGTGCGTTCAGCAGTACCAGCATCATCACACACATGCGCACACACACACGCACACACACACGCACACACCCGGTGCGTGTCTGTCTATGACAGGTCTAATTTAGGCGTACAGCTAAATATACAGGATGGTGCACATTGCCCCTCTGAACCGTGCACGTCTTTGATGGTTCAACATCAAAGACAACTTTCTTCACTTTAACGCTAATATTCATGTTTTATGTTTATGTGCTGCTAAAATTAACTAAAAAGTAAAGTAACCCTCACAATTCATATTCATGAGACACACACACGTTCACGCCAACAGCCTTCATGAGGCCAACGAGACGTTTGGTCACGGTGACGGCGTGAATTCATGTGAGACGCCGTCGTGTGTCGTGATGGCGGTGACTGCAGGCTGAGGCTGATCTGGATCCACGGCGTCGCTTCAGCAACACGGCGTGTTTTTAACACGAGGTCTCGGCTGTTGTTGACACACGGTCCCTGAGGGTCCAACTGGGTTTTACTGCAGGCCCAAAACAGATGTTTCTGCAGCTGTGTGTGTTTCTTCACCACCTGAGCTGTCTGTCCGACCCCGTTGTGTCCATTATTACTAAAAAGTCCCTTTTCAGTACCTGACCCACTTATTATCATTTTATAGTTACTCGCAGGTTTTCACTGAGCGCGACAATGTTTTTAGAGCAACTTTAGAGCTTTTTATATTTATTTATTGTGGGAATGCTCATTCAGCATGTTTTTAATGTTTCCTTTACTTCTGCGTGCTTCGTGCTGTTTTAGCCACTCGTTTGTCACATTCATGCGAGTTGGACCCACGAAATCAGACTAAAGACGGGAAGTTTGAGTAAAACTAAAAATACTTAACAGACAAAATAAAAACTATGTCAGACTGCATGTGAGGTGAGGTCTGGAAGACTAAATGGACCAGGACTGATACAGAGATTGGAAACAAGTAGCTTCATGGTAATGAGATGAACCAGGTGAAGGTGAGAGGACACCAGATCAGAAACAGAATAAAAAACAGACAAAACGACAGGAAACTGAAAATCATATTTCTTTTGAAATTTGCTTCTGTGCATTTGCTCCATTCTTGCCTTATGCTGATTTTAAATTTTAACCAACTTTCTGCTACTTTTAGCTTTTAGCTAGCCTTTTTTCTACTTTTAGCTTTTAGCTAGCCTTTTTCTACTTTTAGCTACTACACTGCTAGAATGGGGAGAGTGGGAGGGTCAAGCAATCTAAACAGTCACATACTGCAGGTATGAAACCAGCTTCAAGTGTGTACACACGTGACAATACCTTCTAACTGCCTTCAACTCTGCAGCTGAACATTCCTGTGAGTTCTCTGCTTCTCTCTGACCTGCTGCTTACATTTTGCAACCAAGCACATACTGTAGGTGTGAATGCACACTCGTGCAATGTCCACAGTGAGGAATACATTTTTGTCTAAATGCTGTCTTGCAGTAATTTACTGAAGCATCGAGCTGCTCGACCGTTTCAAACTCACTGAATCAACGTCTTTCACTGGAGGACATGGAGATGCTCCTCAATGGAGAGGATATAAAGACGACGCAAGGAAGTCAAGTTTGGGGTCACCAGAAAGAGATTAGTCGAAAGAGGTTGGTCACAATGAAAAGAAAAGAGGCACAAAAGATGGAGGAGAGATTGACTGTGGTGAAACTGTGCAAGGCTGAGGAAGATGGAGGTAAAGGGATCGTGAGGGAACAAAACGAGCGAGGAGTAAGGAGGAGAATGGAGAGGATTACCAGAACATGGCGTTTAGATAGAAAGAGTTTAAGAGCACTTCAGAGATCAGTTGGTGTTAAAGAAGTTGGGAGTGGAGGTGAAGGGCGTGGTATAAAACCTCTATAAATAACACACCACATGCCGTAAGACTGCACGTCCTCGCCTTTCTGCAGGACCAGTGGGTCTTGACTCTGGAGACCAGTCCCACAGATGTAATTGAATCAGGACATGTAAAAACACAGGACAGACTCGGGGGTGCCGTGGTCAGGCACAGCTGGAAAAACAACACTCCCCCATTTCTTCTAAAGAAAAACGAAAGAAAACACGAGAGAAACAACAGATCTAAGTTTTTCTGAGACTGCCGTGTCCAGAGAGCCGACTCTGGAGCCGCAGCTCCAGGTGCAACACAAAGCAGGTCTGTTGAAGACCCAATTCACCATCTCTGCTCCTACATTGCTGCTTTTGCTTTTGCTTAACACAAACTGCAATGACTGCAATCAAGAAACTAAACAGTTGTGGTATACGCCCATCAACAAACTTAGCAATACAGTCATCTTTACCAAAGGCCTGGACAAAGACCTTTTGTAACATTTGACCTTGATTTGTGACCTGATGGGATGAAAAGTTTCTGTCTACTGGTGGTACAACTTCATATCAAGTTTTTCTCAATTATCTTGAGTGGATCAAAAGGTCTGGACAATCAAAGACCTTGTTTTAACTTTTTCTTGATATGTCACCATGACCTTGGAGCTGGGGTGATGGGACACTGACTATTGGTGGTACAGATGTGTATGAAGTTTCAATAAAACATCTTAATCACATTAGAAGTTATTGTCTGGACAAGAGAAAGTTTACAGAAGTATGGACGGACAGAGACTACGTCATAATATGCCCGCCTTTCGATGAGTGCATAAAAATCTTGCGCTGAAAAAGGACAAAATTAGCCTTTTAGCACTCAGAGAACGAGTTGGGAATCACTCTCAGCTACTGCAACACAAAACTACGTAACATCTGTCAAACTGGCTGAGTTACAACCATTTGTGTGTTTGATAAAGTCAGCTTGGAGGCAATGGTACTTTGTCTAGTTATTTAATGGTCACTAATGGTGTGCCACAAGGCTCAATTTTAGGCCCCACTCTTTTTACAATGTAGGTCAAAACATTCCTGACGCCTTCTTGTATCTCTATGCTGATGATAGTTGCTTATTGCCGAACTAGCACCGTTGCCAAGGTGTTCCAGCTTCAGACTGCATTCAGCACCCTCCAGTGTGACTTGTTCCACCTCAAACTGGTGCCAAATGCTGATAAAACCAAAGGGGTGTTGTTTTCAAACAGAAAGCTGGTGCCAGCTTTTATTCCTTGTATTTCATCCAGGCATGGTGTTCCATTGAGTTTGTGGATTCTTACAAATACCTGGGAATTTTAGTTGATGCACTTTTTAAAACCCCATATTGAAAGCTTGATAAGGAAACTGGAATTAAAACTGGGTTTCTTTTTCAGACATAGATCTTGCTTAACTGTGAATGTCATAAAATGTCTTGTAACCACTACCTTCCTACCAACCATTGACTATGGTGACATTATTTACATGACATGACATGAATGCTCCAGCCAGCTGCTTGCAGATGTTGGAATGCTGTCTACCACGGCATGCTAAGATTCATAACTGGCTGTAACTACCGTACCCATCACTGCACCCTGTACTCATTGGTCAGTTGGTCTTCTTTATCTACACCTAGGCTCTCACACTGGTTCATCTTCATCCATAAATCCCTCCTTGGTCTGATGCCTTCTTAGATCTCTTCCCACATGTCACATTGTCAGTGCAGTTACAGCGTGCGCTCTGAGGCCTTCATTACCTGCAGCGTTCCCTCAGTGAGGAAAAAACTCGATGAAAAGGCCTTTTCCTACTCTGCACCTGGAACACCTTGCAAAGAGATCTGAAGATGTCCAGTTTGATTTCCTTAAGGGATTTTAAACAATTGATCATGTCAATGAAACAATCTAGACAGATATCTTCTTGGTTTTAGTAGTTTACCTTGTGGCACCTTGATTTGACTGTTGTTCTGACTTTATGTGATTTAATTATCTGTACTTTATGTGTTCTGTCTAAAACAGGTCTATCTTGAAAATGAGTCCTCGTGACTCAACTACACTAACATGTATAAATAAAGGTTGGATGAAAAAAATTAACGGGGTCAACTCCAAAAGTTCTGTTGTGTTACATTCAATGGGTACTTTTTGATAGTTTTGTTAAAAGCTGTATGGTTCATGAAATATGTTGCTAACCCTACAAACGAACATGTGCACACAGACACAGGTATAAATACTACCAGCACTTCACGTTGGGCAGAGGCAGTAATTATCTACAGACAAGGATGAAAGTGACTCACTGTTGACCCCTGGCTAAAAACAAGTTCCACTTGAAACAAACTCATCCTAAAATGACACTCGGCAGGTTTTTACACACAAAAGATGCGGAGGAAGAAGTGGAAATGGACCGAAATGCTCGCCTTGCAGCACACTTTTAACTGAACCCATCCAGTAACTAATACGACCATCGAGAGGAAATTGCCTGTAAAAACTTCCTGTCTGCCGCCTCACACTTCAGAGCAGAGTGTGGATGTGAAGGCTCTTTCAGGGAACGTCATGTAAATAAACCTAAATAAGGTGCAAACAAGCCCAAGAGGGAAGGAAAGAATAACAACAAGGTGGGTGAGTGGTTTCTGCAGCTGCCCCAGACTGTTAATGTCGGCACTTTTCCGATTAGGTGCGACCCCCTTTGGCTGCCTCAGACAATTATGTTGTTCTTCTGGGGCTGAGTGTGGGTGTCTGCAGCGTCTGGAGGTGATAAAACAGCAGAAAGCACATAAATAATGACTTAATGATCCCATTCACCCTCCGCTGTAATGATGACTGTGGAGTTCTACAACGTGGGACGCTGCTGCTGGTGGGTGAGATTATCCACATGTGGCCTCCAGGTGTGCTCAACTCTAACTATTTTTTCCCGCAGTTTTTAAAAACCAATCGATCAATCAACTTTATTCATGTATCAAATTTAAAACTGAACGCTGACCAAAGTGTTGCACAAGGAAGAGCTGAAAAACTCAGAATAAGGTGAATAAAGGACAAATGAAAGAATGTGTCCTGCGCTGTGGTTGTGAAGGAGTTAACGGGTAAATTGATTATGAGATGACACATGACGTCCACATAACAATGAACGGGTGGCCTTTCACATTTTATTCATACTGGACCCAGTTCAGAACAACAGGGCTCCTAAAACATTGTTTCTTTGCTAATATATGTATGAAAAACAAAAACCATCCCCATGTGGACAGGTTTTTTTTTTTTTTACATCTAATTTGTTGCAACATCTCCTTCTATAAATTCCAGATTTTCCTCTGAGAACTTTTCTAGTAAAAACATAAATCTGAGACGATTTTTGTCTCTTGCAGCGAGTGGTACGGCTGAGTAATCTGCATTAATCATCCCGTCAAAGTCGCATTCTTTTGTGTGAGGAGAGCGCAGCCGACTGTGTGTGCACGTTTGACTGACAGACGGTGTGGAACCTGACAACTCATCAGACATGCAGCTGAATTACAGCCCAGCCGCTGAGGTAGAACTAAAAGTGTGAAACGATTCTTCTGGGGACTCAAACCGATGCTCGGCATCAACAGAGGCAAGTTTCACAACAGTTTCCTGTGTAATAATTAACATTCCTGCCCGTTTTATAAAGGAGTAACATGCAGGGCCTGAATATGGATCTGACTGAAGCGTTTCAACAGGAAGCTTTAATTGTTTTGCCTACACTTACCATGCTAACAGGACCAGGCTGTTAACAGCTCCACGCTGCTAACAGGACCACGCTGCTAACAGAGCCACGCTGCTAACAGGACCACGCTGCTAACAGGACCACGCTGCTAAAAGGACCACACTGCTAACAGGACCACACTGCTGACAGGACCACGCTGCTAAAAGGACCACGCTGCTAACAGGACCACACTGCTAACAGGACCACACTGCTAACAGGACCACGCTGCTAAAAGGACCACGCTGCTAACAGG
>JARVLU010000600.1:27640735-27651563 GCA_031762415.1 Simpsonichthys santanae
GCCCAGAGTGGAGCGAATGAGGTGTTGTCGGTACCGGGGTTTGAACCGGCGATCTTCCGATCACAAACCCACCGTCTGTACTTTAGACCACCTGATAAAATTCTGATTTTCATCAATATGCAGAAGATGTATCGATTTCTCTCTGTGTGAACATTGGAGATCTCATATGTTTCTGTTCTGCTTTGGTCTACAAATTCCCTTCAACTAAATAAAAAACAAAACCCAGATGTACTGATTTTCTGTCTTTATGTTTAAACCACCGATAATGTCTATTTTTTTATTCATAAATTTAAGTAACGTTAGTTTGTAAAATGTTCTTCTAACCACAGACCAAACACTTGGAGGAGCTTCCTGGTCAGAGTTTTTATTTGAAAGCTTCTGATTTGTTGGTTTGGTGATTTTTTTGTTTTAAATTTGACTGTTGGATATTTCATGATGACGAGACAAGCTGTTTGAATGTTGAACATGTTTTAATACAGACAGTGTCTGTGGCGTCTTCTCCGAATAAAGTTCTGGAGACGAATTGTTCTTGAAGAGGTGAACATCTGGACCTGAGATCTGCAGGAAGCTGTTGGTCAGGCAGTTGGAGTTCAGCACAGAGGAATCAGAACTGCGCAGTCAATTTACTGTGATCTTCTGTCATTTGCAGCTCTTAGTCACCGTGAGAAGAACAGCAGCTCAGATGAGGACTCACGCTGTAAAAGTGTCTTCGGTGTTTTGTTGAAAAGACGAGAACTGAAGCTTTTTCTTTCTAATTGTGAGGCTTTTCAGAGACGTTCAGCTAAAAGCCCGACATGTAAATGAAAAATGTCTCCTTTTAGCCCCCGCTCTGGAGATCCAACATGTGATTTTTAAAATACCTTCCACCCATGTCTCATTAGGGCTAAATAAAGATGAAGAGTCCTGGTGCTCCCCTCTGATTCCTGCCACTTTCAATCCAGCCAATTAATATGCCATTAACGGCCCACTCTAATCACCTCGTAATGTGGAGAGGGAACTTTCCAGCCTGTCAGACGGCAGCAGAGCGGCTTAAATATCACCTTCACCTGCCGTGTTCGAAGCGCAGCACGCCATCAGGTGGTGTGGCCTGGCTCAGCCGTCAATCACGGCTATAAATGAATCATAATTATTGTAATTTGGCGGAGGGAACATGCTGCCGCCGTGGGAGTGGCCCAAACTCCAGCTGAAACTTGTTGGCTAATTGTTGATGGAGCGCCGGCAGGTGGTGAGATAACACCGTTACAGACCGACAAACAACGCAAACGTCCCCCCACCGCCACCGCCGCACAGCCTGACGCTAATTACCCGCTAATGATAGCCCTGATGTTTGGACCTCCCAGGCCACTGTACAGGTAATGTCATTACACCGCCCACATCCTCGACAGGATCCGTCTTCTTCCCCTCGGACTCTTATTTTTCCTCGTTCTTCCACATTTACTCCTCAGCCTCGCTGCTTATGACGGATTCACCTGCTACCACTGCTGATGAGTGCACGAGGCTTTTATTGTGAAGGGGGAGCAAAGAGGAAATGAAGTGTCACAGTCTCTGATTTATTTTCCATGTGATTGTTTCGTACTTTGAGTTGTGTGTTTGGTAAAAACCCAACAAGGTTCCACCTGCGCACGTTTCTGGTTTTTCAACACAGAACCTGACTCCACGTTCTAATGACCGCACTTGTTTACAGTTTGTTCACAACATCTGGTTCAAGTTTCCTCACTGCCATAACTTCTCATCACATCTGGGTTCAGTTTTTAATCAACACGTCAGGTTCTAGTCATTGTTCAGTGTATCTGGTTTTAGTTTCTAATCACCACATTCTACAGTCAGATCAGCACACGAGGGTCCATCCATCGTCTTCATCTTGTTCTGGACTCAGGTCTCAGGGGCAGCAGGGTCCAGACATCTCTCTCCAGCTTTTCTGTGAGGACTCCAAGATGGTCCCAGGTCAACCGAGGGACGTAGTCTCTCCAGCGTGTCCTGGGTCTTCCCTGGGGTCTCCTCCCAGCTCGACAGGCCCGAAGCACCTCCTAGGGAGCCGCATAGGTGAAGTGCTCCAACGAGAGCTGAAGATCATGGCCCACATCACGACCACATCATCCACAAATAGCAGACATGGAATCCTGAGGCCACCGAACCGGACCCCCGCCACCCCCCACTGAAAAATTCTGTCTACGAAAGTCATGAACAGACTCGATGACAACGAGCCACCCTGGTGGAGTCCAACTCCCACCCTGAAGGGTCCAACTTGCTGCTGAGAACCGAACCTCTCACTGCTTCTATAAGAACTGAACAGTCTGTAACAACAGGACCCCATCCCAGAGTCACAGAGCACCCCCCCCCCCACCACCACCACCACAGTGTGCAGCAAGGAACACATCTTCTTCATGTCCATCAAACACGTAGACTGGAAGGGCAAACTCCACTGACCCCTCAAGGACTCTAGTGAGGGTAAAGAGCTGGTCCAGAGTTCCTCCTCGACAATCGACAGGACTCCTTCACCTCGACAGCCTCCCTGACCCAAGGTGTCCACCACCCAGTCTGAGGATGGCCCCCATGAGAAGCACACACAACCTTGCAGCCACAGCTCAAGGTAGCCCCCTCAACAAACGTGGTCCACTCTGACTCCATGTCCTGACCTTGGACGTCCCACATCGTCTTCCTCAGATCCTTTGTCTGACCTTCTCGTTGTGTTGATGATTCTCTGGTCATTGTTGGTTCCAGCTACTTGGATCTGGACTCCTGGTGTTTGTTTGGGCTTTAGGTCCGTTTTCTCCAGATCAGGTGTAGATGAAGTTCTCTCAACACTCAAAGACGTTCACTGCAGATCTGAAGATGTTCTGTAGGACCACGTGTTCCTTCAGAATAATGTGTTTCAGTCTATCATCTGAGAGATAAAAGGTTTGTTTTATAACATGTATGTGTCTGCGTGTCACCCACAACCTGTCATGGTGGCGCCACCGTGGTCGGGCTCGACTCCAGAACACTTGATCTCTCACAAACACTTCTAAAGTACAAACTAAAAGTCCACTTCAGCGCCACACACTCCTGCTTTCTGCTCCTCGCTGCACCGTGCACATACTCCCCCCGACACGAGCGCCGCCGCCCCTCGGACCTCCTCACCCGCCTCTCCCCGTGACAGCAGCAGCGTGTCCGCCGGCTCGACGGGCCTCAGCGCCGGCAGCCGCCTCCCACAGTAAAAATAGACGAGTGTGAAGTGAGGATAAGAGCGGATTGGGTGTGAAGTAAAATCTGACATGTCGTCCAGGTCTGGAGCCGACCGGCCGAAGCCCCACAGCTGGAGCCTCCAGGCTGAACAGCACATCTGGATCCAGAGCCAGAATCAAGCTCTGGCTGCAGGACTGAGTGAAACGGAGCGGGTTTGTTCAGGGTCAGAAACAAACGATGAATTAAATTGATCTGATCCACTGAGACTTTATTTTTCAGACCTTTATTTAAAATGACGTGACGTTTTATTATCATTTATTGTTTTAGTTTGAGAGGAGGCTCAATAT
The DNA here is from genome assembly GCA_031762415.1 of Simpsonichthys santanae. Classification (NCBI taxonomy): domain Eukaryota; kingdom Metazoa; phylum Chordata; class Actinopteri; order Cyprinodontiformes; family Rivulidae; genus Simpsonichthys; species Simpsonichthys santanae. The sequence continues at coordinate 27,644,248 of JARVLU010000600.1, forward strand.
GATTACTGGCTCTGAAACACACCTGGATGAATATCAGGATGAACTCATCACAACCGTCAGGCTGAACTAAACGCGAACATCAGGATGAATTAATGACAACAATCAGAATGAACTAATCAAACAGTAAGGATGAACTAATCACAACAATAAAGATGAAATAAACACTTTACTCAAGATGAACTAAACAGTTCACTCAGTATGAACTAAACACAACCATCAGGATGAACTAAACACAACAATCAGGATGAACAAGTCACAACTGTCAGGATGAATTAATCAAAACTGTCAGGATGAACTAATCACAACAATCAGGATGAACTAATCACAACAGTCTGGATGAACTAATCACAACAATCAGGATGAACTAATCACAACAATCAGGATGATTAATCACAACAGTTTGGATGAACTAATCACAACAATCAGGATGAATTAATCACAACAGTCTGGATGAACTAATCACAACAGTCTGGATGAACTAATCACAACAATCAGGATGAACTAATCACAACAATCAGGATGAACTAATTAATGCAGTCAGGATGAACTAATCACAACAATCAGGATGAATTAATCACAACAATCAGGATGAACTAATCACAACAATCAGGATGAACTAATCACAACGGTCTGGATGAACTAATTAATGCAGTCAGGATGAACTAAGACCCCCATGCCTCCTGGGTCTCCATCCTCAGAGCATCCAGCTGTGTCTCTGCAGGTTCTCATCAGTTTTCAGCAGAACCTGATCAGTTCAGAGTCTGAGGACTAAAACTATGAGCAGTTCTGGTTCTGATCCAGTTGTTTCACTTTTAATATTTTAATTCATCATTCTTTATTTTATCTGTGATGAACTACATTAACAGCATTTATGACGAGTTTTCAGAGGAGAAGCCTGCATTAATGATGATAAAACCTAATTGTTTTTAAAATTAGAGAAGTTTTCTGGTTCGTTATTAAAAATATTTAATGGAAATGATTTTCTTTTTACGGTTCACCTGAGGACAGCTGATGGACACCTCGTTCTCACAGAGGACAGGTGAGGGACGTCTCGTTCTCACAGAGGACAGGTGAGGGACGTATTGTTCTTACAGAGGACAGGTGAGGGACATCTCGTTCTCACAGATGACAGGTGAGGACGTCCATTAAAGAAGGTTCAGGTCTAAGAGAGTGAAGGGTTGTCTGTTCTGTTTGTCTCTGTGCATCACTGTGATGGACTGGAGACATGTCCAGGTGTCCCACACCTCTGACGCTAGACTGGATGGATGGTTGATGGAAGGATGATGGATGAATGGATGATGGATGGATAAATAAATGATGGATGGATGATGGATGGATGATGGATAGATGGATAAATGATGGATGGATGATGGATGGATGGATGGATGATGGCTGGCTGGCTGGCTGAATGATGGATGAATGGATGATGGATGATGAATGGATGATGGAAGGATAGATTAATGATAGATGGATGGATGATGGATGTTGGATGGATAGATAAATGATGGATGGGTGGATGATGGATGGATAGCTGGATGGATGGATGGATGAAGGATGGATGGATGATGGATGGATAGATAAATGATGGATGGGTAGATGATGGATGGATAGATGGATGAATGGATGATGGATGGATGGATGATGGATGGATAGATAAATGATGGATGGGTAGATGATGGATAGATGGATGGATGGATGGATGGATGGATGGATGGATGGATGATGGACCTGCAGCAGGTAAGACACTATCTGTTCACAGCCTCTGTGCATCAGTTCCTGACACAGATGCAGCTGCTCTAAAATGAGTGGAATGTCCCTTTAACGGTCTAATTGTCTCGGTTCTGTTTAAAGCTCAGCGAGCAGGAATCTGTGAAAGACCCGGTGCTGCCGGGTCGCCTCGCGGGCTGACCTGCGGAGCCCCCACCCCCGACACTCAGCAAGGATATGAGTGGACCAGGATCTTGATGGCGATCCTGCGGACCGGATGGAACGGGCTGAAGGTGTAGAGAGCCGACGTGGCGCTGAAGCGGAAGATGGCCTTCCCTTTGTTCAGGACGATGAACGTCTGCAGGACAAACAAACAAAAAGCATCAGAACCAGCAGGCTGAAGACGGTCCGGACCTCCAGGACCCTACGACACAGGTTCTGGAACACTGCTCCAGACTCCGTGTGTTTAAGAACAGACCCGACATGGAGATGGTACCAGAACAGGTCCGGAGGAGGAAAACAAACCTTAAACACTCAAACTAAATCATTTGTTGTTGGTTCTGTTCTAACACCCTCCAGAACCAGGCCGTGACCCACCCTCTTGTCTTTGAAGTAGTACGGGTCGATGTCCTCCAGGGGGACGCCCACCAGGTGAGACGGGATGTCGGCGAAGATGCGAGGCAGCTGTTTCCCCGCCTCCAGGTCGGGCCGGGCCCGGGGGAGGTCCACGTTGCCCAGGTCCTAAAACAAACGCTCAGTTAGACAGAACCCCCACAAAACCACTTTTCTTCTGGACCGCCTGACCCAGACCAAGGTTCTGTTGGAGTCTGGACTCAAACGGTCTTTGATCCGGACTCTTAATGTTTGTGTTGACGCTGCCTTCTGTCGGCAGCGGCGGCCATGTTTCATCCCTTACGGCTGCTCGCAGCTAAAAGCTGCAACAAAAACTGGAAGATGTTTTCACCGTCAGGGCCCGACCCGGTTCAACCTCTGCAGCTGCTGAGACCATCTAAATCCAAACAACCTCACGTGTTCACGCTGGAGACAGAAAACTGAAAACTCACAAGTCTGCACGTTGTCTGAAAAGCAGATGTCCAAAAGCTGCAGATTCTGCTCATTAATTTACCGTTAGCTAACGGGCTAACAGCTGAGGAGGCTATCTGCTGCCTCGAGCTGAACATGATGACCTCAGAGCTAAAGGTCTGTTTTCAACACACTGCTTCTTCTAATGCTCTACAACCAACGCAGCTCAGTGAGATACTGGCTCAGAACCATCCGACCGGCTCAGAACCATCCAACTGGCTCAGAACCATCCGACCGGCTCAGAACCATCCGACTGGCTCAGAACCATCCAACTGGCTCAGAACCATCCGACTGGCTCAGAACCATCCGACTGGCTCAGAACCATCCAACCGGCTCTGAACCATCCAACCGGCTCTGAACCATCCAACCGGCTCAGAATCATCCGACCGGCTCTGAACCATCCAACTGGCTCAGTGCACCTGCTGTGTGGTCCTAGATGTTCAGTTTTATTCATCACACTGTATGTTTGTACAAACAGAGTAAATTCTGAACCAGTACAAACCCAACTCTGAAGAGAAGTCCCAAAAGTAGGCGGGGCTTAAGGAGGTCTGTTTAATGAACCCAGGGTTCAGTCCTGGATCAGGTCTGTGTTGTCACTGTGCGTGTGCGTACCTCCTGGTATTCCTTGTTGCGTCGAGCCTTCTCCTGGGCGATGCGTTGCTCAATGGCTGCCAGGGAGTCCGGCGTGAAGCGCTTAAAGCTCTCTGGTCCCATTGGAAACACACAGCCAGCCATCTTCTCATCCTGATCCTGCTGCTAACTGGCCCAGTCTACCAGCTGCAGACACAAAGAGAAAATCCTCCTTTATATTTATGACATTTAACACCGTCTTTATTGTTACGTTGTTTTAAATGAAAGAACTTCGACTGACAGACGTCGGATGTGACGGTTCAAACACCTGTTGAGTTTCAGTCTGTGAGTCACGAGACGAGGAGTGTTTGATTCGAGAGCCTGGTCATGATTGAACGACTTCTTCACTCATCGGATGATTGCGTCCTCTGAGACAGCGACTCGCCGCTCAGGATGACCCCCAGCATCACATCGCTCATCATTAAACCGCCACTCAGAGCATTTAAAAAGGAAGCAATCAGCGAGATAAACGGGCTGCGACGGGCCTGACGAAATCAATCCCCCTGAGCCCTCCTGATCCACTGAGCCGCGGCGCTCCGCCACTTCTTCTACCGTACACCTTCATTTCTTATCATTTGAGAGATTGGTTTGAGTTACTTCCTGTTTCATGAACAAAACCAAGTACTGTAGTTTAAAACCAGATGTCATAAAATCATAGATTCAAACTGGACTTTTCCAAACTTTAAACAGCTCAAAGCCTCAGCTGATTTAAAACAGCTGGGTCACTTAGCTTGGGCTAATGTAGCTGCTAAACCCTCGTATGAACTTCACTGTAAATAACCACACAATATAAAAATTGATAGCAACAATAAATGACATAAAAACAACAGAGGTTTTAAAACAGCAGCCGTCCACTCCTGTACCCATTTGCGTTAGCGTTTAGCTTATCGATCTTTTTAGAATCAAGCACTATTCAGAAAACTATCAACAACAGATAATGTTTCATGTGCAGAATGTTTCCACATCCCCATTTTAAAACACACAGAGACAATGCTACTGCAAGTTAACGAGCTTACAGGGCTCAAAACCAAATAAATTGTCTTTTAGTACATTAAGAAGCTAACTATGTTAACTGCTAACTATGTTAGCGGCTAACTTGTAGCAATCAAATTCATGTTTGTGTAGCTAGGAGAAGAATTTAACACAGTTATCTTCAGATAGAATTAAACAGAGGAAGTGTGTGTGAGACAGGTGTGTGTGTGAGAGAGACAGGTGTGTGTTTGGACCATCTGCCTCAGATCCTAATTGAATGATAAGACAGGCCTCGTTTTTCAAGCCTTCATGCATTTATTCTTCACAGCTCCACAATCAGATTGTGAAGTGTTCGTTGGTGTGTGTGTCCACATAAAAGGCGAACCTGGCTCTGTTTTCTGTTCTTATCCACTGCTGTCATCCACTTAGTCTCTCACACCGTGGGCTACAGAAGCTCCTGATGAGCTCTTCAGACCTGGTTTCCATTCTGCTTCAACACTTTGTCACGTACAAAACGCGTTTCGCCGCCATGTTTGTCAGGACGCCACTGAAAACACACAAAGAAATTCACATCTTGTTTCTCCTCAACAACCATGAACTGTATTCTCTAAAACCAAACAAAGGTTTGGGACAAACTTTTGTATTTTTATAAGCTATGACACAAACAGATTTTTATTTTGGAGAGTATCCAGGAGCATTATTTTGAAACTCCTGGTATTCTCATCCTGCTTCCTGCCTACCCTGTGACTGAATCCTCCTGAGTATCAAAGGTCGGATCAGAGAAAGCGTCAAGTCTGAGATTCTACAGGATCTATGGGGGCGGCCATGAAGGAAACCAAGAAGAAAAGCATGCTGGGTAACATAGAACACCCACAATCTGCTCTGTCACTGGTTCTTATGGTGTTGTGACTCTCAGTTACTACCACACCAAACTGTCTGTAAAACTCACCGAATCATAGATTTTTTTTGTTTCAGAGTCAGAGTCTTTATTGTCATTCGCACCACTTGTGGTACATGTGATGGAACGAGATTATGGACACAGGGTTCCAGTTACATTCCAGCGGCCATCTTGAATTGAGTTGACTAAAAATGAAAACGTGGTAATGTATAAAAAATATATATATATATTTTTGTGAGTTTTATTAAAATCCATGCGATGGTTCATGAAATGTTTTACTAACACACAAACCCAGACCAAAACATGATCGCCCTTCTGCTCCCAGCTTATATGAGCTCGTAGAGAGTGAGTGGTCATAAATGGGTGGTCCTCTTCTCAACACCTCGTTTACTTTGTTTAACTGCATGTTCCTGTTTTTAGTTTTCTACATCTCCTTATAATCTTGCTGTTTTTTTGCTACTTTTCCTTTTGCTCGTCCTTTTAGTTACCATTTTATTTTAACTTGTTCAAAAATGAATCTGTATGCTCCTCTTGTCCTCTGGTGTCATCACTCTGTTAAAACCAGGTCTCTCTTGAAAGCGAGTCCTCGAGGCTCAATGGGACTAACCTGTAGACGTAAAGGTTGAATGAATGTGAAGGCCTCAGGTGTGCTCTAGATGATCCAGTAGCTCCTGAACCATCAGCAGATGGTCTGGTCTTCACTTCCATGTCACGTTCTTCTGTTTTAACACCTCAAACTTTTTGTTCCTCCTCACTGTCCTGCTCCTCTTCTTCTCAGATCGTCCTCGTTTTGTTTGTCTGCTCAGATTTAAATTTCCGTCCCCCAACGTGTCCTGACTGAAGACCGGATGAGCCTTTGCAGGTCTTCATGTTAATGATGGAGTCAGAACCAGCAGATCTCAGCGGTCCGACTGTAATCAGCCTGAGAAGAGCTCAAGGCTGAGCAGCCCCTCAGATCTGCTTTAATGATGTTTCTTCTGATGCATGATGTCGTGTTGTTCTGAAACATGCTGCAACTCCCCTCACAGCGACGCAACACCAAGCTTTACTTCACCAAACTAACGATTGTGTTGGGAGGAGACGGAGACTTGAGCTGCAGCCCGTCAGCGTGTCAAACACAGAAACTGGGATTGTTTCTGGAGTTAAACATCTACAACACACTGGGACCACTAGAAGAAATCAGAGTTCAAAATCTGGAGGTAAAAGTGTATAAAAATAAAATTTAACTCCTGTTGGAAAGTCCTAAATCAAATTCTAATTTAAAAACATGTCAATAAAACGATAATATTCTCTAAAACTGTAAAACGTAAATAAAAATAAAACGAGGCGGCAGTCAGAAGCAAAATGAATCAACTCTGACGTTAACGTTAAAAACTAATTCAGTCCATTTGTTACTGAAATGAATCCTCTGAAAGTTTCAACACAATCTGTTCCATGATTGAGGAGATATTTTGCTAACAGACAAAAACATTACATGATCGCCCTTCTTGAACGGCAGCAGGAGATTAAAAGCTGAAAGTCTGAAGAGACGCTTAAAGCACAGCTGTCCATGATGGTTCCTGTCAGCAAAATATCTCCTTACAGAGTGGGACAGAGACAGTGAGACAGATACAGCATGGGACAGAGACAGAGTGGGACAGAGACAGAATCAGACGAGACAGAGTGGGACAGAGACAGTGAGACAGATACAGCGTGGGACAGAGACGGAGTGGGACAGAGACAGAGTGGGACAGAGACAGAGTGGGACAGAGACAGTGGGACAGAGACAGAGTGGGACGGAGACAGAGTGGGACGAGACAGAGTCAGACAGAGACAGTGGGACAGATACAGCGCGGGACAGAGACAGAGTGAAACGGGGACAGAGTGGGACGGAGACAGAGTGGGACGGAGACAGAGTCAGACAGAGACAGTGGGACAGATACAGCGTGGGACAGAGACAGAGTGAAACGGAGACAGAGTCAGACGGAGACAGAGTGGGACAGAGACAGAGTGGGACGGAGACAGAGTGGGACAGAGACAGAATCAG
>JARVLU010000600.1:27677169-27687295 GCA_031762415.1 Simpsonichthys santanae
GTTTGTAGCCAGGTCTCTCTTGTAAATGAGTCCTCGAGGCTCAATGAGATTAACCTGCCTAAATAAAGGTTGAATGTCAAGGTCTCTCTCCTGGACCTGTTGCCTCTGTGACCTGATTAAGGAAAAGCGGAGAAGAAGATGAAGATGAAGAATTCCAACTCTCCACCCAGATGTTAAAACTCCTTCTGCCACGTTTTTGCTCCTTTCCAAAGACAAGGGTGACGCTAGGAATCAGTTCCGAGATTTGATTGGTCAAAAACAATAAAGCCCGCCTTAAGACACGCCCCTAACCCAGGTTCCGGGCTCTGATTGGTCGGATCTGAAGTCAGTCACTGTTACTATGGACTTTGGCTTTGCTGGTATCCAAGAAGTGAGGACGTGATGTCGAGTGCGTTCCTCGCGCGAATCCGAGAATCAGCCGCTCTTCTCAGGTTTTTTTCTGAAGGTTTCTGCAAAGTTTGAGCTTTAGATTATCGCTGCTCAGCCGGAGACCACTTGTTTGGAATTTTACCGTAACATGGCGCAGAAGAGGAATTCAAAAAGTCACACAAAAAAAGGTGAGCAGCGTTTTATCTTGAATTATCTTGGCTGGGTACGCGCCTCCGTCCGTCATTCAGAACTCAGTTTTTGACGTTCTTCACTTTAAACTTTTTTATGAATAAACTGACGTCACACATCCCGAAGGAAAAATAAACAAAACACTTTTATTCAAATATAAAACTCTTCAATTCGGCTTAATCCATTTCTTTCCAGCTGATCTCATTTTATAATTGGGCGGAAAACTGTCCGTTCGGAGTCAAAATCAACACTTAAAGAATTTAATTAAAATTAATGTTTGAGCATGAAAATAACTCAGAATTATATGCGCTATTTAATAATATCAACTCCGTAATTACAATTTCAAAGATATTCCTGGTGCCAAGCTAAAGAAACCTTTAATCAGCTGATTTTTGAATGGAGTCTGGTTGGTGGCTAAGCTAATTTAGATGCTAACAGAAGCTAACGTGATGGATTCCAGATAAATACATGTACTAAAATAGTTTGGATAAATATTCGCTGTTTACATGTCTATAAACCTGAAATAAAGCATTTCAGTTGATTTATGATATAATGTTTCAGGTTTTGTTAATGATGGAACAAAAGAAAAGGATCTGATAACATCTCAGAGGGACAGTTTTTTGACCTTATGGGAAATAAAACATGTTTATTTTGACTTCAGCACTTCCGGTTTTGTTGACCTTCATGAATGAATTCAAACATGTTTGTTAGGACTTCAGCAGTCCCTCATGAACTCTGAGCTGCTCTAATAAAACTCAGTCATGATGGTCACAGTTTAATCAGTAATTTATGATGAAAAGGTAAAAATGTATTCAGGTAATATCCAGGAATAACTCCAATGATCAAATATTCCCAGCTACAACTCTGTTTATTTTAGTTTTGAATTATTTATACGGTTTTATTGTGTTCACAGTAATCCAGCTTTAAATCTGTTGTGTTTTATTACATTTTCAGTATTTATAAAATTTTATTTTTTAGTTAAGCTGCTTCAAACTTTGTGCTGTTTGAGCTGTTTGTGAATTAAAACGTTCGGCTCGTTCCGGAGTCGGCTGCTGTGAGTTTTAATTTTTGTAACTTTTATTCTTTTAGAAATATTTAACTTCATTTACAAATATTTTCCCTCAGAAACACGTTCAGATCTTCAAAAACTTTTTTAAATTTACTTCAGCTGCTGTTTCTCTCTCTTTATGCTACTTTTAGCTTCATCTTAGCCCTTTGAAGCTTTTAGCTACTTGTTTAGTCTAGCACTTAGACAAGTGTTACTTTTAGCAGCCTTTGGGTACTCTGAGCTGTTTTATCTTTTACCAGGTGTCTAAATCTTTATCGGGTGTCCCTTCTTTTTTTTTTCTTTTCTTGTCTTTTTTTTTTTTCTTTTTTTTTTTTTTTAGCTTTTTCTTATAGCTGATTTCAGCTCCTTTAGCTGAGTGCTCAGTTTGAGTCTCACAGATATCAACTTAAGTTCTGTCAGACGGTTAAATCTTCAGCTCATGTTCAGCTCACTGGATCTTTTCACGCACAGCTGAAGAGAGAGTGAACTAGCTGGTGGTGGGTTCTGGTGCTGGAGTTGGAAGTTGTGGTCGGACCTGTTGTTGGTTCCTGTGTTTAGGTCCTGGTTCTGGTTCTCCTTGCTGTGTCTAGTTTCGCCTCCTGTGGGCGGGGCTGAGCCACAATGGCTCCTCCTCTTCCTGGTTGAGTTTCTGTGGGGGCTACAGGACTTTACTCCTCCTCTGATCTGGGTCGGGTCGTGGAGCCAACAGGTCCAGGAGAACACCAGACCAATGTGTTCCCGGACCAGAGCGGGTCCATAATCCCTCCAGAGGGTTCTGGGACGTTGTGAAAGCCTCCAAAGGGAGGTATCCAGATCAGGTGGAGCTCCTCAGACCTCCTCCGAGCTCCCCCCGGGTGGTGGAGCTCCTCACCTTCTTCACCAGGAACATCTGACTGGACCTCGTCCTCCTCCCAGGGTGACATCCTGTCTCTGCTCCAGGCTGGACCACCAGCTGCTCCCAGACCTGACTCCAATGGGGGCGGGGTTTCCTGATCCAGTTCATGGTTCTGACCCATCTCCTGGGTCCAGTTTGTTAATTAACCAACCAGCCAGCGGAATCAGAACCTTCTGACCCATCTGTCCAAACAGCTCCAGCTGTCTGAACATTTAATGGTCCTGCTGGGGAGAGGAGGAGTTTGGTTCTGGAGCAGAGCCGGGCCTTGGGTCAGCGTGTCCGACAGAACCTCTTTGTGGGTCGGTCCTGTCCTCTCTGGTATCTGACCCACCCTCCGAGGGCTTTGTCAGCTCTAAGAATAGACCGGATCAGGTTCTGGTTGTTCAGTAGAACCACAGTCAGTGCTGGGAGGAAGAGGAGGAGCTCCTGGTTCTGTTCAGATGTGTCGTCTTTAGAGTTTGGTTTGATCTGCGGTTCTGATCGGTCCAGACTTGATCCATGCAGTGGTACCGTCACTATGGCACCTCCTCCTCTCCTGCAGCTCCTGCAGAGGAGATCCACACTGAGGAGGAGGAGGAGGAGGAGGAGGAGACAGGTAGGACTGACGGGTGAACCAGGTCCAGTTCTGTTCATGTAAAGCCCGGTTCTGATTGATGTGGCTTGTTTAGGAGGTGCTAACGAGGAGGAGGTTCTTCATGCAGAGGAGTCTGGTGTCACAGAGTCCGGTAAGCCTCACTTTGACCCGGTTCTGGTTTGATCCAGAACCTTTACGCCGGGCGGGTCGGAACCCTGAGCTGTGATGGGTTCTGTTTGAAACGTCTTCAGCCTCAGACAGAACCGGGCCTGTTCCGGACCCGTGTGAAGAACCTTTAGCTGCAGCTGTGAGGGTCACGGTGACTTGGGCTGTTCCTGGGTCAGAACCGGTCCTCCTCTTCCTGCCTTTATCAACCTTGGGCTGTTTAAACATAACTTTAGCTTGTTTGTATTCAAACAGCCGAAGAACAGCTCTGGCTTCAGTAGCAGCTGAAGTTTAGCAGGTACTTCCTGCTGTTCTGACGTGTTTGTTTTCTGCTTCCTGAAGTTCTTCAAACATTTAGCTCCACGTGAGAAAAGACACAGGAGAAGTCAAAATTCCCACTTTTTGAGGTGCATGAAGGCAGCACAGTGTGAGGTCAAAGGTTGAAATGATGTAACTTTAGAGATTTCTAGGTAAAAAACAGATGTTTGAAGTTACCAAAATAAAAGCTCTCAGAGGAAGTGAGTTTTATTCCAGTTTATTTCAAATTAAAGTTTGTTATTTAAATTTCTTCTTCAGTTTCTCCTCCAGACCTCAGGTTTGTCTTCTGAGTCTCTTCATCTGAGACCATCAGAACCTTCAGCCTCAGTCCTGTCTTAGATGATCACTGAGATCATTACTGGACTTCCTGTTCTGGTTCTGACAGAACCGCTGACGAGCCGGGCCGTTCACCAAACAGGCACCACAGAAGAAGAAGGAGGAGGACTCATTTCCATGTTTTCATGTCTGCAGAGATGAAGGCGGCGCCGATGGACAACAAGACCGGCAGAAAGACCGAGGACAGAGGAGGAGGAGGAGGTCCGAAGTTCTCCATGCTGACCTGGTTTGTGGTTCTGGCTCTGCTGGGGGTCTGGACCTCCGTGGCCGTGCTTTACTTCCACATCGTGGACTACGACAGCGTCATCGGTAAGAGAATTGGTGCTGTACATAGACCGAGTCCAGTTCTGGTTCTGGTCTGCATGGTTTCTGAACTGTCTTCATCCTTGCTCCTCTTCCTCTCTTCCTGCTCCTCTTCCTCTCCTCCTCTCCTCCTGCACGCAGCGAGAGCTCAGGAGTTTCACAAGAACTTTTCTCAAGTTTTACAAGGTATGACCCAAACGTCACATCACCCCTGCTCCTGGTCCTGGTCCTCCTTCAGTCTGAACTGAGACCTGCAGTCCTGGTCCTGGTCCTCCTTCAGTCTGAACTGAGACCTGCATTCCTGGTCCTGGTCCTCCTTCAGTCTGATCTGAGACCTGCAGTCCTGGTCCTGGTCCTCCTTCAGTCTGATCTGAGACCTGCAGTCCTGGTCCTGGTTCTCCTTCAGTCTATGTGTTCAGGACCATAAAACCTTTCTGGTTTGTTTAATCTGAACAGGAAACAACGGCTGTGTGTCAGTTTCCTGCCAACACACAGGTGTGTGTGAACACAACGCCAAGGTGGAAAGTCATCTCAGACTCTACTGGCCTCTGTTATCAGGTCAAAGGTCAAAGGTCATGGCAGGACTGTTAGAACTAGAGAAAATGTGTCTTCTGTCCAAATGTGTGACTGTGTGAGGACAGAACGTTTCTCAAATTACAAAACAAGTAAAACAATAGCTAAAAACCATTATTAGCTAAACTTTAGCTAATTGCTATAACTAGCAAAACTCCAGCTAAGAGCTAAAATAAGCAAAAATGTACCTAAAAGCATAATTAGCTAAATAATTAGCTAAACTGTAGCAAGAATCTACAATTAGCAAATGATAGCCGAATGCTAAAATTGTCAAAACTTTAGCTAAATACTAAATTTACCTAAACTGTAGCTAAAGACCTAAAGAAAAATGTCTTTTGGACTCATGAGACCAAAGTGTTGGTCTTTACCCACAATGCTCAGCAGCAAACTTGTCCAAGCAAACATCGTGGGGGAGGGCTGATGGTTTGGGCTGTGGTAGTCCAACCTCAGCTGAAGGATGATGGACAGACTAATGGGTAACAGGAAGTCAGTCTGAAGTGTGAATGAGAACTTCCTGTTGGCTAAATGCTGATGAAGATGAGGGAGTTTATGTAGCTGAAGGCCGTCAGAGTTTAAAAACATTTGAGCTTGGGTCAGCTGTGGGACCAAGAACAGGGACCTACAGAAAAACTGAAGCAGGTTTCTGCTCGTTTAATGAGCTGCAGTTAGACACACGGTCGAGTTCAGCTCAGAAAGTCTTTATGTCGGTAAAATAAATCTGTCGGTTTGCAGGAAGTCCTGCATCTCTGACCAGAACCCACTTCCACATCAACTTTGTTCACTCTAAACCAGATGATTTCTGCAGATGTTCGTGTCCTGAAACTCCTTGTGTTGCTGCAGCTCGACTCCTTTCTGTTTCAGATCTTGTGGTTTTTCTCGTCTCTGGTGGTTCTGTCTGACACTCGGTGCCACATCCTTCCTCTTTCTGCAGCAGCTTTCATGAAGTCTTCAGCTTTGTGCAGGTCGACTCGCTGTCTGTGCTGCATGACGGCTTTACGACTCCAGAAGACGTAGATTTTCTGCTGCAGTAATATGTTCAGTGAAAACAGCTGCTGTGGAACTACTGGCCTGAGTACAAGCAGAAACACTAATTAAACCAAACGGGACCAAGACCGGAGCCTTGTGGAACTCATAAACAACGCCAAGTTCACCTGAATTTAAATGCTCAGCAGAAAGTGAGACTGTTCTGCCTTAGAGACAGAAATAAAGCATTTATTATAATTAATGATCTTTATGGAGCTCAGGTATTTTAATAGTAGAAATACTCAAACTAATACTAGTACTAAAAGTTTTACTTCATAACTCAGTCCTCGTACAGCCCGCCTGGTTCTGGTTCTGACGAGTTGGAGAACGGAGTGAAGATGTTGATTTCATGTTGAAGATTATTTTGAACCTTTGCTTCCTTTATCTTCTGTTCCATCTTTTATTATTTGGTCCTGGTTCTGTTGTGGTCCGCTCCATCCTCCCGTTGTCTCTGTTCGGTCTTGTGTAACTTTCTGATCCAGACTGTTTTTATTTCAGAGGACAGTGGACAATAAACAGTGCTTCTGTATTTTACAGCATTATAAATGGACAGGAATGAGTTTAATTCCTAAACTTAATTTGATTTTCATGCTTTTATTGTGAAATCTCAAAGATAAAGTCACTCAGAATCAATAGTTTTTATTTATTTATTTTTTTTTTTGCTTTGAGGGCTACAGTCGTGATCTGAGCTTTTCTGATGGTTGTTTTTGTTTCATTTAAAACTAATATTTCATCAATAATACGGCTCTTCCTTCTGAAAGATGTCTTGAAAACGATTTTTAGACGAAAGCGTCTTTCAGAAGAATCGGTCTGTTTAATCTGAGCTGCTGTGAGACCTGAGCCGTCCTCTTCCTCGTCCTCCTGCAGGTAAACTGGCGTCCTACGACACCGACGGAGACGGAGACTTTGACGTGGACGACGCCAAAGTTCTGCTCGGCAAGTCCAGTTTGATTTTCTGTTTGAAGCTCATGACTAATGTGGTTTGCAGTAGAAACTTGAACCAGAGTGAGCTGCAGGAGTTTAAAAGGTTTGACTTATGACTGACCCCTCAGATTAACCTCAAATAAAGATTAAAACTGTTTAAAAGTCATTTTCAGACCAGCTGTTTCACACACCGAACATCTGGGATGTCTATAAGGTGAAACAGCTCGTTTTTCAAAATAAAAGTCTAAATTTCTGAGGTTGAATTATCAGACTCAGCATTTTTATAGATCTTAATCTGACCCATAATCCCATATCTCCAGATTAAATGTGACATGTTAGTTTTTATTTTGAGACAAGGGTAGAATTAAAAAAACTTCTGTGAGTAATGGGGTCCGAAGGGTTTTTGTTGTTTGGATCAGCTGCTCAGCGCCGTCATTCAGGCAGTTGGTTCCACTAAGATGGACCGCTGGGTTTACGTTTATCGCTGTAGCGTTAGCGCACACAGCTAGTGGGGTAGATACACTCAGGCAGTGTCCTAAACGAGACCATCGGTACACGGTGCCTCGCACAAACCCTCCACTCGTGGCTCGTTGTCAGTCCTCATGAAGCCCTCAGAGCAGGATGCCGGTCAGAATGGGCTGTCAGGGACACGTGGAGATGCGGTTCAGAGGGGAGGTGGGTTCAGACTGGGACCAGGAGCTGATGACCTGCATGGAAAAGATGACTGGTCTTCAGACAGGAGGAGACGCTTCTCAGAAACCCCAAGGGCAGATGGAAGAAACTGCACTAGAACCTACATGTACTTCCACTAAAAGGTCAAGTTTCTCTTCTCAGAGCGCCACCAGAACCTGTCTCAGGACTTTATTAAACCATTCAGGACCAAAGCTGGTGGACCTTTGTCCTAGGTTTCTTCTTATTTTTGGAAGTGATGAAGTTTTGCACCAATGATCCATAGAGCTTGATTCTGAGCATGACAACTGTTTGACTGATGTTCAGAGAAGGTCCTACTTTTATCAGGAATCACTCAACGTAACGATCCACAGGAAGTTTGCTGTACAACAGGAAGGACAAACGTAGATCACATGATCCTCTGACGGCCACTACAAGAACTCTGCAGCAACTAAAGTCCACCAAATATACAAAAAATGATTTTTGGTACCAAACCACGAGTGGTTCTCTTTAGGAACCTCCTTCTGCTGGTCTTCAGCAGCTCTGATGCTGGACTTGATCATTGTAAATTATTTTAAGCGTTCCAGACATTAAAAGAGTCAAACTGTGCTGTGGGTCCAAACGGACCTCATAACATTAGTCTATCAAGTCTTGTTTTGACTAACTGTGCAACTTCAGTTTTTTGTAACTCGTCATATTCATGTGGTTATGGAACAGATTGTGAGAGCAGGTTTACATTCAGAGATCTTTGTGGACCCAAACAAAACCAAAGGATGATCCAAGTGCTGCAAAAACTGCTTTTAACGTAAACAACCTGTGTGTGAATAGGTTCTGTTCAATTTCTCTTTAGTGTTGCTGCATGTGTGTTAACTAAGTTCTGATGCAGAGATGGAACTGATAAAACCTGTTGTGTAATGCTCAACCAGAGTATGAGCAGAAACACAAATTAAACCGGACCGAGCCTGGAGCCTTGTAGAACTCCTGCAGAGTTAATTTGAGTAAAAATTCTCAACAGAAGTGAAACGTTGTGCCTTAGGGACAGAATAAATTCTGCTGACTGTTCTCTTTCATCTCTTCTGATCTTTTTGAAGCTCGGTTCTTCTTCTTGTCCTGGAACAGGAAGTACTTCAGGTTCAGATAAAACAGATGTGATTACTTTATCCTTCAGGATCAGGTGATGAGGACAGGAAGTATTAACGGCTGTCTGGTTCTGGTTCTGGTTCTGACGAGTCGGAGACAGAGAGAAAATGTTGATTTCTTGTTTAAGATCATCTTTAACTCTTTATCTTTCTTCTTTTCCCGTTCCATCTTTTTATTTTGTCCTGGTTCTGTTGCGGTTCGCTCCATCCTCCCATCGTTTTTCCTCCTTATTTCTGATTCTTCATCATGTCCTCCCTCCATCTCCTCCTCCTCTCTCCCCCTCGTCAGGCCTGACCAAAGATGGTGGCGGTAAAGAGAATGCCGAGTCGCTCGAAGAGGTTCTGAATATTTTAGCAGAGGAGGGTTCTGATTGGATCTATGGCTTCTTCACCTTCCTGTATGACGTAGTGTCTCCTCCTGTAGAGCAAGTGGAGGAGGAGGAGGAGGAGGAGGAAGAGGACAGGACCTCCTCCTCCCAGGATGTGGAGGTTAAAGGAGTCATACTGGACCTCCAGAACCAGTAGGACAGGTGGTCCGATCAGAGTTCTGAGGATCTGGTGTCAGCAGGACCCAACGGGTCCGACGTGGTTCTGTTTAGGAGCTGGAAACTGTCGAGTTATTGATTTAACATTTGATCTTGGAGCGGGTTCTGAGGTCCGATTGGATCAAACCTGTCTCGACAGATGTTTATAAAATCTTCTCCCGCAGTAAATAAAGTTTTGATTTGACCTGACTGAAGTTTGAGTGAATCAGCTGTGACTGAGCGTAAATGATGAAAACGAATCGTTGCAAACATCGCGGGATCGTTACAGAAGACGTGAAGAGTTTCATCACTTCAGCAAAGCTTCAGCTGCTGCTGTTTCATTCAAATGTTGTTTGATAATAAATGTATTATTAATATCAGCAGCTTCATTATTTACATCAAATATTCCGTTTGTTTCTCATAAATAAGTTGTTTATAAATGTTTAGACGACACAGTTCAACATTTAGTTCCGTTTATTATTTTCTTCTAGTTATTTGTAGCCAAGTCGTTGGTTCATCAATCACAGCTGGAATAAAATTATGTTTCTGCTGCTAAACTTCTAATAACTTCATCCGAGTCATCTTAATAACCTTTAAATCAAAGTTATAATTGAAATACTTGACATTAAACTTGAATGAACTCTTGACTGGAAGCTGAAAATAAAACATCAGTTTTTAACGTGGCGACCAGTCAAATGGTTCATTTGTGTGAAATGTTTTTGTTCATTAGTTCAATAAACAACAACAACAACAAACAAATAAAACATACCTACTTATTTTAATAAAAATACCAACTTTTGTATAAAGACTTTAAACGACCAAAGAAGGAACAAAAACACAAAGAAATAAAATAAAATCTGAACGATGGGTGACTTTGTGGCTGTTAATCCAGTAGTGATGTTTCGTCTGAATGTTAGTTGTTTTCACTCTAATCATTTTAACTTGAAATGTTTGAGTTATTACGAGTCCTGTTTCCTTCACTTGTTTGAACTTTGATTCATTTTTAATAAAAGTTGTTGGATTAACTTAAAGAAACAGCTGTTTGCAGTCTGTGGTTCATATGATGGTGGGGGCGGG
>JARVLU010000600.1:27687305-27700356 GCA_031762415.1 Simpsonichthys santanae
CCCCCCCCCCCAGGACTTCGTGTTTGTGTCTCGGCTGAGAGGAGGTTAGAAAGGTACGTGTCCTTCCTCGTTGTGATTGGCTGCTGGTTGGCTCACCTGAGCTGCCAGGTGTGTCTGACCTTCACAGAGACAAACTCTTCAGGACGGATGTTTACATGTTTACATGTTTACAACATTCTGAGCCGCTGGATCAAATGTAAATAAAAACTGAACCCACTCACGAACTTTGTTTTGTTCACACACGGTCATCGATTTAAACGCTAAAGTCATTTTGAAGTTACGGCAGCAACACGTGTCGTTCATCGTTTATACAGTATTTTACACAACGGTCCGGCTTTGTCAGAACCGGGCCTGGACCTGATCTCAGGTTGTTTCTGCTCTCTGCATCAGGAGGAACTGCAGACAGAACCAACGCCACCTCAGGTACAGAAGCCTGCGTTCACCTGTCGGCACGGGTTGCTTCCCGTTGTACTAATGTGCAGACGGCTGCATGGATTAAAAACCATTTCAAATATTTAAATTAACTCCACTAACGACTTGAAATGCTTCGAGGCTTCATAAATGCTGCAGGTTGTGCTGCGCTGAAGTGTCCAAGGTCCATGTGAGACTCTGCAGGCCTCAGGTAGCAGGTCAAAGGTCAGGGTAGGACACCCTGACCTTTAACCTCTGCCTTTTTATCCTCCTCTCAGGCAGACACAAACAACTGATTAAACTTCACAGCAGCTATGAAGCACGGTGGTGTGGGGCTGATGGTTTGGACTTGTTCTGACTCTGCATGCTTGGTGCCATGCACCGCCCCTCTTTAAAAACATTAAGTGAATTTAGTCAGCTTCTCTGCTTCAAGTCTAGTCCATAAATAATTTGTTTTGGAGAAGTGCTGCATGTTTTAAATATTTGTCCCTAAATGATGGTTTGCTGTGTCCTGCAGCATGAAGTCTTCAGATTGTGGTTATTTCCAGGCTTTAGGTAAACTGTAAGTATGTTTGAGTCTCCTGAAGACCTCATGTACTAACGTCTCTTGCACTCCGTCGGTTGCTGTGTTTTGGTGTCCACCAGGTGGGTTTATTTTTGGAAAATAACTTATCTCATGTTTGAACTCAGCCCGGCCGGTCCGAGGCGCCCGGCTGCGCTCGGCTCTGAGGGACGAGCTGAGGCTGATCCACGAGAAGATGGAAGCCAAGAGAATCGCTCGCATTGCGCTGGCTGAGATCAGGCTACTCCTGATCGAGGAGGAAGAGGAGAGGGAGGAGGCCTGGGCACTGAAGATGAAGGACCTGGAGTCGGCTCGGGAGCAGCTGAGAATGGAAATGGCGAAGGCCAAAAGAGAGAGACTGGCTCAAGAAAGTGCAAAGATGGAGAGACTCGAGAAAGAAAAGGCCGCTAGAGATGAGAGAGAACGAGTGGAAGGACAAAAACTTGAGGAGGGAAGATCAGAACAGGAACAACAGAAGAAAGAAGGGAAGGAGAGAGAACGACTGGAACATGAGAGAGAAGAACTGATGGTTCAACAAAAAGCAGAAAAAGAACGACTTGAAAAAGAGTCCATCGCTAAAGAAAAGGAAAGAATGATGAAAGAGAAGGAGCAACAAGAGAAAGAGATGCTGGAGAGGGAAAGATTCAACACAGAAAGATTCGAAAAAGAAAAAGAGAAAGCTGAAAAAGAAAAACAGGAAAAGGAAAAGATTGCTAAAGAAAAAGAGAGACTTGTGAAAGAGAAGGAACAACTAGAAATGGAAAGACATGAAAAGGAAAGACATGAAAAGGAAAGAGCTGAGAAGCTGAGGCAGGAAAAAGAAAGACTGGTCAAAGAAATAGAAAAACCAGAACAGGAACATCTGGAGAGAGAAAGGATGGAGAGGGAGCAAACGGCTAAAGAAAGAGAAAGAGTCGCTCAAGAGAACTTAGAAAACGACAGGGAAGAAACTGAACGTATTGCCAGAGAAAGAGCTAGAATCATCCAGGAGAAATTGGAAAAGGCAGAAAAAGTAAGACTGGACAGGGAAACAGCGGAGAGGATGGAGCAAGAACAGATGATGGAGAGAGAGAGGAGAGATCAGGAAAGACTGGAAAAGTTAGAGAATGAAAATGACAGAGAGAGGGAAATGACAGAGCAACGATTTGTCAAAGACAAGATGGAGACGGAGAGGCCTGCCAAGGCCAAGTTGGAGGCAGAAAGGCCAGTCAAGGACAAGATGGAGGCGGAGAGGCCTGCCAAGGACAAGATGGAGCCGGAGAGGCCTGCCAAGTATAAGATTGAGGTGGAGAGGCCTGCCAAGGACAAGATGGAGCCAGAGAGGCCTGCCAAGGATAAGATTGAGGCGGAGAGGCCTTCCAAGGACAAGATGGAGCCGGAGAGGCCTGCCAAGGACAAGATGGAGCCGGAGAGGCCTGCCAAGGCCAAGATGGAGCCGGAGAGGCCTGCCAAGGCCAAGATGGAGCCGGAGAGGCCTGCCAATGACAAGTTGGAGGCAGAGAGGCCTGCTAAGGATAAGATGGAGGCGGAGAGGCCTGCCAAGGCCGAGTTGGAGACAGATAGATCAGTCAAGGACAAGATGGAGGTGGAGAGGCCTGCCAAGGCCAAGATGGAGACAGAAAGGCCAGTCAAGGACAAGATGGAGGCGGAGAGGCCTGCCAAGGACAAGTTAGAGACAGAAAGGCTAGTCAAGGACAAGTTGGAGGCAGAGAGGCCTGCCAAGGACAAGATTGGGTTGGAGAGGTCTGCCAAGTCCAAGATGGAGGTGGAGAGGCCTGCCAAGTCCAAGATGGAGGCAGAGAGGCCTGCCAAGGTCAAGATGGAGGCAGAGAGGCCTGCCAAGGCCAAGATGGAGGCAGAGAGGCCTGCCAAGGTCAAGATGGAGGCAGAGAGGCCTGCCAAGGATAAGATAGAAGTGGAGAGGCTTGCCAAAGCCAAGATGGAGCCAGAGAGGCCAGTCAAGGACAAGATGGAGCCAGAGAGACTGGTCAAGGAGAGGCCAAGAAATGCCACAAAGAACGATGTGAAGAGGTTTCCAGATAGGAAACACGTTGATCCTCAGCTGAGTAGTCCGATGGCAGTCAGGACGGAGAAAGTTGTTGTAGACCACAGGAAGAAATGAAACCAATGTTTAATTCTTGGGCAGAGGTCATTCTGTGATCAGTTAGTTTGGTCCAAATCAGGTTCTCCTATTGATATAAAAGTGTTTTTATGTCAAACCGGTGCTATTTTTCTGAATGCCTCGTCAGGGCTAACTGTTCTCAGAGCAGCAGCTTATTCAGTTCAACATTTCTGAAGCGTTTTTAGAGTTTAGCTGTGCATCAACTCAGATGTCAGCTAAATGGTCTTGATCTTCACTTTTGGTAAGATCTCAAAAGATGTTCCAACTTTTTTTTTTTTTTTTCTGTAGGCATCAAATGATCCTTTGCAGTCGGAGCTTTATTTATATCTTTGAACTTTGATGTTGTTGTTTTACAAGTTGGCTGTAATTTTTGTGCATTGTTTGCTAGCGATGAATAAATAACTTGTTTTCACTGTAAACAAACAGCAGACAATATGTGTGTGTTTATAAAAATACTGTAAATATATTTTCCAGGCTCCGCCTTCTCCCTCTCTGCTGTGCTTCAGCTCAGTCTCTAAAGCTCCACCCCCTGTGGTTTCTCAGTGGGTTTTTATTTTATTTTGTGGCGAAAATATTAAAAGGAAGGTTTAAAGTAACTAGTTCTTAGGTTCTTAGTTTGGCAGTGAGGTAGTAATTTAACCTTCTCATTATTTTCTCACATCTTTTACTGAAATGAAATGCCTTTGTTGTTTGTTGTTCTCACTTTTTCATATAAAAATATTTATCTGTGCATTAGGAGAAACAATCTTCAAAATAATCTGATTTATTAATCATCATTGTTATATAGTTTTAAAATATTTCTTTAACTTTCTGGCTGTGAAATAATTGATTGTTTTCCCTAAAATAATTTTTTAATTCATAATTTGTTTTTTTGTAAAGTTGATTTAACTCATAGTGATTTTTGGAAAGGAACAGAGACATTTGAGCTGATGGTAACAGACTGTTGTTCTAAATGTGTTTTAAATCTTATAAAGAGGTTTTTAATGTTGTATTTTGTGTTTTGGGTGTGTGTTGAATTCTTCTTTGTTCTAATAAAAGTTTTAAGCTTTCAAGTGACTGTTTTAATCTGAAGTGATGAAGCTGATTCATTTCCTTTTAAACAAAATTGAGTTCCTCCATGGTGTTTTTTTTAAACTCCTTCTTGTCACGTTTCAACTGTGAACCACGTCGGTACATGGTGCTGCAGTTTGTCTTGGTTTTTATTTCACATCTTGGTTGAATAGTTCTCTAGTTTCTGTTGGAAAAATGTTGATTGTTTTAGAAGTCATTCCAGGTGTGTTTTTATTATTATTATTTTTTTAATTAACAATTGTCAGGAGAACAGAATTTAGTGATGTCGACGAGTTTAAAACCAGAATTGTATCATCATAATCCTCTGTGTTTCTCTGAGTTATTCTTCTTCTGTTGGTTTGTAAAAACTGCAGTTTCTGATAAGAAAAGTTGTTTTATTTAATGTGGTCAGTTGTTGCAGGTTGTGTTTGGACAAATTAAGTTAACTCTTATTTTGAAATAATTAGAAATGATGTCCAAACCTTCAGAGTAATACAAATTCTCTTAATTCACAGTTTGTGGCTGTCTTGGTTCATTTTTATCCCTCACATTTCTTTTTGCCAATGATAAAAACTGATTTATGACAATGTGTCCATACAGTGTTCCCCTACGTTTATCTGTTTACGTTTATGTTTTCTATGAAGTTAGTGGTTAGAGTATTTTTAGTTGATATTTTTCTTAGTTCATATCTTAGATCTTAGTAATGTTTTATTTTACATTTCATTGTTGGATGTAACTGGGACCATGTGTACATAATGTTGTTTCATCACATGTACCACATGTGGTGCAAATGACAATAAAGACTGACTCTGATTCAAGGAGGGCGCCCCGCCCTGTCAACAGAACGGAGCACCCTGCCTACCAAAAACTCACACCCACCTCCTCCACAAGTTCGGCTAACTGTCGGGTGCGGAGATTGATGCCAAGGACCGTTGATGTAGGAAACGCTGCCATATGTTTAGTCAGGAGTCCATCTCATAATCAGACCAAGGGTCCAACCCCCAGACTTTTTCAAAAACTCTTGACCCAGTTTCCATTTTATTATATTTCCTTTCCAGCAGACAGACTTTTCCTCTAATTTACTTTTGGTAAATTTGTTTTTGTTAAACCCAGGTTTAGATGGTAAAAACAATCAAACAGTTTTATCTTTGTGCTGGCTGTTTTATGACTTTTAAACGTGCACGTTTTGGACCCCGAACAGGACTGAAGGAGGCCAAGACTCTGAAGGAGAAAGGTTCACCTGGAGAGAACACAGGTGAGGAAACAAACCCACTGAGAAGGTTGTTTTCTGTCTTCTGTCACCAACACAAATGGGTCAGGACTCGGGACTGACCTGATACCTGAGATTCAGAACTGAGGGTGTGCCCGGGGAGCGTAACACTAATCTGACAGAAAACCAATCGACTGAAGGAAAACCAGGACCAGGACAACCTGTCAGGGACAATCTGACCTGAGTCTGTATTAAGGGCCATACATTTATGAATTTGTAAAAACGTGTAAAATAGTTCAAAGGTTTGATTTTAGGTGGGATTTTCTAAGAATGAAGGATTTTAGCTGAGAGTTGATTAATTTCATGACTTTGGGTCAAAGAGGATCATCTGAGATTGTTAAATGTGAAAACCTTCAGTCTTACAGCAGAGAGCCATGCTGGGTGGAAGAGAACAAAACTTCCTACGTTTGGGTTCATGTAGACCAGGGGTCTGCAAAACCTTTACGATCTAAAGAGCCGTTTTTACACCTTTGTTCACAACATTGAACGTGTCTGGAGCCGCAACAACCTGCTACAATTGTTGTCATCAAATGGTGGCCCGTGGGACACTTGAGCTTTACTGGAGGTGGCATTTGTGGCCAGTAGGGGGTGACATTATAAAGCATAAAATATCTAATGATTTTTAACACTTGTTAAAAAAAAAGATTCTTGTAAATAATGGGGGGAAAACCATTTTTACAATTTTTGCAAATAAAAAATATAAACTATGCAAACAGTTCTTCATATAAAGAAATAAAGCATTGAGTTAAAGTATGTTTTATTCTTTGTACTTGTGTCTTCTTTGTTCACGTATTTGTAAAAGGAGTGACAGGAAAACATTTTGAACTAATATCCTGATGCATGCTCATGAACTAATCCTTTTTTTTAGTTATAAGAACCAATAAAATCCAGTTTTATGTCAGTTTTGGTCAAAGCTTGAAAGAGCCTCTGCAGAGGGACCAAAGAGCCACATGTGGCTCTAGAGCCACAGGTTGCAGACCCCTGATGTAGACGAAAATGAACAAATGTAAAAAATAAGAAGTTTTTAACGAAAGTGAAAAGTTAGTGTCACATGATCGGACTGTGAATGAGCTGTGAGCTGAACGTTCTGTGGTAAAATCTAAAAAGTTAAAGATGAGAAAACAGTTTGTTCATGGAAAGTCCAGTTTTCTGTGACCTGTTTAAACTGATGGTTCTGCTGTAAAGTGTCAGCTGGGGATCCAACAGAACTGGGTTTTAACATTCACTTCAAGTTAAAACCATTAAGAAGAAGAAAGTGCTGTGTGTTGTCATTGTATGTTTCTATACGACGATGAAATTACTTCTCTGCATTTAACCCATCACACCTGAGATTCATCCAGGTGGAGCAGTGGACAGCCATGTAAGCGCCCAGGGAGCAGTTAGGGAATATGTGTCTTGCTCAAGGACACCACGACATGTGGGCATGGCAGGTAGCTGAACTTGCAACTTTCTGGTCCCAAGTTGGCTGCCCTACTACTAATACACCACAGCTGCCCCCCCAGAACTTACGGCACCTGGTATTCCCAGGCGGGCTCCCATCCAAGTACTAACCAGACCCGACCCTGCTTAGCTTCCGAGATCAGATGAGATTGGGCGAGTTCCGGGAGTTGTAGCTGTAAATGAGCTAAACGTCTGTGAGGAAAATTTTTTAATAGTTTTTCATTTATTTCATCTTCATCATACCACGTTTTTGATTAAAAAAAATAATAATAATAATAAATAGCACCGCCCCCTTTTGGTTCAAAACAGATAGCACCACCCATTTTTGGTTCAAAACAGATAGCACCGCCCCTTTTGGGTAAAAACAAATAGCACCACCCCTTTTGGGGTCAAAACTATTATCTCCACCCGATGATGTTTTGTTAGCAGAAGTTAGAGCTCAGTATTCCTGACCTATACACGTGTTTTGACTCGTTCTCATTTTCTTAGCACTAAATCATTGAGATCTGTATTTGTGTCACCTGTCAGTGAAAATCAGAAACGATCCTGATTCATGCTCAATAATCCAGGTAGAAAAATCCAACAACGTTAAGTCAGGTCCTCTGGACGGTTTCTTTTTGTTAAAATGTTTCAACAAAAATAAACCGTCCAGAGGACCTGACTTAACGTTGTTGGAAAATGAGAAAAAGTATTTTTTTTTCTTTCGGCTGCTCCCTTCTTCAGGAGTCGCCGCAGTGAACTAACTCACACAAAGACTTGACAGTTGTTTTTACACCAGATGCAGCCACAGTCAATGAGCTACCACAGCCCTCAGTGTGGAGCACAGAGCTGGCAGCTAAGGCGCCTGGGAGAGCAGATGGTGGGGGTTAAGGACCTTGCTCAAGGGCCCCATGTGGGCCAAGTGAGGATGGAGGCAGGTGTGGGTGTTTCACCTTGTCTAACCTCTGCTCCACCACCCCCTGTGAAAATGAGAAAATTAACGAATATGAAACATTGTCAGAAGATCTTCAGAAACGTTCTTATAAGAACCTTTGTGAGCATCACATCCCTGTGTGTCGTTCCACAGAAACCAGCGGTCCTGATGCTGCAGCACCGGCTCGTGGAGATGCAGATCAACAGAACAACGATCCGCTCGAGGTCACGTCACCTGAAGCATCAAGTGAACCAGGTGCGTGAGGACACCTGTCCAAAGATAAACCTGAGCCTCTCCTTCCAACACAAACCATGGGCCGCACTAAGAATGGCCACAAAAGCTCAGATTTTAAACAGACGTTTATTAAAACTAGAAGATTTCTTCAAGTTTGCATGATAATTTCAGTTTTCTGGCACTTTCCATGCAACACAGTGGAATCACCTACAGGTTATTGATTACGGTATCAGTTGTTTTCAGTTCATCAGTCTCTGTTTGGGTCAGATATAGAAACAGATTTTATGGGAATACATCTAAAAACTGTTTTTCTTCTTGTTGACCTTTTTCATTCATTCAACCTTTATTTAGGCAGGTTAATCTCATTGAGCCTCGAGGACTCATTTACAACAGCAATAGTACAGCAATACACCTTCAGTCCAGGTGTTCAGAAACTTCCAACCAGCAAAACCTGAGCAGAGACTCATGACCCTGACTAATCGCTGGGTGAAGAGAACAGTTCTTGCACGTGATTAATTACTGCTGTCCAGTGTTTTGAGCCCTTGTTCTAATTAAAAATAAAAATGTGCTTTTCGTAATCGGGTCTATTTTCAGATTTAAATCACTGAGCGTATAAAGCCAGAGCGTTAGTTAAACCTGAAGGAACACACTTTACCTGTCACCTGTATGAGCTGAGCGTTGGCATGGCGACCTGTTGGCACGACGACTCGTTAACGTTTGACTCTGTCTGCTGCAGCCTCTGGATCTCAGGATGTGGAGTCTGAAATCCAAGGTTGGTCCTTCAGTGCTGCTGCTGCATGCTCACCTGCTTCTTGTCTAGATTATTTGTTATTTTCATCAAAACATGAAGAAAGCGTTTGTTTTTGTTGACTTGGTGTATGCTACGTTGTTGTAGCATAATGTTTTGTTTACATTCTGCAGCCTCCATCTTCTGGCTCTTCTTCAGCAGCTCCCCGTCACTCTGTTCTGACAGTTTGTCTTTAAGTAAAGTCCAAACCTACAGCCACGTTGCGAGCATCACTTTTCTCCACTACAAAAACAACAAGTGTAGATGTTGGTGCTTGAACGCCTCGTACACAAACGCCTGAAAATGTTCGCAGTAGGAACCATAAAACATTTAAAATGTATTTATCTGTTCAAGAAAACGGCTCTGAGGAAACAATCGCACGTCACATGCTGAGCGTTAGCATCGCAGGAGTTGCTGATGGTCAGTGCTTTGTAGCGTCTGTAACGTCTCACCAGATGTTTCCACACGTTCTGTTTGTCTCCAGCTGCCGTTCCTCTGCCTCCACCGGTGGAAGACAACTTTGTTCCTGGTCAGTTAAACCCTGCTGTGAACGCAGGAACGCTCAGTTATTTAAAATGTTTTCAGAGAAATCATCCAGTTCATAACTGATCACTTTTATTTCAGTTGTTTAGACGTGTGATCATTCGTTCTCGTCATGACTCAAACCAAACCTCTTTGTGTTGTTTCTTTTGTCAGATGATCCAGACGACAGCGGACATACTTATGGTCAGTTAAATCTTTTGTTTCTGTCACTTATTTATTGACTTTATACCAATTTCCTTTTTTGTTTCTTTTCTCTTCAGAGGAGGAAACCAACACCATCGACAGCACAGGAGGTGAGTGTCAGCTGCAGCTGAACATTTTGTTGTAATAAACGTTAATGTTTGTTAGAGATGTGAGAATGATCTGAATGTTTTTTACTTGTTTATTAAGATTTTACTAAATGTGTCACTTGTTTCTTTCTTAAAACCGTTCAAAGGTTTTAGCTATAGCTCCACCTCTTTTTGGGTCAAAACAAGTAGCACTGCCCCTTTTTTGGAGTAGGCCATTACAGTATTATAAAACTGCTGGTGTCAAACTGGAAATAATGGTGACATTTTGCCTAAAAGTTACTGGTCAAACAGAAAAGAGCAATAAAAGGAGAGATTAGTGACTTCAGGTCGACTGTAGGTGTAGTTTGTCCAATCTGATGAACTTTAATCCATATTTATGAACGTTTATTCAAAAGACGGTGACAATAAGCAGTTATTTATCTGACATAATATCTGTGCTTCTAAACACTTTAAAACAATTCTAGTTGTATTTCATTCTGTTTTCCTAACAATCACCTCAGGAGGTTTCAATTTCTGTCAAAGTGGATGGGCTATTTTCTCCCAAAAAGGGGCGGAGCTTTATAACAGCTGAGTACCAGGCTATGTTCCTTCACGCTGTTTAATATTGAATTTGTTGTTCTGCTTGTTGTTTTCATATTAAAGGAGAAACACTGGTTGAGTTTTTTAGTTTTTTATTTTGTTTGATTCTTGTTTCAGTTCTACTGAAGGAGCGGCAGCCGGAGGAGAGCATCAGTCAGTTTAATGTTTTTTAGTCTCATTCAGTTCATTTGTTTGACTTTTATCTGATGTATTATAGTCTTTTATTTTAGGAGATTGGTTTGATGTTTAAATTTGGTAATTCTGAACAGATTTGAAAGGAATATTTCCTGTTTACGTCTTGCAGGAAGCTAACAGACACAAGTAAGTCAAGTTAATATACACAGCGCCTTTCATAGATATAACATCACAAGGTGCATCACAGTAGAATATTAATAAGTTACACAAATACACACCCATACACATAGGAGCATAGAAACCTGCAGGTAAAACGTAACAAAACTCGAATACCTGTTTGTAAAAGAACGTCTGAAGATGCTTTTAAAAGCATTAATTCAGTTTAGGCTGCTTAAAGATGGAGGCAGAGCTTTCATAGTCGGGGGTCAACCGCTTGAAACAACCGATCCTCACGAGAATTGAAATGGGTGCTGGTACCACCAACAGCCTCTGATCAGAGACTTTAACCTACAAAACGGTGTGTGGAGCTGAACCAAGTCAGAGTATAATCAAAGCTCCAAGAGTTCAAACTAAAACTCTAAAGTGAACTGGGAGCTAAAACAGGTGGGATGTGAGCTTGTTGATGTATGAGGTAACAGTCCTGCAGCTCAGTTCTGGACAACCTGAAGACGGTCCAGTTCCTTCTGGCTTAAACATGAGAATCAGCTGTTCCAATGGTCCAAATGAGAAGAAACAAAAGCATGAATGATCATCTCAGTTTTTCACAGGAAGCTTTTCAGTCTGGAGATGTTCCTGAGATGGAAGAGCCAAATTCTGGTCTCTTGTTTTAAAGACATCTCAGAATCTAAGTTTCCGAGGCTGGACTGAACTGAAGCACCTGAGACACCGTAGACATGTTTAATCTGAAGAACCTTGTTTTCAGGGACAGTAATCAGATTCAGTCTGATCTGAGTTCAGTTGTCAGGAGTTGTATGTTAGCCAAGCAGTTTAAGGACTTCAGTTCATGAAACTCACTTAACTTGAAAGAACAGTAGAGCTGGATATCATCAGCATAAAGTGATACTGAACATTTTCAAACTGTTGAATTGCGTGTCCAAGAAGGAAGGCCCTAAAACAGAACCCTGAGGTACACTACAAGACAGCCTTGTAGAGTCCGATATGATCCTGTTTACAGAGACATTAAAACTCTGGTCAGACAGGTACCATGAGAACCACCTGGGGAAAGAAACAGATAACCCAATACGGTTCTGAAGTCTGATGGTTAAGATCTTGTGATCAACGGTATCAAAGGCAGAAGATAGGTCCAGTAAGACCAGAACTGTGTTGTGCCCTGAATCAGCTGACATCAGATGTCACTGGTAGCCTTCAGTAAAGCAGTTTCTATGGAGTGGACTTCACAAAATCCAGGTTTAGTTTCTTAAGCACTGGTTTGAGAGCCACACCTGTTGAAAGTGACACGTAAAGAGTAAAAATAGGGTTCTGCCGTTTCTAATGGACTCATTAAGGAATTCTTCAGTTCCTTCAGGTAAAGTCTGTAGTTCCATACCTGCTCCACCTCACGACAGTCTCTCCTCCTGAACTGTGTCATTTATCCAAGGACCAGGCTTTTGATGAACTGAACTCAGTTTGTCTAAACAACTGAACAGTGACTGTTGAGAGAAACATGAACATCGGTACGCCCTGAGAAAGAACAAGGGTCCAACAAGGACGACCTCTCAGCAAGTCCTCCAGCCCAGTGGGCCCGTCGATGCGCACCATTAACAGAACATTCATCAAGGTGGCGTTCATAGCTGGTTCTCTCTGCCATGTTTCTGTGAGAAGCATAAAATCCATATTTTGTCCAGTGAAGGATCCATGAAGAAACGGTTTGATTGAGATGGAGCGAGCAGTGAGCGAACCGGGCCGGGCTGGGGGCAGCAGGTTAGCATCTTTGAGATCTGCTTGTAGTGGAACAGACCCAACACCTGCTGGGTCATGTGGTGCACAGGAAGGGGTTTCATCTACGGGACGTGAGGGCCTGTGATGGAGGTGTTGGGATCAGGTCTCCAGCAGTACCAGACAGTGGAGGGAAAACAACACTTTTTATTTAAGAAACAAAAGCTACGATTTCTAAAGTTTAGAGTTAAAACTGCCGGGAGGATTCAGGGATGAGGAGCATCCACGGTAGTTGGTGAGCAGATGGTGAGCTGCAGGGATGACAGGACTTTAATCTGTTTAATACTCCTAATAACTGTTTGTAATAAAAGTTCTGCTCTGCAGTGGAGTCGGGTCGGTACCTGACGAGTTCCAAACTCTCACAGGAAGCAGGTGGGAAATATTTTGTCTTTATCCTTTGAAACACTAACGTTTGTTGAGCAGGTCATTTTTCTGCTCTGCTCTGAAACTGATGTGTTGTTGAATGCTAGAAGCAGAGGAGCGTCCAGAACCAGAACCACAGACTGAGGCGGTCAAACCCACAGAGGAGCTTCAGGAGAATGACGGTGAAAACAACCAGAACACGTCTCCTCATAGAAATATTAAAAAAAAAGTTCAATACAGAAACAACTGGACTTTATTAGTAACTGAAGATGTTTCGCTGCCTTTTTTGGACTGTTTGGTTCAGATGGAAAGAGAGGACAGCCTCAACGTTGAAGTTTAAAGAAAACCAACCCACACAGACCAGTATCTTCTGTTTGACTCTCACCATCCACTGGAACACAAACTCTCCGTCATCAG
>JARVLU010000600.1:27754433-27764465 GCA_031762415.1 Simpsonichthys santanae
CAAGCAGTTAGCTAACAAAATACTCTAAAAAAATTCTAAAAAAATATAAAATGCTGTATAAAAAAGGCAACGAACGGTGCGATGACGTCACTGGGGCGGCGCCGTAAGTACGGAGTGCCGTAAGTCGATGGCGCCGTAAGTCGGGGACCACCTGTACATCTTTCTCTGTATTAAGCAGTTTGACTGAAACTTCTCAGCGTCTGTGAGGGCAGCCCATCAGAATTCAACGCGCTTCCTGAACTGAAGAGCAACAACGCAGAGGGACTTTAGATTTACTGGCGTTTCTGTCAGAGCTGGTTCTTACTTGCGCATCGTGGCAAGAGTGTCAGTTATAGTCTTGCAGCGTTTTAACAGGGCGTCAAGTCTGTGCGGTTCTTCTTTAAGGAATTTGACGGCTTCTACCTCCACCCGCAGCACCACCCGCATTTTACTCTGCAGGCTCGGGAACTGATCTGCAGGAAGAAGCAGAGACAAAGAAAACATCCAGGCTCCAGTTACTGGATGAATTTTTCCAGGATGAAAGCTTTTTGCTGTAATAAAACTTCACATGTTTAAACAACTGAAACTGGTCAGTGAGTTCGTTCAGGCAATGAGCAATGTGAGGGTGATTAAATGCAGCAGACTGGCTGTGGGGGACTAAAAGATAATCAGTGCCTCGGTGAGTAATTACTGGATACTAAACTGTCTACTAGAGTAAACAACTGTTTTCTGTTTAACGCCATGCGCAGAATGTCAGATGTGCCAGCGTGACTCACTTTTCAGCTCCGTGAGAGTTTCTCCCAGCTTCCTCAGAACATTAGACTTCTCCTCCAGCTCCTGCACTGTCACCAGCTTGTGGTTGACAGACGACTCCTTCTGGATCTCCTCCACCGACTTCTCCAGGTCACTGAGATGGAACAAACAGACGGCTGAGCACCAGGGATCCCTCTGCCACACTTAAAACACTGTTGTTCAAGTTTCTGTTAATCCTCTGCCCGTGAGCGTCTCAGTCGACTGGAATGAAGGTTCTGAACAGCTGAACTGGAGGAGTGAGCGTTTTACAAACTCCTTGTGAAAACTGAAGTAAGAAGCTGCTACAATATTAAGAATGCACAATATTATCAGCGTGGTATCGGATGATACTGGCAATAAAGTTAAATATTGGACATCGACCATCCCCCCCACCCCCCAAAAAACTCACTGATATAAAAGACGTGTTTTAAGTTAATTTTTAATTTAAGAAACTGTCAAGTACAAAGTTTATCTATTAATGCACTACTACTTATGCACTTTTCACTTGTGAACAGGTTGAGGTTAGATCTGTGAAAATTTACAAATTTACACTGTTCGAGTGATGTCATTGTGTCAGAGAGTAAATGTCATGAATAAATTTGTTATTAAACATAATCCAAGTTGAAGTGTTGCATCATTTTCAGCATCTGCATTTGGTAGCAGGTCAAACTTGACAAAGACCATGCAGAATAATGTAGTATTTTAATTACACAGCAGAGAACGTTGTGTAGTCACTCTAAGTAGGTCTAGGAAAAAATATCCTTATTGGTATCAGTTATTGGAAAAACAAGTTTTAACATATTGGCGTATCGGATATCGGCCAAAAATCCAATATCATGCATCCATATTTAATATATCCCCCCTTATGATTGTTTTCTGAATATAGTTGTAAGTCAATTTAAAATGAGGAAACATTTAGTGCAAAGCTAGTCTGGTCAGACTCACGTGCAACAGCCCATAATACTATAATGAAATAACTAGCATTATTTGAAAGGTTATATATTACTCACCTCCTTGTTAAGTGCTGAACTAAAATCCTCTTATAATGAAAAGCCACTGAGTTACAGCTGTTTTATACATTTTGTAAACGGTGCCCTGTGAGATACTGCAACGTCTTGAAAATTCTGTTAACATCTGGAGTTTGTGTTGAAGATGACTCTCAGCTACCACCACACCAAGTTTTAGCTTAATCTCCATAAAACTGTCCGAGTTACAAACCGTTTCTGTGTTTTCTAAGATCAGTTGATTGTTGCCCGCCTTTCGGCAGCTGGGCGACGACCGTCACACAACGGACATTTTCACATGCGCGGCTGAGGCAACTTATCCGGTTATTAAATCTCCAGGTAGCTGTCAGCTCTCGTTTTCGCAGTCGCTTTAATTAGTGGCCAAACAGCCAAGAAACTCAGATCTTAATGAGCATCTTGCTCAACGCCAGGCTTAATTACAGTTACGATTTCGTTCCAGCACTGAGTCACCTTATTAGTCATCTAACTGGAAAACAGATATGAACATTTCCTGCATCTGACACAGAAAGAAAATGTGTAAAACTAACTGTACAAAGTGTTTACATCAATAAGGGAAATGTATTCATGCATTTACATGTGTTGCTATGAAACAATGCACGTTTATGCATCCTTCCATGCTTACCAACACTTTAATATGCACCGATTAAACAATTACTATCGTCTTGATAAAAGACTAACTGGAGCTGCTGGATGATGAGCTCCTCCTCGTTGAGGTATTTGAGTCTTTCCTCCTCCACAAGGAGGCGCTGTCTCTGCAGAGGATCCTCCTGTTTCCTCAGGGCATCTGACACGCGCACGTTCAGCTCTGCCTCCGTCCTTTTCAGCAGAGTTCTCACCGAATCCTGGTTTTCAAGCTACACAAACACACAAACATCCAGAAACATTAGAGGAACACGTACAAATAAACGGTACGTACAAAGGAGTTATTTGTAAATTAACTGTGTCACTGCTAAAAATCCAACATGAGCAAAGAAAGAAGAAACCATTTAAGGGTTCCAAAAATATTAAGTTTAAGGACCGCCAGAGTTTTATTTTTCCTATTGTAGCGAAGCAATAGATGTTTTCACCCGGTGGGGTGTCCATGTGGTTATATATTAATTATATATTAATTCTCCAAACAGATAGGTGGGAAGCCTCGAGGAAATAAAGAATGTTCATGACAGAAGCACTTGAGTGTGAACTCCACTCCCCGTCAGTGTTGTGGATCATTCAGCAGCCCTACTGCACGTAACACAACTCCCTGGGTTGACATCACCTGCTAAGCAAGAAAAATTAATAATTTATCAGCCTTCTGTTCGAGCAGCACAGCAGTATCACTAACATGCATCATTTTGTGGTGTTCCCAGTTCCAGCTGTGGTGGTACTATTTACAACAGGAATCTGGTAACTACTCCAGTAAAAAATTGATTGACTTTTTTCTAATTTAGAAAAAAAACACAACATTATTTTTCTCATAGCAATGGCTAATGTGTCCTTAAATGAAAAGCTTATAAGCAAAATCTGTGACTATGCCAGCTGCCATGTGTAACATGGAAACAGCCAAAATGACTGAATAAAGGTCCAAGGTTAAATTTACCAGCTGTGTTTGTACATGTACACACTACAGCCAGGTTAATGTACTTAATGTAGGTCAGTCATGTGACTCAAGTGGGTTTTGGCAGATTCAGTTCAGTGCTTTGTTTACATTGAGTGTGGACCCAGATTTTAGAATAACGTCTGCCATATCTGCATAAACTCTTTTAAACAGCTCCAATTGTAATGACAGTTCAGAATAACCCTTTTTATGGTTGATTTTCTTATGTTTCATACTTTATATTTGTAAATGTTTTAAATAAATGTAAATGTCTGTTTATTTTCAAAACTAATGCACTCCTTCCTCTTAGTGAACTGTATGTCTCACCTTCACTGTCCCTCCATGTTTAATTCATAGACCACATGTAAAATTGAAGCAGCAGGCCATCGCCACGGGCAACAATAAAGACCAAAGTGTGGAGGTCATGATCGGCACAAAGACACACAAGCAGCAAACCGTCTTCTCTGGACACTTTACGTCTGCTGTATGGATGTACAGTATGTGGCCTTTCATCTCGCTGCTTACACAGTTCACAAAACTCTCATGTTTGTTAAGAAACAAATAGCTGCACACGCTCATCGTCTCTCGCTCATTACTCTGTTTCCTCTGCAAGAAACCACTCCACTGCGACGTGGCGCCACTTGAAACACAGATACAGAAATACACACCCACTTCCACTACATTGATCTGCCACTAATAATAATTTATATACTTGCAGTTGCAGAATAGTCCAAGATGCAGTCTTTTAATTTTAATATTATTGTAGCTTTCAAATGATACAATACATTCAATCATGCAGTTCAGTTATTTTCAGGTTTTATTATAGATGCATTATTGAAATAAACATAAAAAAAACAAAACTCTGCCTCCGCCATTATTCAATGTACAGTGCTTTGCATCAGCTGCGAGTAATAAATAGATTCAGGATGTGTCTCATACTTTACAGTCAACCTGTGGAAATCTGCAAACTGTGTGCACAGTGTGGCGTCATCGTTTGTGCGACTTGCAGATCATTCACAACCTGCAGGTGTCGCAACAATAAAATGAAAGAAACATGGCAAAGAATCGCTCCTTCAGACTGATTACGACAACGTCGCTTCATTTCAGTGTAAACAATTGAGTCAGTAGAGAAGCGTTTCAAATTACTCTGCAATATTCACGTAAGATTCTCTCCAGTGAAAAGTTGATGAACGGAGCTGTTTCTGAGAACATGGACAGGTTAGTTTCAGCAGATTTTTGTGTGATTAAAGAAAATCTGGGGTCACACACCTGACAAGTGCACCTGTTGAGGATCACACACTCCATAATTTGTCAAACCACCTGAAGGCAACAAACTCTTGTGAGGGTGACGGTTTAAAGGGGAACAAACATGTATGACAACTGGCTCACTGCTGCTGTCGTCTGCACAGCTGTCTGCACAGCTGTCTGCACAACTGTCTGCTCTTCTGTGTCCCACTCTCTGCTTTTCCGTGGCTGTTGATAAAATGCGTTTGCATTTAGGTTGGTGTCAGTTTAAATTGACAATTACTAGTGCACTAACTGGTGTAATTTGATTTAGAAGCTCAATATACCTACAAATAAAATGTAAACTACACCACTGACCTAAAGTTAGACCTAAAAACTACACTGACAACTTATTTTCCAAAACACTGTTCTTGAAACACTCAGGACGTAACCATTCAGTTTGGCTTTTGATCTAAGGACCCTCACAGACCTATACAAGATGAGGTCAGTGAATAAGGCCAGGCAGATTCTGGCAAATCTTGATCACCCACTCCACAATGAGTTCAGGTTGCTTCCATCTGGACGCAGGTTTCTGCAGCCCAGATGTAGAACAAACATTGAAAAACTCATTTATCCCTGTAGCAATCAGGTTTCTCAATGCACACTAATTTTAACACTGTTACTTTAATGTCTTAATGTCTTGTGTATGTGTTTTTGATTTTCTACATCTGCCTTATAATCTGTCTGTTTTGCTACTTTAACATCTTTGTTTTAACTTGTTAAAAAAATCTGTATTTCTCTCTTATGATTGTCTGTTGTTGATTGTCCAAGAAAAATCTATTGTTGTTGTTGTTGTCATCATTCTTAGTTTGTAGCCAGGTCTCTCTTGTAAATGAGTCCTCGAGGCTCAATGAGATTAACCTGCCTAAATAAAGGTTGAATAAAAAAATGTACGGGCCCCCACACGGCTGGTCCTCACCAGAGTGAGCCTGTAGCGTGATAGACTTATCATGATGTCATCACTCCTTATATGGTCGTGCAGCTTCCATTTAACGTATTCCTGCCACTCCAAAGGCTCTCAGTATTTATAAATAGTTATTTTTAAAACGGTGCTTTAAAAAGAGTGAAGCGGCCATTTACGGTTTGGGATTACGGTGAAGAATCGTCGTCCCAGAACTGGATGTTCTCCGGCAACGTTCAGACGGGACCTTTAGTGTGTTTAGGTTCAGGTCTTGTTGTTTTCTGGCCTCACTGCAGAGATTAAACCAAACCCGGAGCAAACACTGAAGTGTGCAGAACCGCTGATCCAGACCAGTTGAACGGGTCAGGTCTGGGTCTTTGGAGGGAGAATATTGAATTAAGTGAGGAGTTTGGTGTTTTAAAGCCATCCTGCCACTTGTTGACCATCCTCTGGCGCTGCTCGCAGGGCACGAAGGTGCTCCGGGTATAAATAGCCGATGTGCGGCGGTGAAGCTGCAGACTAAATTTAAACCTCCTCTTTGTTAAATTTAGTGCAAGCGGCTCGACTTTTCACTCGCTGCATGTCTGGTTGCTCTCCCACATTCCTGACAGCCCTCCATCTCCAGATACAGACCCCTCCCCCTCCTCCTCCTCCCATCATCCCCTGCTGGAGAGAGGAGCACACAGGCATCTCTCCTCCCATCACACCCCTCCCCCTCCCCCCTGCAGGCGGCTGCAGCAGAGCAGGAAGAGCCTCTCCGCCTGTCTCGGGCTGGTTCGGCCTGTTGCTGATGAAGGATTTGGGTGTTTCCTGCAGGCTCCTTTCTCTGCAGCTCCCTCTGAGCTCAGCTCTGATTCAGATGGAAATCATGTCGGGCCTCGTTTCCCCTCCAGCAGACTCCCGTCCCAGAACCACAGCTGGGTTTGTTACGCAAAAACTGAGATGCCTTTTACCAAACAGCAGTCAGTTTCATAAGGAAACGCCCTCTTTAACGTTAAAAAAGATGAACTCCAAAGTTTGAAAAGCAGCAGAGACTCTGCTTCACTCTCTCAGCCTCGACGTCCAGCCATCTGAGGAGCTTGTGCACGACAAGTCGGTGAAGAATGAGCTGCTGAGGCAGCAACATTTCCTGTGGGACTCAGAAACTCTTCAGGAACTCAGTTACACCGGAGGAAACGGGCCTGAACGAAGCATCAGCTTCTTGCTAACTGATGCCGCTGGTTCCGAACAGATGATTCTCAGAATCTTCCTTTGTTTAAAAACTGCAGCGTTAAAAAGAATCTGAGCATCTGATGCAAATATCTTCAGTTCTCTGCTGAAAACAGGAACACGAGTCAAAATGAAGCTGACTCAAGTTAAAATATCAGAGTAAACATGAAGCTCAGAGATTTTGTTCATCAGCGTCAGATCACTCCACGAGTCTGCTCGAGACAATGTGGACATTCTGAGGACAGAGGACAACGAACCATAAAAGATTGGAAGTTGTAAAAAATGCATATTAAATAAATCACCAACAGACGAGAACTTCAAACTGGACCTTTTTCGACAACAAGTGCCTTTAGTTCTGTGTTCTGATCCAAAACTGAAGCAGGAGTTCAGGCTCAGTTATCAGTGAAATCTCAAGACTGTCAAGGCGTTCTGGAGATAAAAGTTCTGCTCGGTGTCAGACAGCTCGGTCTGAGTCGCAGCTCAGGCGTCCTCCAAAGACAACTAAAAACACACCAGACTGGATCAGAACCAAACACTGGACTGTTCTGAAGCGTCCCTCTGAGCCCTTATCTAAATCCAGTAGAACATCTGTGGAAGGAGCTAAAACATCTGAAGGAGGAACCTTCAGACCTGAGACAGCTGGAGCAGTTTGATCAAGAGGAGTGGACCAGAACCTCTGGGGACAGGTGGACCAGAACAGCCATGGACAGGTAGAACAGAACAGCCAAGGACTGGTGGACCAGAAAAACTGTGGAAAGGTGGACCAGAACATTGATGGACGGGTGGACCAGAACATCCTTGTACAGGTGGAGCAGAACATCAGTGGACAGGTAGAACAGAACAGAACATCCAAGGACAGGTAGACCACAACAGAACATTCACAGACAGATGGACCTGAACAACTGTGGACAGGTAGAACAGAACAGAACATCCAAGGACAGGTAGAACAGAAAGTCCATGGACAGATGGACCAGAACATTTGTAGTTTTCACTGTCCAGTTATTTCAGGGACCTTTGTGGGATTTTAATCCTTTAAAAAAGGCTAAATAAATACGTGCACCTGTACATGTGTAGGTTCTGAAACTGGACCACAGAACTCGCAGAAGCTCTGTGGTCCAGTTTAATGAACATTTACTGGTCCAAGTGATGAAGACGGTCCCTACAAACAGTTGCACACACACACACACACACACACGCACGCACACACACACACACACACACACAGAGAGAGGGTAAAGCAGATAACGTCATTACATCACTAATCCAATCAGAGCTTTTCACTTCAAGCGGCCACTTCTCAGTTCAAATTAATCTGCTGAGGACGGACAGGCAGCGTTCACACACGTTCACTTGGGATCAGAACGTGACGACAGCTCCTCTGATAAAACTTCCACTGTTATCAGGCCCAGTGAGGCAAACAGGATGAACACACGCGTGCACGGCCCGTTCCCAGATCCAGTGACATCATGAACTACAGACACCACATGAAACGTCTTCACGATCACGGGTTACTGTGGAGAATTTTTACTACAAAAAGCTGAAATTAGAGTCTGATGACGTCACTAACGTTCTTCTTCTTCTGCAGTCTTCAGGCGGTCGGGCTTCTGCTCACTGTCTCTCTGCTGCAGGACTGACGGGTTTCTCCCAGACTTCCATTGATTGTATCTGAGCTTCAAACAGGAAGTGAAGGTTCTGTTTAACTTCACCTCCATCAAACTCTGCAGAACCATCAAACAGAATCTGTGGTACCATCAGAACCTCCTGCTGCTCATGGGTCCAGAAGTTCTTTGATCCAACTTCTAGTTTTCATTCAGGCTTTGACTGAGGCTTCCTTTTACTCTGCGTTTCTGCCTGAGGTGCTGCTGAAAGCCCCTCCCCTTTCTGATCCAAAATGGGGTGGGAATCACCATGACAACCAGCGACTCAGCAGATTGTGGGTCTTTTATTTTACCCAGCATGCTTTTCTTCCTCCTCTGTCTCCATCATGGCCGCCGCCACAGATCAGGATTCAGTCAGAGGGTCGACAGGGAACAGGAAGAGGACTGGACTTTCAAAGCAAAGCTCATGGATATCCTTCAAAGTAGAAGTCTGACACAGCTCAGTTTATTACAGGAGGAAGTCCAGAAGTCCTGCTGGACGTTGGTGTTTCAGGAAGTCTTCATTGTTTCTGCAGAAACTGTTTTTGAAGCCATCGCTCCACAGATTCACTCTGATCTGAAGCAGGATGTTGCCTCATGGCAGCTTCTAGGTTCAAACAAGCCTAAATAAAGTTTTGGACCTGCACTGAGTTTGTTTTCTGCTTGGAGCATCTTTGGGAAGTCTTCCTTCCAAGATGTTTTCTGTGAGTTAAAGACGTTAAAATATCTTCTCCGCTCCACAAATCGTTCAGTTTGTTGATGGAAAAGAGTCAAGTTTAACTCTTCTGCTGCATCCAGAGAGGCTGAGGAGCGAGTGTGATGTTATTTATTGGACTGTAACCATGGAGTCGTTGCCGAGGAACGACCCATCGCCAACAAAAGGGTAGATTCATCCATTCATCCAGGAGGAGGAGGAGGAGGAGGAGGAGGAAGAGAGGCATCCCTGAGCTCAGATCCGAGCTGCGGCTGCAGAGTTGACACAGTTGTTGTCGATGAAACTTTACACACTCCTCCTTCTCCTCCTCCTCCTCCTCCTCCTCCTTCTCTTTCTTCATTGGAGCGTTGTCCGGACAGGCAGGCAGTCACATGAAGCCAACACCTGTCGGCAGTGTGCAGCGATGGGGGGAGGGGGGGATGACAGGCACATGCTGCTGTTTCCCAGCCAGCTTCAGCCACACATGTTCTCCACCTCAGCGTCCTCACTGCAGGAAAGACAAACTGTCTACAGTTAGAAAAGTGCAACAAGAAGACATGTGCTCTGCAGTCAGAGGAGGAAGAGGAGGAGGAGGAGGGAGGATGCATGTGGGGCCGACAGCAGGGAGGGAGGAGGGGGAGAAAAACCGGTTTCCAATAGAGACGGATGATTTGTAGGTAACAGTTGTTTGCCTTGAAGCCTGAGGCCTGCAGAGCTCCTGCAGCAGGTCTGAGGCCGAAAACTGAATCCAGTTCAGTTTCAGGAGCAAAAAAATAACTGATCAACAAAAAAACAAAAATAAAACTGCAAGAGCTGCAAAAATACTAATGAAACTGATGCACAAAAACTACTGAAACAACCTGAAACTGATGCACAAAAACTACTGAAACAACCTGAAACTGATGCACAAAAACTACTGAAACAACCTGAAACTGATG
>JARVLU010000600.1:27770347-27784105 GCA_031762415.1 Simpsonichthys santanae
GCCCTTGAGAGCGTCTATGGACATTGCTCACCGTTCTCGGTGTCTCCCCCCCCCCCCCCTGCAGGATGTCTACGTCACTATGTGCTTATTTGTGCAAGGTGTTTTTAAATATTAGAATTTTTTTCCTCAGACAAGAAGAAAGATTTTAATAGGAATTTTTTTCACCTCCAATTCCTAATGTGTCCAGTTTCATTATTTGTGTCTGTCTAAGCAGATCTCACTTGTAAATGAGTCTTCTAGGCTCAATGTGACTTTCTGTTTAAATAAAGGTTGAATGAATGGCGTCATTGTTCCATGATCTTCAGCTCTCTCTGGAGCAGGTCGCAGCTGACTGTGAAGTGGTGGGGTGAGAATAAGCACCTCCGAGTCTGAGGCCATGGTCCTCAGTTGGAAACAGGTAGATTGCTCTCTTCTGGTCAAAGGTGAGGATCTGCCTCAAGTGCAAGAGTTCAAGTATCTTGAAAAATGGAGCGTGACATGTCTGATTGGGAGGAGGACCCAAGGAATAAGTACCAGGACAAGCTGGAGAGACTACGTCTCTTGAATGGCTTGGAAAAGCCTTGGAATTCTCCTAGAAGAGCTCAAAAAGGAGGTAAATTGGACAGGTCTCTGTGTAAAGAGATGTTTGGGCCTCCCTGCTCAAGCTGCTGCCCCCGCGACCAGACTTTGGTACAAGCGGAAAATAATGGATGGATGGGTGTATAGATGTGTTGTTTTGCATTCAATGATTATTGTTTATTTGTTCTGATGTTTTCAGACAATGTGATAAATGTTTGTTGTGTTGTTTTGAAGAGGATGTGATGATGTATGTGGTAGAAGTAGGTAGTATATAATTCCCATATTTGTTTTATATTTATGAACCCTCAATCACATTGAGTTAAAAATGGTCATGTATGTGCACTTTAAAGAACTTGTAACTCTTACATTTAGCTTATATTTAATTTGTTAATCCATATTAAATTGTAGCTGATGGGAGACCTTGTTATAATGATAACTATGAGTGAGCCTGTCTCAGAATAATGATTTAAAAGAAACAGAGCAGGTTAGAAAACATCTAGACTTGTTACCTCAGCCAGGTTGTCGCAGTCCAGGAGGGCTATTAAGGTTCGACGCCCTGATTTCATGGGTGTGAACTTCACCTTTTGGGAGATCTCAGCAAATGGACCGATGGAACTGAAACACAGAAACCTGTTAAACCCTCTGCTTCAGCAGCAGCTGAACATTCAGCAGATATCTGAGCCATGTTTACTTGTAGTGGAACACTCTGGTCTCCAGCAGTCCGGCTCCCTCCATCACCAGCTTGGCATTGTAGAGGGTCATGTTCAGGGTGTTCTTGAAGGAAACGGTTGCGTACATTTCCTGGTTCACCTGAGGTCGTCCACTCAGCTGAAACAGGACACAATCTTTTATCAGTTTCAGGATTTCTACAAGACTTCAACAAGAAAGCTGTCTGTTAGGAATAAAATCTAAATTGGTTCAATTCTGCTCTTTGTTCAAATGACTTGAACTGAGAAAAACAAAATAGCTTTAGTTTTAGACTACAGTCATTTTATGTTGAGAAATTACAAACTTGTAGTTGTTTTGATCAAATCTTGAAAATAACATGTACAATCTGTTATCAAGCACAGAAATATCTCTAAGTCAAATTTACAGATATTTAACTAAAACCTGGTGTGGTTGTATCTGACAGTCATACACAACACATAGTCTGAGATCTAACTTTTAATTTTTTGAAGTTTGATTAGCTATGGTGACCATTAGAAACTGGGT
Source organism: Simpsonichthys santanae (assembly GCA_031762415.1). Taxonomy (NCBI): domain Eukaryota; kingdom Metazoa; phylum Chordata; class Actinopteri; order Cyprinodontiformes; family Rivulidae; genus Simpsonichthys; species Simpsonichthys santanae. The sequence goes on from JARVLU010000600.1 coordinate 27,772,118, forward strand.
CGACTCTAGAAAATGTAGATGTACATGAGATAAGACAAGATAAGATAAGCTACAAGTCATTTCTTAGTGTTCAGAGTTATGCAGGATCTATTTCTAAAAAAGAAACCCTGTTTTACTTTTAATTTCTTTACCAAGTTTTTTGACGTGGGCTTAAAAGAGAGATGTGAATTGACCAAGACACCCGAGTATTTGTAAGAATTGACAAACTCAGTAGCTACACCATTCAAAGATAAAATAGAAGGAAGGGCTGCTGGTAATAACTTTCCATTGGTTTTATCAGCATTTAGCACCAGTCTGAGGTTGAACAGATCAGAGTGGACGATGCCAAATGCAGAAGAGCTGAAAAACCTTAGCAGCTGTTCTAGCTCAGCAATAAACAACTGTGTCGTTGGCATAGAAAAGTCAGGATGCATCAGGAATGATCTGACCTGCATTACTTATGTAGGTTTTGAAGAGGGTCAAAATCCTAAAAAAAAAATCCTAAAACTGAATTTTGTGATACACCGTGTTGACTGCTAGATAGCTGGAAGAAGTACCATTATGTTGAACACATTGCCTCCAATCTGAGAGATAATTAGAGAACCAACCAATAGTGTGATCTGAGAAACACATTTCTGAGAGCTTATGACATAAGATGCCATGGTCCATAGTATCAAAAGCTTTACAGGTCTAAATAAAGTGCAGCACAGTAGTCCTCCTTAGCATCTACTGCTTCAACAATATCATTAAAAACTTTCAGCGAAGCAGTCGTTGTGCTGTTCCCTGAAACCAGATCAATGAGAGGTAAGATGTAAAATAATCTAAATACTTCTTGACTTGAGAGTTTATCAATTTTTCTAAAACCTTAGCAATAATACAGAGTTTAGAGACAAGTTGATAGTTGTTCAGTGAGGTGGGGTCTCCTCCCTTCACTAAAGGTAGAACAAAAGCTTTTTTCGAAGCGTTTGGAACAATGTTTTGACTTATTGACCGATTAAAGTATGGGACACCATGTGTGCATCTAACCTTAAGAAATAAGGTTGAAGGTCATCAGGGCCTGCAAACTGTCTAGAGTCTAGACCTTTTAACAATTTGTTAACCTCACTAACAAAAAAAAGTGAAAATGAAAAGGTGTGGTTTACTTAAGATTGACTTGTATGAGAGATTTGATTTGTAGATGTTTGGATTAAAGGAGAAGTAGCTGGTTTTCCATTAGTAACTGTGAAAACAAGGAACTAGAAGCAACAAAATGTTTGTTGAAACAGTTCAGGATCTCGTGCTTATTTGACACAGGAACAGAGTTAACAAGTATTTGTGGTGGCAGTTCAGATGAATGGGAGCTGCCAGAAAGTGATTTAATGGTTTTTCAGAATCTTTAATGGTTATTTAGATCTTTGGAGCTTTGAGATAAGAAGTATTTATGTTTAGCTGCTTTGATAGAAGCTGTACAATGATTCAGCAACTGTCTAAAATGCAACAAATCAGTGTCTGAAACAGAATGTCTTGTTGCCCAAAACTGATCTCTTCTCTGTAGGTCGGCTAACTCAGGAATAAACCAGGGGCTGTCTCATCCTTTCATTCTGAACCAGCAAAAAGGAGCATGTTTATTTACAAAGAAGATGAAACTATTCTGAAAATAGTTCCAAGTAAGGTTCACGTCATCAGTTAGAAGAATAGGTTTCCAGTCAAAATGAAACAGGTTCCCAAGGAAGACCTGTTCGCTCAAACGCTTCATGTCCTGTTTTAGCATTAATCTAGGATTGGTGTGCGGTAGTTTAGTTGCCCTGATGACACCAACAATGCAATGATCACTCATATAATCTGCAAAAACACCCAACCCACAACTTTCATTAGGCATGTTTGTTAAATTTTATTAGGCATGTTTGTTAAAAAGAGATCTAAAATAGACGATCTTCCAAGGAACATTTGGTTGGGGGGAGTGGGGGTGTCTGAATTGAGTGAGACTGAATGATTGTATTGAATTGATTATATTTTTGTTCTTACCATTATGTTTATTGCAGAGGGCTTCAGGGGAACCAGTTTAATCTCAGACACCTTCTCATCTTCAGTCTTTCCAGTGACGACGATGTGCAGGCCGGCCTTGGAGCCCAGGTAAGGCATGTACTCCTGAGGCATGATCTGGAACATGCTGCTGTTGTCTGCAAGACAAAAACACACAAATATGGCCAGTTATTGAGGTTTTTTTTTTTCCAAAACACAAACACAGAGGTTTGTCACGCTGCTCACTTTGGAAGCCGGGAACTTGAAGAGTGAAGTTCTCTGTCCTGAAGCTCTCAGAGACCACTCCAGTGTAGTAAGCAATGGACACATCCATGTGAACTTTCACAGTTTTGTTCAGCTCACTTTGGTTGTAGAAAGTCACCAAGACATTCACAGGCTCACCCAGAGGAGGCTGGAGAGAAGCAGAGATGGATCTAATTCTGTCAAGCATGGACACAGGTGGATGCTCTGACAGGACCATGAACTCAAACACTTCAGAACTGGTTTCTGCTGAACACAGGGACAAGATGGCCGCAACGTGTTAGACTGCGTTTAGCTGGGCTCCTGACATGAACTAAAAACTGCCTTTGGGAGGATATTCTCTCCGCCTCTGCGCTGGATGTCAGGAGTCGACATTGTCATGTGACAAACTCGTCAGAGCTGAAATACGGGACAGAAACTGGAGAAATGTAAGACTATGGGTTCTGCAATCGCTGGGCCTGAAGCTGCCTAGAGGTCACAGTACTTCTAGAGCCAGGGACTGGGCTTCACCCTCACCAGGTTTCAGAGAGGTGGACACGTCAGCCCTGAAGCAGGCAGAAGTCGACAGTCATGACAAACTGGTTCAACAAAGTCTGTCAAAGTCAGTTTGACATGACTGTCGACGGGGGAGAGGGCCGGCACCGGAGGAGGGGGCGTGCCAAAGAAACCATCTTAGCTCCAACGTAACTGGCCTGTTCCACTTTGGAGTAAGATGTTGAGGGAAGAATCAGTTTTGTGTTGTGTGTTTCCTTGACTGATGAAGTCTTCTGGATGGAAGGTGAAACATTTCAGCATCAAAAAAAGAAACTGTCCAGATGACATGACTGAACATTGTTGGATTGTTTACCTGGATTATTGACCATGGACTTTGTTGTCTTCTTAAAACCTCAACTTCAGTCTTTTTGTTGATTTATTTTCCAGATCTTAATAATGAATTGCTCTTTGATTGCTGTACACATGACTGCTTTCAGTTTGACAGATCACTGGAGGATGTGAACACACAGATAAATTACCGGGTCAGCTTTGATTACAACAGACAGCTTGGTCTCAGGAACATCTGACTGAGCTCTTGTACAGCCGTATGCTTCAGCCTTAGCCATGGTCTGCTTGTCCTCAGGACTGCCTGCAGACACCATCAGTGTGTCCTTTTTCAGTTCATTCTATTAAGTTTTGGTCACATGGAAGATGAAATGTTTTCTTTACCTTCAGGGTACTTGTAGTTTTGTGTGATGTTTTCACGTGACCAGCTTCCAACAGCTTTGGTGTACATGGCAATTCCTACATAAGTTGTGTCCACCTGGAATGGAGTCAAGTTGCCGTATTGGTCACTTTTTAAGTAGATTACATCACTGTTCACCTGTAAGAAACAAAACAACATGTTTTTAAGGTTGAACTATGAAGAAGTCCACTAAATAGACACATTTGGAGATGAGACTACAGAAACAAACATTAGTTTAGTGTTTGTCTAACCTCAGCAAAGACAAAGCCACAGTCAAATGGGTGACACAGCTCACCCTCTTTAATGGCATTGACAGGAGCTGGCCCACAACGAAAAAATCCTGAAACACAAACAATGCGATGTACATTAATCTTCAACTTATATTTGTGTTTAATGTTCTTTTTTGAGTGTCCTACCATCACTGGTCTCTTGGGGTGTAGCATCCACCACTTGCCAACCTGAGAATTTTGGTGGCAGGTCAACGCGCTTTATGAAGGCCTCGTTCCAGCAATGGTAGTTCCTACAGAGAAGCAACGTTTGCTTTTACTATCAAATCATTAAAAATATTAAATCATTTTTGGTTGCAGGATGTGGATTTAAGGCGGCACAGTGGTTCAGCTGGTAAAGCTGCCGCCTATCAGCAAGAAGGTCGCCGGCCTTTCTGGGTGGAGTTTGCATGTTCTCTCCGTGCTGTGTTGGTTTCTCCAGGTACTCTGGTTTCCTCCCACAGACCAGAAACATGCAGGTTAAACTGATGGTGACTCTAAACTGTCTGTAGGTGAGAGAGAGAGTCTCGTTTGTCTCTATGTGTCCCTGTGATGAACTGGAGACCTGTCCAGGGTGTCCCCCACCTCTCACACAGTGATTGCTGGATATGGGCACCAGCGACCCCCACGGCCCGAAATGGAAGAAGCAGGTAAAGATGATGGATAGATAGATGGATATGGATTATAGTCCAGGCAAGGGATACTGAGCTCCTTGTTCTTTTCCTGTCTGTGTAAGTCTTCTGAATCACTCGTTGTCTGGCCTATCACCTAGAACTAATCTGCTTTGGGAGACCCTACCAGGGGCAATTACATTTAACCCTGACAACTTAGCTCCTAGTTTGTTTCAGGTGCACAACTCCTCCGCCACAATATGATGGTGATTCAAATAGGATTATAGTAAAAGGACTAGTAGAATATTTTAAAACTCTTTCAAGAAAAAGCTAACTAGGTTTACTGCACACATTTTTTCAAAGAAAACACTTTGTTTGGTATCCTTCTTTTTGTTTCTAATAAACGTGTATTCGGACCCACCAGATGGAGTCCCTGGTCCTGCGTCGGTCTGGTGAGCCATCAGCCATGAAGATGAGTTCGGTCTTCAGGTTACCCGTGTTGTCGTGGGCTGAGTTGAAGTTGGTGATGAGCCTCGCCGGAATACCAAGGCTGCGCATAACTAAATAAACAAAATACATTTTGACAACAAATAAGTGATTAATTTCTGAGACACTTTTTGTCTGTCATTTAAAACTATTCTAGTTTATGTGTTATGACACGTTAGTTTTTAAATTTGTTTTCTCACTCAGAAGATCAATGCATTTAAAAGTACAACTTATCAATGCTTCCACCTGTCTGAGGCTCTGACCCGTTCTGACTTCCTGAACAGAAAAACCAGTTTAGTAGAAAACATCCAGCCACCAGGCCCCAGCCCTGTCCAGCTTCATTAGAATCCAGCTGCAGCCAGAAGCACGGAGAAATCTGGGAGCCAGCCAGCTCCCATGGCCTCTGCAACCACATCACTGCAATCATCGCAATCAACGCTTGAGGATGATAAAAAGTATCTCTTGCTGTCCAGTTACTGACATGGAGACTGATTATTACATAGAATAAGGCACATGGAACAATTTAATATAATTCATAATAACAGTACAGGAGCAAAAAGTTTATGAAGTCCAAAGTCTATGTTAATAAAGTAAACAGATCAAGCATGTTGAGGGCAGATAATACACATTCCCTTGACAGATGTCAAACTGTTCAACCATCCATTATCTTCGGCTTGTTCCGAAGTCGGGTCACAGGGGTAGCAGCTTGAGCAAGGCAGTCCAGACATCTCTTTCTACAGCCAACTCTTCCAGCCATTCTGGGAGAACCCCAAGGCATTCCCAGGCCAACCGAGAGACATATAGTCTCTCCAGCATGTCCTGGATCTTCCCTGGGGTCTTGTCCCAGTCGGACATGCCCGAAGCACCTCCCTAGGAAGGCACCCAGGAACAGATGCCCAAACCACCTCAACTGGCTCCTCTCGATCTGTAGGAGCAGTGGTTCTACTCCGAGTCTCTCCCAGAAGGGAGAATCCAGCCACCCCGCAGAGGAAACTCATTTCAACTGCTTGTATCTGCAATCTCATTCTTTCAGTCACTATCCAAAATATGTGGCTATAGATGAGGGTAGAAACACAGACTGACAGGTAAACAGAGAGCTTCGCCTTACAGTTCAGCTCAGCTCTTCACCAAAATGGACTGACACAGAGTCCACAATACTGCAGATACTGCACCAATCCATCTGTCAATCTCATGCTCCATTCTTCCCTCAGTGATAAACAAAACCCCAAGATACTTGAACTCCTCACTTGAGGCAGAACCTCACCCTTGTCCTGAAGCAAGCAATCCACCCTTTTCCGACTGAGGACTCTGGCCTCAGATTTAGGCTGCGAACCGCTCCAGTGAGAGCTGGAGATCACGGAACGATGATGCCAACAGGACAACATCATCTGCAATGGTTCTAGAGCCCATGCTATGCTTCAAAGTGAGCCCAGCTATATCTAGTCGGTATCTCTCAACCCCACACACAAGCACAGGCTCCTTCCACACCAGAGAGGTTATGTTTCATGTCCCAAGACCCAGCTTTGTTAAGCCAGGGTCAAAGCGCCAAGGTCCCCGCCTTCGGCCACTGCCTTCGGCCACTGCCTTCGGCCACTGCCCGTAGAGTCATGCACTTGACTTGTATGACCCCTCTTGCAGGTGGTGGGCCCATAGGGAGGCAAACCCATGTTTCTTCTTTTGCCTGAGCCTGACCAGGCCCCATGGGTAGAGACCCTGTCGCCAGGTACCCACCAACGAGCCTCTCCCCCAGGCCTGGTTCCAGGATTGTGCCCCAGTAACCCACATCTGGGCAAGTGACATTGTATTCCTTGTTCTTGTTTGTGCATAAAAGTATTTTGAATTGCTTTTTGTCTGGCCTGTTCCCTAGAGCCAGTCTTCCTTGGGAGACCCTACCAGGGTCAATTAAAACTGCGTGGACAGCATAGGATCATTCAGGTGCACAAACTCCTCTATGATAAGGTGGTGATTCAAGGTGAGATGTCAAACTACAATTTTTTTATTTTTAACATTAGTACTTTGCCTTATCTATTGAACTAAACCTTTGAGCATTTATAAACAAAACTAAAATTTTAGGTTTTAAATACACAACTTTAGTTGTTTTTATCATTTACGTAGTTTCTAGTTTTAGACACTATATTATCACTTACCTAGTCCCTCTGGCTTAGTTTCTACAAAGTACAGTACTTTTAACTAAGAAGAAGACTGAAGAAGTCTTTCAGATGAAAGACAAAATGTTTCTACAAATTTTTTTTTAACCCATCCAAATGACGTGACTTACTTTTTTTTTTCTACCTGGATTATTGAGCATGCATCTGGATACTTTTAACTATGATTTCAGCCAGTAATTCCATAACGTTTCTAAACATGTTTTTCTCATGTGTGATTTTTGTTTATGGTCTTACAGGTGTTCAGGACGCCAGCATACACCCAACACTGAGCAAAGGACACAGGAGCACCGGTGTTGTGGTACTGCAGAAGAATTTTGGCACTTCCTGTCCATGTTGTTGGGGCTACGCCCTTGGAATAATCCTCCCCCCAGCTCCCAACCAACACACCATTGTCATCCTGAGAATTGATCTGATGACAGAAAGAAGTCAAAGGTCACATAAACATTTTTTGTTTAAATTAAAAGATAATTTTCTGTTCAGTCTATTTAAACAGCAACAATTTACATTGAACAGCTTAGGACATCTTACCAAGAAACTAAACAAGTCCAATATAAATCAATTTCATATCAGATTACAGTGGTCCCTTGTTTATCACCGAGGATCTGAACCCTGAACCCCCTCGATAAGTGAAACGCTGCAAAGTAAGAATAGTAGTACAAGGGCTTAATTTGTAAACTGATCGATTCCAGAATTCAAACAGTGGGTGGGCTGGTGGGGGTGGGTGGGGTGCGGACCTGAGGGGGTGTGGAGGAGGGGTATGTGCGGGGGGCCGGGGGGGTGTGGATGAGGGAAATGAGGGAAGTGGAGGGAGCTTGTGGGTCCTCCTCCTTAAATACAGTATTTGAATAAAGAAGATGTTATTTCCTGCATTTTGGTGCAGCCAATTTTCACAGGTTGTTAAGTATCTACGTTTCCCTACATTTGTAAACACTTGATTAAATTAGTAATTTATACGGCAACGACAGGTTGTGTGTGTGAATAGTGCAGCTCCGCTTCATGTTTCTGAGCTGAACTCTTCTCAGCTGAATTCATTCCTGCACGTTGTTGCTCCTGCTGCTCCAAACTCAATTATGACAACCTTCTTGGTTGTCCAACTAAGATCAATCCATCTATATTTATTTAATGAAAGTAACTTGGACTGTCTTGTCAACATTTTGATTGCTGTTATTTTGACAAATTAGAACAGTTGTTTTGATACATATTAATGTGAAAAATACACTTCAAACATTTCTCTGCAAACTCCACACAGAAAGATCCCAGGTACAACCGGGGATTGAACCCAGGACCTTCTTAGTGTGAGGCAACTGTGCTAACCACTGAGCCACTGTGCTGCCGTCATGCTGTACCATTATAAGAATTTTCTCATGTCCTCAGAGTGGCTCATTTGAGTAAGCAGATGATGAAAGGATATTTAGTTTAACCAACATCAACTAACTTCAGTTTAATGAAGTTATAGCACTACTTAAACACAATCGTTGCTGTTAAATTCAGAAAATTAAAAAAAATCTAGATTAAAAATTAAAACTGAGATTTTGGACACATCGGTTTATCATACCAGTTTGTATTAGCAGAACAACCAGGACACAAGAACTCTTAAAATTCTAAGTGTAGCTCTGTTTATTTAGCTACATTTTAAGAGATTTAACAAAATTTAAAACAACATTGATCACAATAACTGTCAACTGATCAAAACTCTAAATATGAACATTTGACTAAACTTTATATTTAATAAAATGTATGAATTTATGTTGGATATAATTTATTTGCTCTGGATTCTCACCATGGCAGATGCTGTCCTGAGAACTTTGATGACGTCGCCACGACTTGGGATCGCCATCCGGCAGACGTCTAGGATGTAGATACAAGCATCCAAAACACCCGCCTCAAACTGCACGGCAACAATATGTCAAAAATACATTCAAAGTATCTTGTTATAACGTTATAGATTATATATGACTTGTATTACCTGTCCGTAAACCCAGCCACGCTCAGTGATCTTTTCAGATGTTCCCTGATATATTATACCAGTGGAGTTCAGGACGTACTCCGTGCGTCCAGCAGCATCAGGGTAAAACACATCATCATCTGCAAACAATCAAACTAAATATTTCAAGAGCAAACCAAAATAAGGCATTATTTCTTTTAACTGGCTGCTGCTCCCTGATCAAACATGTAAGGGCTAGATCTGCTAATGCAAAACTTATTTTAAATAAAGAAAATGACACGCTGCTATAAAATAATGACTTCCCATCTTGAAAGATTGACATCATTGTGTTAATTTTGTTTTCAAACAATGAAATTATTTACTTTCAGTACTAGTTTATATATTTATTTTGGCCCTTTTGTTTTCACTTGCTCTCGTGCAAGGCGGACGCTTTTTCTTCCTCCTCCTGCTTTTTTGTTCTCTGTGTATCGGAGCTCCTATTACACAACTTCCAAAACAGAGACTACTGTCATGGATCTGGTCAGCTGGACTTTCAATGAAACCAATAAAATCTTTTCAACAAAGTGACAGAGTTCTGCAGAACCCTCATGCCCCGCTGAGATGCACGTGGCAGGATACGTCATGGATCCGTGGGGGGTTCAGGAGTTGATGTGTCTTTACCTTCTGTCTCAGGAGGATGCCAAAGATGTTTATATAATTGGAACCATGAAAGCAGGGATTCTGTGATTTGGTATTGGTGGATTCCTACGTTATCGGCTATTAAAAGGACGGTGGCATCAGTTTTGGCAGAACTGCAGAGCCTGTGTGAAGGTTTAGTTTGTGCTACGAGAACTCAAAATCAGTTGATTTATGAGCTAAACAGTAAGATGAAATCGATTTGTGAGAATCGCAGGCTACCTTATGGGACTCGCCAGCATGTGAGGGACAAACTTGGAGGAGGCTCATAAGCACGGACCAGTGGCATGCCCACTAATGTGGCCATTTTGGGTCTTGAAAGTACCAGCAGGACTCAAGGCTGACAAGAAAGAAACAGTCTGCCTGAAGAAAATCAACAATTGTGGCTTTTCTGAATCTGACTCCCCCAGTTACCTGGTAACACCAACATCTTATCAGGACTATGGCCTATCTGGAAGTGCTTCATGGACAAATCTCATTGTCTTGTCATCAAATGCATAGTAATGTGTCTATAAATGTGCTGCTGGTAGAGTTTTTAATGTCTTAAATCATGTCCTGATAGGACAAGATGTGAAGAGATCTTTTTGTAACACCACTATCCATCCTCATGGCCTTTTTCACTTTCCCATCTAAAAAGTATTTAGAAAAAGGATAAGGAGCCGCGCTCTCAGGAGCAGCAGCCACGTGCACTCTGCTCATCTTTTGGACGAATGAACATAATCTCACTGTATCTCAGTACAATGATAATAAAACTTATTCTGATCCTGAGTTTTATTTTATTTTTTCAATTTTGGTTGTTTGTTTTGACTTACAGAAAATAATTATGTTATAATTAAAATGATAAAATGTGTATTTGTTTGAAAGAAAATATTTCTCTAAATAATGTGTTTATTCAGATTATCCAAATTGTCTTATTACCATTGCACTTTATTTATAAAGCAGTTAAAACAGCAACAAGGCCAAACAAAGTGCAGAACAGAACACAGCAAAAATACATAGATATGAACGGAAGAAGAAAATAACTAAATGTCTAACAGTAGAATCATTTTGGACACAGGTTTATAGAATTTATTAGGTTCACAGTTTATAAATTAGACAAATACAGTGAAAACAAAAACCCAGACTGCCTTGTCAAAGCAACCTAAATAAAGTCAAACTTTGATTTTTCTTCTACAAATGACCTTAACATATGAATAAAATATACTTTAAAAAATGTTTTGCATATGTTTTTTTACTTGAACCATAAAAATGATGTAAACCTTTAATTTTTCAGTTCCTGACCACCAAGAGAAGCAGAAGTAACAAAGTAGTCACCTTGACACCAGGGGTTGAACAGCACATACAGGTTGGTGCTGGGGTCCTTGCTGGTTCGTTGCATGCCGTTACCAACGGAGACAGCCACATACGTGCGGTACAAACCCACAATGGCCCCAGCATGGGGTGTGATGCCGAGTGACATCACTGCACCCTGCGAGCCCAGAATCTGGCCTGCCCAAGACCCACCAGGACGGCTCCCAAAGGTCACAACCACCAAGGAGTCCTTGTTGGGTGTAGGGTCAGAGCCTGGTGCAAGAAAACAAACTGGTTAAAACAACAAAGATTCAAGACAACTCTGGATTGAGGGATTAACGGACATTTTCTTTGTAGCTGAGACGATTCTCTGTAGGTTTTTCCTGCACCTCCTAGTGTTTCTATATTCCTCATGTGTGCAGCTGATCCTCATCTTGTTTCCCACTCGTCTCATTAGTGTTTATTCCGTATGTTTTCACTCCACTGGTGTCTGGGCGTTCAAACCCTTCCACGGTGTCTTGGTCTTCATGTCTGCTCCCTCCTTGTGAAAGTGAGTTTTGTGGCAACGTCAGCATTTTTTGTTTGCAAAATAAATCATTATTATTTTACCTGGAGTCTCCTGCCTCTCACTTGGCTTAGACACCATACAGCCACATCACTAGATACTGTAATGGGGTTGAGATGGGGCAGAGGCAGGGCAGCTGACCCGGGACATAAAAGTCCCAGGCTCAATCCCCAGTCATTGCACATCTCGTGGTGTCTCTGAGCAGCACACCTTATCCACAGAAATGCTCCCCATGTGCGTTCAATGGCCACCCACTGATCCACCTGCGTGTTCCCAGGTGCGATGGGTTAAATGCAGAGATCCAATTTTGCCATTGTTTGTGAACATACAATGATGACAACACATAACACATTATTATTATTATACATTATTATTATTATTATTACACATTATAATTATTAATGTGTCAAACAAGGTAAAAAATAATCTATTTTATTATTCAAACTAATACAGGTAGTCCTCGGTTCCCGACCGCCTCGGTTCCCGTTTTTTCGCGTTTACGACCGCCCCCCCAGTGACGTC
>JARVLU010000624.1:35854-47800 GCA_031762415.1 Simpsonichthys santanae
CAGCTCCACGGGACAAAATGAGGTCACTGATTGGTCATTTGCTGACACGCCCACTGAATTGATTGACAGGTCGGGAGAAAAAAAATGCGAAAGCTGACAGCTGCAGCTGCAGCGGTGTTCTGTGTTTATATGTTGTTAATAAAAATTTCTAAAAAAATAAAAAACACAGGGAGCGCTGGTCCTGAGTTTAATTCGCTCGTGACAAATTCATTCATTTCTCATCATTTCAGTCATCGATTCAACGGAGGAGGAAGAGATCACTGCCTTTTGGCAAAAAAACAAAAGAAAAGTCCAGATATGGGATGAAGAAGAGGAATTTAATACATTGGTGTCACATACAAAACAGTCCGGCGCCGGGAAATTTATTGTGCCGACACCGCGTAGAGCGGCGTAGAGCGGCGTAGAGCGGCGTAGAGCGGCGTAGAGCGGCGTAGAGCAGCGTACAGCCATATGCAGAGCTATACTGGTGGCTTAAGTTTAGAAGAAGATTGTTCTAAAGTTTTGAACTTTGCTGATTTTTAATTTCATTTTACTGTCAAGAACTGGAAGGGCCATATAAAAATCAGTTTCACTGGAAAATGTATGAAAATAATATAATAAATACACTTCAACGGGTACACACATACACAAACACAACTGTTGTTCAATACCAGGTATAAAACTACCTTCTTTGTTGAATTTTTAATCTATGTTGATAAAAGTTTAACATTAAAACTGTGTTCCTTTTTGAATTTTAAGTGCAGATTAATAGTTTTAGGATTAAAAAAAAAAAACTTAAGTGAGGTGCTCTTGAGCTACATTCACAGCCAATTTTAAACAAAAGATTGAAATTCACCCTTGGCAAGGCTTAGCCCTTCAAAAGCATTTAAATTAATACTAACCGACTTTTTAAATTACTACTCATTTAAATAAATACTCTTCATCCAGGTCCACAGCTTTACGACAGCAGGCACGGTGATTAGCTGCTTGTCTCAAGCCTCCTGCTCGTCAGCTCGTATGAATAGGTGAGTCTGGTTAAAGAGACTGGAGGATCACACACCCCGCTGGAATGTGTTGACTATGATTAATGACCGAGAGGGAGGTTAAAACAGTGATTACACTCCAGCTGGCACGCCTCTACTTTTAAAACCAGACTCTCTTTACTTGTGTCTGGGGAGGAAATCTGTCTTTTATACTGGTGTAATCTGTATACTAAAGAAAGGGGAGAAAAAAGGCAAGAGGGCAGGACTGAAAAAATAAACACGAAAAAAAAACCATGCACTGAAGCTGCAACCTTTGAGGGTCAAGACAACATGGACGTGCCAGCTGTAGCTCCTCGTGTGGCCACTTAAACCTGACGCCAAGAAAAATCTGAATTTGTTTCCCGTTCAAGACAACCCTGTACAAAGATAACCATAAAAATTCAGAAGAAAAAAAAGAGTTTATGATGCATTACAAACAAAATTATCTTGACAAAAAGTGCAAATGTTATGCTTTGAGATTAAGACAAGGTTTCAGATAGATGATTGGTTCACTCCGAGAAGACAATCTTTTCTTTTTAGTTTCTTTTCTCAATGTGATTAAAACGAGAGGGCTGTCCAAGAGCATCAGCAATGCTTTTATCTGACTCCAAAGTCATCTTCAAAGATCTAAAAAAAAAAAAAAAAGTCATTTCAGTGACTGTAATGTTATCATGTTTCACAACCTTACAACTGATGGGATGCTTCCGGACATAAGAAACTGAATGAGACCAACCTATGAAGGTTGATATGGGTGCAGCAAAAAAAAAAAAAAAAAGATAAATAAATGTATTGAATGAGATTTAGGCAGACCTGTGGGCAATTAAAAGATACATTTTCACTCAATGTCATATGCTTGACATTAAAAAAAAACCTGAATAAATGCATTTAAGAAGAGCCCAAACAAGTTGAAGATTAATCACAAGCTTTTGGTGAAAATCCTCTTCTTGGGAAAGACCTTAATTAGTTTGGTAACAGGTGATTAAATGAAGCCCATGTTCACACTAGGTGATAACCCTGCTATGCTCAACTTTAGCAATTCAGAACAAGGCTAGATCACCACAAATTTGGAAAACCTCCATGAAGCTGCTATGGTCTTTTCAATGGATTTTTCTTATTTTCTGCTTCTATAAGATAGTCTCCTGCACCCTCACCCCACTCAGTACAGGTAGTCCCCAACTTACGAACGAGTTCCGTACCTACAGACCGTTCGTAACCCGATTTTACCGTAAGTCGGAGCTCATTGCACGTGGCGCCGCACCCGTTCGTAAGTCCGGATTTTTTGCCGTAAGTCGAGGAAATACATGAAAATGAATGCTAACGCTGCGCCGCACACCCGTTCGTAAGTCCGAAGTGCCGTAAGTCGTGGGGGGCGTAAGTCGGGGACTACCTGTACTTCATCCACATATTTCCTCAATGATATTACCACATATACCTACACCTGCCCAACCCTGGCTTACCTCTTTTATATTATACCAGAAATCTATGTTCTACCGCCATGGGGTAGCACCAGTGGGGTAGTCTGCATTTTTGTAGTGGGTATACTGTGCTTAAAAACCAAAGTACACTGGTTAGTACAATGTAATCATCAATGTATTTTTGATTTTTAAGCATATTGAAGATTTCCAAAGTTCTCTGATGCTTATATTTGAATAAATGAACAACAAACTTTGTACAACAGTTGGCTTTGTATTAAAGACATGTTAGATAATTTATAAAACAGTATCAAAGCAAGGCGAGGCATACCAATAGATCGTTACGGAAGCCATTAAGCTATCTATGACACGTGCCTAATGTCTTGTGTAATTGGGCACTTTTAAGTGGGTATACTGGAATTCTTCAGCATTTCTAGTGGGTATACTCCATGTACCCAAGTATCATGTAGACTACACCACTGGGTAGCACATCTGTGGTAGGTTGTTTACACGACCTTGTCCAAATCTCAAATTAAACTGTCCAACGTGGCTGATCTTGTTTCAAATTCTTGATGTTTGTGGCCCAATATCAGGAATATGCTGCCACCACGTCACACTTCTTCCAGGATGCTGCCATCACAATGATAAACCACCATGGCCTTGACAAGAAATGTTTGTCCATGCCAAAAACTCACCACACTCATGCATAACGGGGAGTTTCTTTCATTCTAAATAAGCGGTCTACCAATGTCCCCTGTTGGCGAAGGATATGAATAGTGAATTTTTATGTAGTATTCAAATGAGTGTTTATCTGGACTAGAATTGAACAGGGAATTCAAGTAAATAATGTTTTAGGTGCAAGATATTCAACTGGGTAGTAGCTCAGTTGTGTGTAAGAACAGACATAGATTTTGGTTTTCCTTATCCGAGGCAGCGCAGTACGACAGATCCTAGCTGTTTCCTTTCAGAGTTTGTAAGTTTGTGGCTGCCACGCCGGCCTTTGTTTTTGCTTATTTTTAAATAAACCAGTTTTTAGTATACTTTTGGAACTCCTCCTGTCTGCCTACATCTCGGGTAGAGCTGTCATTTCTAACCCAAACCCAGAGCCCGGCCCCGCCCAACCCAGATTCGAACTGGGCTGGGCCATAATAATGTGCTCAAAGTTCGGGCCAGGTCGGTGTCGGGCTTTTTATTGCATCAGGGACACTCGCGACTGACAATCTAATTATATCCCAACATGGCTTGCCATACTATCACCTACTGCACACAGCCATTAGACCGTGCACTGACCGGCTGGTTGAAAGTGGTAAAAAGTAAAGTACAGGTAGTCCTCG
Organism: Simpsonichthys santanae; assembly: GCA_031762415.1. Classification (NCBI taxonomy): domain Eukaryota; kingdom Metazoa; phylum Chordata; class Actinopteri; order Cyprinodontiformes; family Rivulidae; genus Simpsonichthys; species Simpsonichthys santanae. Next base: position 39,602 of record JARVLU010000624.1, read on the forward strand.
AACCTACGAACGGGTTCCAGACCTAAGGACCGTTCGTAGGTCGATTTTGCCGTAGGTCGGAACCAAACGCACATGGCGCCGCAAGTCAGCATTTTCCGCCGTAAATCGAAACCGAAACTAAACGGCGATCGGTAATGTCTTTTTAAACACGTTTTTTCAATGCAAAAACAACAGCTACGCACTTAGAACGCCGTTTTAATGTGTTTCCAAGCTGTTAGCTAACAAAATACCCTAAAAAAAAAAAAAAAAAAAAACAAAAAACGAAAAAAACAAATGTTGCATAAAAAAGGCAACGTAAGGTGCAATGACGTCACTGGGGGCGGCGCTGTAAGTAGGGAACGCCGCAAGTAGAGACCGCCGTAGGTCGAGGACAACCTGTATTTAGAAGCAATCTGACCCCAAATCAGCCCACACATTGAAAAAGACCCAAAACTGAAAAAGTAAAAAACTATCTTTTAATTCAGGTTGTATTACATGTCTCCATAATATGGCAGTGAATGTTTCAGCAAGTCACTCAAACATGAAACTTCTTTTACGTTAGAAAATAAATGAGAAAATCAGGGTTCAAGTAATGCCCAAACAAAATATACACATTTGAAACATAGAGATATGAACATATTCTAGTTTAGAGCAGAGCTGAGGTGTTTGAGATCGTTCTTGATTCAGTCTCTTTTTGGTCACTGACAGACAAACGTCATGAAGTGACAGCTGAGACAGTAAACACTAACACAGACAACACGCAGCCTGGTGAATTATTGGACGTGAAAAATGAAAAGACACTGGTAACAAATCTGAAACAGTATAAAAATAAGTTTCAAGTTTCTGATCAGTCAAATATGTATGTGAGATTAAAGGATATCTTATTTAGTTGTTTATGACAACCTATGGCTTCAGTTTTTATCTTTCCACATAACCATGTACAATCCTCTAACAGTTGTTTTAACAGTTGGTTATAGTCTGCAATGATTAAAAAAAAAATGTCAACAACTGGAGCGGGGAGGCTCCATGTTGCTATTGCTATGGTAACCAAGAGGAGTTTCAGGTGCATTTACCAATACATCTTACACCTCACCACTGATTTTAAAAGGTCATCTCACACACTAACCTTGGAGCATCTGACATGAACTCTGCAGGTACAACACCTGCATCAGTCACATGTATGAACAGCTGACAGTGCTCAGACTGAAGGGATAACTATTAGAAAAGGCATATTAATCATTGGTTCACAATCAAAATGTGATCATGTTTAGAATTAGTAACAACTGTCCCAACAGACACCTTTCTTCAAAAGGCAGCAACACTCAAACTGGAAAATTGCTGCAACCTTGATATGACAAGGCTGAAGATGCATTTTGCACCGAATGTGAATATAATGTGCATACAAGCATACACATACTTGAATAACCTGTTATGGGTTGCTATTGCCTTTTACTGGATGTCTGTCGTCTAGGAACTGAAAAGCACCTCTCTAGTACAGCTCATCCTTGAAATGAAGTAACTACAGACTGACAGCACAACACACCAGCACACAGGCACAATACAGGAGGCTTTGGCACACCCATGCTAGTCTTACTACTCTGCATTTTCAACAAGAACCATAGCTGCCGTACGTTGCCTCCACTGTGAGGGAAGGGGTGCAGGTTGTCCACAGACCTAGTGATCAACGGTCACATTCAAAGCACTCAACCAATCAGCAGCTCCAGGCTGTCTTCAAAGTTGGGATCCTGTGGGGGGCTGGGGGACAGGAAGGCTGTGTTCACAGGAGTCCCTGTGGCTGTGGCGACATTAAGAAGAGTGTTAGCTCGGATGCTGCTGGTTGCTGGATTGCGGAGTGCCGCGGCTGCCGTGATGCTAGTCAAGTTGATGCCAAGAGTGAGTCGTGTCTGCTCCAAGGCCTTCTCTGGCACAGCAAAAGCCTCGAGCTTCTTCTCACCATTTGCCATGTAGGAGTTCTGGCAACCTCGACAGATGCAATCTAAGCACGCCTGAGAAGGATGTGAGAAGACAACATTACCCTGCAAGAATTTAACATTTGTCTACGTTTCACCCCAATATTGAACAAAATGCCAAATACAGTTTGTTTCATAAAATACTTCAAAATATTGACTTGCAGCTTTTAGTGGTAATATTTGATGGCAAATGTGATCTAGCATCAAACGTATTTTTATCTCACAGCCTCGGATTCCAGGAAATGAAACCAGACTGAGGACTACACTACAGTACCGTATATTGATTTGTCAAAATTGCAAGTCTGAGCAAAACTAACAGGAACTGGTTGATTCTTTTAGACATGGTTGCATTCAGAACATCACAACCTTCTGTATGGACTAAACAAAGACAAACAACAATGCTGTGAAACAGTTTTCATATAGAAAAGTATGTTAAATATATCTTTGCATCCTGAGCAGCATATTGTGACTGAGTCTGCATTCACACTATTGTTTCTGGGAGCGTACGTACTTCAGCACACTTTGTTTTTAGTAGTTGAAAAACATTTAGCTCAGTTAGGAGAAAGGTAATATGAGTTTTGGTTTTGTAACTTTATTATTTTTCAAAGTATTTAACATTTTACACAAATATTTAGCCAATAGAAATACATTGAGCTCTTCAGTTCATTTACAATTACTTTGAGATTGCTTCATCTTGATCGCTTTATTTTTGTTTTCTCATGCCACTTTTAGCTTTTACCTACCATTCTGCTACTTAGGTTTTAGTTACTTTTTCCTACTTTTAGCTAACCACTTGCTGCTTTTAGCTTTCAGCCTGTATTTTGCTACTTTTAGCTATGGTTCTGCTTTTGTGGCATTTTTGCTCCTTTTATCTTTTAGCTCGTCTTTTGTTCCTTTTATAGTGTTAAGGTGTCCTTGAGCAAGACACCCAATCCCTAATAGCTTCCTGGGCGATAACAGCTGCCCACTGCTCCCCCTGATCTCACATGTGATGGGTTGAATGCAGAAAACTAATTTAATTATTTTGAACATACAATGATGAGAACACATAGCAATAAATAAATAACACCTATCGTTTCCCAACATGTTTCTAACCAAATCAAAGAACAGTACAGTGGTATTATGAACTGTGAATGACAATAGACGGTTGTACTGGAAAGTTTGTCATGATACCTCACCTTCCGGTTTGAGTAACAGGGACAGCGCTGCCCCCTGCAGGTTAAAACTGATGGGTTCTGAGTGGCCCTGCCACATTTACAGCCCTTCTTCTCCGCCGGCTTCTTGTAGGGAGGCCTAACAGGAGGTGCAGGCAGCAGGCAGCCTGACAGCAAGCGCTGCTCTTTGCTTCGGTCCTTGGTCTTTGACCCCCCACCACTGCGAGCCTTGGCATGGGGCTTTTTAGGGCTTTGCTCCATATGCTTCCTGACACCTTTACTGTTCTGCGCAGGACGACTGGACTTGGGGAGCATGCCATTAGGAAGCGAGGAGTATGTGTGCGCCGGCACAGCTATGGAACTTGTAGGTAGTTTTGTGTGCAGTGTGTGGGGGGAGGTTGGAGTGTGAAAATACGATGAGCCCTGCAAGATGGAGACGATAGGGAGGGGTTTCACTTGTTCCCTGTCACTCTCTGACCGGGATCGCTTGCGGTTAAGGCGGATTGTTGGGGGCTTGGAGACTGCTGAAGGCTCTAAGGAAGATGCCTGTGTGTGAGCGCCATGACCTGCTACTGTGATAGTCCTGCCAGTTTGAATCTGTGTGTAATTGTGAGCTGCATCCAGCTGCAAGTACATGTGATTATGTGCTCTGTCCGTGGCTGTGTGTGTGCGTATCCTTTCTGGCTGTGAATGGAGAGAATCTCGCCCAGGCTGAAGGGGATCCAATGTCTGTAAGACCTCCTCTACACTGAGGAGCAAAACCTCTCCCTCCTCCAGCTCCCTGTTACAGGATCCTCCATCCCTGAGTGAGCACACAGTGCCTGGTGTCGGAGTTAAAGGTCCAGTGGTCAGACTCAGTTCCAAACCACAAGCTGTATCAGATACAGCTAAGCCTGCATGTTGCTGTTCCTCAACTAGTTCACATACTTCCAGCTCAGGAGAAGAGGGATCAAGATCCTCCAGTGTTTCTCCATTACATTCCTGGGGTCCATTGAAACAGGGAAGCTCTGAGGAGAACTTCTGCGGAATGGCTGAGAGCTTGGTGGGAACAGGTGGTGCCTCTGTGGGAGTAAGAGACTCTGGAGCAGACAGATGCACATCTTCTTGGAGCCAGATGAGGTCATCAGTCTCTGTCTCCTCTGTGTGTGACATTAACACCTCTTCAAGCAAGGCCATAACCTCTGGAGACCCACCAACATGGCTGCTGATTGACTGCAGCAGTGGAGAGTGAGTTACGTATAGGCAGAGTTTTTGATAGCACTGCACCAGTAGGGAAAGCTGTTGGTTCTCCTGGAAGCAGGAATAGTCCTTACAGCGACTGCATGACAACCGGATCCGCATTTTCTGACCTTTACAGCCCAAGCAAACATAATGCTGACACTCTGGGTGTGTTGGGGAAATGGGATTCTGGAGTAGTTTACCTAAAGCAGAAATAAAAAAGAATGGACTTTTAAAAAGGCATAGTGGTTATAATCAGAGCCAAACTGATATATCGGTAGGGCCAATATTTTAGGCTGATTTAAAGGTTTGGGGACCAGTTGGTATCTGTGATAATTGTCCCATTATGTGCTGATATAAACACTTCTAATTTTCACCCCTAAAATGTTGGAACCAGCTGTAATTGTGCAATGCATCCAGCAGGGGCGCATGAAGACTACTGTACTTTCAAGTCATGGCCATTCACTTAAGTTTCACTTTTGACATTCAGCACAGCCGAAGCAGGGAGTGTGTGGTGTATTTAGCTGAAGAGAGCATGGTAAGTTTATTTTAACTGATCTGTAAAATAAATCAACAATAATAAATTATCTTCAATCTTCCAACCTGCTTGTGATAAATTTAAGTGACTCTCAAGTTAGCAAGCTAACGTTTAGATAACCTAGCATAGGCTGTTGCCTTGCAAAACTTTATCCAGAACAATAAATTTAATGTAGAGGTAAAATATATTGGTGTTGGTAACATTATCTTTGTGATCCTCAATGAATTGTGTGTCTAAAATCTTTACTGCTCTGCAAAAAACAAAAAATACTGACAGTCATTTTACTTAACTTTTCTTTTATTTCATATTTAGTAGAGCTTGACCACTGACCAATATGGAAATTTTGACTATCGCCGATACCAATATTGGGAGGGCAGGTGACCGCTGATAACCAATATAATGGCTGAAAATTTTTGAGCTTTGTCCACCCCCAAGTATCTAAGTAAACAGCGAGTGGGGCGGGGCTTGTTTATTTAGCGCAGCTGGTAGCAACCATGAAGCTAAGCTAACTTGATTCACACTTTAATTAGTTCCAGAGTAGTTTACAAGTGGTGCACTAGTCATAAAAACAATCTTCTTAACATGCGTTCACATTATCTATCCTCCACTATTCACCATAAAGTTATCAAGTGTGTTACAAAAATAGAAATTAAACAAAGAAACACCCTTCATGCATCTCAAGTGCCATCTGCTGGATACATTGTAAAATTACAGCTGTTTCCAACAACTTAGGGGTGAAAATTAGAAGTGCATATATCAGCACATAATGGGACAATTATCACAGATACCGACAATTTCCCAAACGTCTATATCGGCCTAAATTATCGGCCTTACTGATATATCGGTCAGGATCTAATATTTAGCAGCAGATTCACTCCAATGTCTCAACCTAAATGTCTTTACAGGGATTCTACACTTGTCTGATGCCACTTAAGAGTGCACCGATTGCAGTTTTCTGACCGATCACAGATTTCTAAAAAGTCTGACCTGCCGATTACAATTTTGGCCGATTTTGTTTTATAAGCAACACTGTCAGGTGATAAGGTCACAATGCACCTTCAATTTTCCAATATTATTTTGTTGAAAAACATACCCTTGAACAATATCCCAGAAGCAATACAACCTTGTTTTAACTGGCCATGATGTAGTGCTCTGAAATATAAATAAAGTTTAGACAATTGTTGTTAAAACTACAAAAAAAAAAAAAAAAAGGTAAAATCGGTTTCTCATGCAAGTATCGGCCAATCGCAGATCTCCCAAAAGTAAGGAAATCGGGGTTGAAAAATCAACGGTGCACCCCTAATTCCACTATATCTGTTTACCTACACAGACTCCGGCCAGCGTATTATATGTCAATCATGCAACTCAAGTGTACACAAGGTTTTCAGCAAATTTAGCTAGATGCTCTATTTCACGTGTAAACTCAAGGCCCGGGGGCCAAATGTGGCCCTTGTTGACATCTTATCTGGCCCCCAAGATGTTATTTTAGATGTAAAATACTTTTATCACTTTATTTTTTTCAGTAATCTTTGATTATATTAATGTCAAAAGTGCAGCAGAGAACATCAAATGAGACCAATCAAACTCTTGTTGAGGAACCTGCAACCAAGACAAGATGATGGGTATCCTGAAACCAGCCCTTAGTTTGAAAAATGTTTTCATTTTGACCCCCTTTTGTAAGTGAGTTTGACACTCCTGCTCTATTTACATGAAGTGTGGACCCATGTTTCAGAATAACATCAATATACGGTATCTGTGAAACTACTAAAGCAAACATTTTCAAATTGCATCATTTGAAATAGTCCAGGATTTTATGTTTGATTTTATACTTTGCGACAAGTAGCTTTATTTGTCCTATTCCTTAAAAGTTTGCTTTAGACTGCTGCTTAAAACACCGTATTATTTACATTATTAGTGTTTTGTGTATATTTTAGATCATTTAGCATTTGTTCAGCATATTTCTTAGTATATATCTTAGATCCTTATACAGTATACTGTTTCTTTTTATACCTTTTTTGTTGCTATTTTTGGGTGTTACTGGGACCCTGAGTACACAATTTTGTTCCACCTCATGTACCACATATGATGAGAATGACAATAATGAACCTTGAACTTGAATTGTTGCTCCATTTTAATTTATTAGCATAGGCAAAAACTACTTACCAGTTTTACACCAACTTTACTTAATAACATGGTAATTAATTAGTTGCATCACTAAATCGTCAAAACAGATCCCAGACAGTTCCATAAAAAGCACACACACAAAAAACTGTCACAATTGTATATTTGAACACAGTTTGTCCTCTAATGTCAGCTGTGTCAGCATTAGCAGGACCGAATAAATAAAGCATGAATAAAGAATGAATAAAGCACATTTTCCCGCAGAGAACAACATAAGACTCATCTGTCTCGTTAAGAGGACAGCCTCGGTTGCCTAGGAGACCACAGATGTAAACGCTGCTCCAGTCACGCACGTCCAGGGGTTTTACTCAAACTGAATACAGTAATAGGCGTGCGATTAAAAGACTAAAAATGTATGCATTTAAAATCCAATCAGTAGGCTACACAAAACAACACTGAGTGTGTGCTATTTTATAAAACTTCAGAATGCTTACCGCAGACAAGACAAGCGAGGGACTGTCGGAAGGAAGGTAGCTGCTTGTACAAATCTGCAAAAGTGTGAGGCTGGCGTGGGTCGCACCGCAGCGCTGCTCGGCTGGCAGACACATACAGAGCGGTTGCATTCACGGGATTCATAGCGGTTTATCTTCCAGCTTCAAGAAAAACAGTCCGAGAGCCTAAACCCCGCAGCAAGCAACGCACGCAGCAAGTCAACGTTCGGTAAAATGACGGAAATAAAAGCAGATTGGTGATACACTGTAGTATGTCAACGCAGAATGACATATAATAAATGAACACAATGCAAGATAACGATTACAATGAAGCAGTGCCGTTCTTTAGCTAGCTCGGCAGGGGGCTAATTCGTTAGCATCCCCGGTTTGAGTGGACGTAGCCTTTTCTAGAGCCCTTTCGAAATCCAATTTCAAAGTCTATCAGTAACAAACTATGTGACACAACGCACACGGCTGACGCAACATATGGGCTACAAAATGAACAGAGCAAGCCATGGTGATCAAAATGTTAGCATCACGAAGCTAAAGTTAGCTTAACAATCAACCAAATGCTTTATAAGAGAAGTGGCCAATAAAGCAATAGAGGAAATCAACAATCAAACACCTTTTCCGTATTGGTGCTCAGTTGGAGGCAGAGATGCTGCGAGCGTCACAAATTTGCTTGTTTGGAAATTACCTAACACAGGCGCGCACTGGATGTAATCAAA
>JARVLU010000624.1:94064-109039 GCA_031762415.1 Simpsonichthys santanae
TTCAGCTCTTTCAGGACAATCCTGCTATGACTTTTGGTATTGGTGCAACTTTAGCTTTTTGAAATATTTAGCCTTTTTTAGCCACTTTTGTCTCATAGAAAATGAATTGAGCTCTTTTTACATCCTTTACATGTTTAGATCTGTTTACAACATTTTAGCTATTTTGTTCCAGTTCAGCTTATTTCAGCTTCCTTTTGCAAATGTAAACTTTTTCCCATTTTTTTATTTTTTACTTTCAGCTCATTTCAGCTGTTTTTTCAGCTGTTTTGTGCTCCTTTCACATTCTTTCAGCTAACTACAACATTTTTGTGCTCTTTCCAATTTTTTCTGCTAATTTCAGCTTGTCAGGCACCTTTCAGTTTATTTCTGCAAGTTTCAGCTTTTCCTATTTCAGCTACTATTCAGCTGTCTTTATGCTGATTTAAGCTTTTTCAGCTAATTCCAGTTTTTGCACTCATTTCTACTTTTTCAGCCTAATTCAGCAACAATATGTTCTCTCTACTTCTTTCTTGCAATTTCAGCTTCTTTCTGCTTTTTTAGCTACTTTTCAGCTTTTTGTGTGCCAATTTGGTTTTATTTTAGTTATTTCCCACTTTTCATGCTCATTTTTGCTTTTTTCAGCCTAACTGGGCAAACTTGTTTTTTTCTTCTTCCTTATGCTAATTTACACCTGTTCTACATTTTCAGCTACTTTTCTAGCATTTTCTAGCTAATTTCAGCAGTTTTAAAATAAATTTAAGTGCTTTGTTGTAGTTTCTGATACTTTTAGCCTAATCAACTTCTTTCTGCCAATTTCAGCTTGTTATGCTCCTTTCAGCTTTTTGCTGCTAGTTTCAGCTTTATTTGCTATTTCAGCTACTTTTTAGCTGTTTTGTGCTAAAATTTTGCTTTTTCAATTAATTCCAGATATTTAGCTCATTTCAACTCTTTTCTCTCCTAGTAATTTAAGCTTCTTTCTTGTAATTTCAGCTACTTTTCAGCTATTTTTATACTAATTTCAGCTTTTAAAGTTAAATTCCTAATTTTTGTATTTATTTAAACAAATTCAGCAACATTTGTTATTTCTGATTTTTGCTGCTATAACTTTGTTCTTCCATTTCAGCTACAGTTCAGCACGTTTTGTTTTAGGTGATTTCAGCAGTTTTTCAGCAAGTTCTTCTGCAATAAGCATTCACACTGCATTTTCCCATGAAATGCAATTTTTAGTTACTTTTAGATTCGGCAGTAATTAGGTGCAATGAACAGTCAGAGCAGAATGGCTTGTAGGTGACTTAATGGGCACTATAAACGTACATGAGAAGCTTAATCATTACTCCAGCTGAAAAATAAATAAAGAGGCTTCTGTTATAATAGGAAGTGCATTTTAAAATATTACTTTAGCTTTGTCTGTACTGAGAGAACAATTAGTCAAAATTGAAAAGGCAGTCTAATTTTCTTTTCCCCAGTTAGTTGTTCTCCACATCCTACTGCTTTTAATTCTTAGACTCATCCACGGGCTTCTTTGTAAATGTGCTGTTCACATGTTTCTGACGACCACACAGCTCTGTGGGTAGCAGGGAGTGGAACACGTCCCGCATGTGTTTAAGCTATGAAGAGGAAGAGGAAGAAAAGGGAGCGTCATTAGGAGGCACGGAGCTTCAGCATGACTCATTCAGGTTCAAATGTGTATTTTCTCAAGTCGGTTGGCAAATATGTGCACTTGGGTTGGCACGCTGGCCGTACCCTACTGGCTGCCAGCTGTCACTCAGGAAGACGGAAAGATGGAGGATAGAGAGGGGAGAGATAAAAAAGGGTGACGATGATGTGAGGACATGAGCCCCAGGCCTTTTGTGCCTCTTGTTTCCCATTTGTCTCTCTGATAAAAAAAAAAAAAAAAAAAAAAGAACATGGCAGCCTGAAAGGAGAGAGGGTCGACATCAGAGAGGAACACGAGGAAACCACTGAAGGGAAAGAAAGAGAGGGGTATTGTGATGTGGGAGAAAAATAGGACCCACCATTTTTCATGTTGATGGGGAAGTTACTAAATATGCAAGGCAAGAAAAATAAAAACTAGACATTGTGATTCCTGATGCATTAGCCCAGATGAGTGCACCTTGTGGTTCCCCTCAACATTAACTATGAACAATGTGGTCTTTTATGCATACTTTGAATTGCTTTGTTTGCCGAGGACTGTGTGTTCGCTCACATCCCGTTGCAGAATTTATTACGCTGCTCCTCTGACTAATTGGGACAAGCTGGAGAAAAATAAAGCTCCTCCACAGAAAGAGAAGCTCTGGTGAGGAACAAAGAAATGGCTCATTTTAGCTTGAACAACAAAACAAAATTCCTTCTTTCCTCCAGTCTAATTAAGACGGAACGTGCTCCTCTTCATCATGCCAACAACAACAAGACGATTTCAAAATGTAAACTTACAAAATCATCACCGTGAGTGAGGAATGTGACATGTCCCTTCCTTTAGGGTTCTACTTTGTGATGCGCACAGGCGGTACAGTTCAACGAGCATCCTGCGCTTGTCTGAAAACTCGTGATGTGATGGAGCCTGCTGCTCTGAAAACACACCACAAAATGTGATGTCATGACTCCTCGCTGACTTTTAGCCCATCCATCAGCCTGCAGTCGTGTTGCTGTATGCAGGGAACTGCTTCGTTCCCTTAAAACAAATGTCAGCAGCATGGGTGAGGACGTTTTTGAAAATATTGTGCATCAGCAACAAACTATACGTTGGACTGGACACAAGTTTGCTTGGATATCCTTTGCTTTGGTACGTTTATCGATTTGTAGAGATCTTCAGCAGTTGACACACGTGCACATACAACCTGCTCATGTTCCACCTCACAAGAACCATAAATATTTATTAGCTTTTGCTTTAGTGGCTCTACTATGTGTTCCCCTCCATATGTTCATCTACTTTGTCAACAGATGTAACCCTGTAAGTTAAAAACACAAATGAGGATGAATGTGAGGCTCTTAAAGTCAAACTGCATTCATGGAGGCTCATTATGTAAAAGGTCTTTACACGTGGTAGACGCATCATGTCATTTCTGCCTAAATAATTGTAGAATGCAAATTTTATGACACTAAAGTTTTGAAGAATAATGTGATAACACATTACAATAAGGTACACAAAATTTGCTTAACTACTAGGGAACGCCTAAGGAACAATTCAGGAGTAGTTAACCAGTACTTACTGGGGAACACACAACCAAACCTTATTAAAGGACTACTGGTTAGTTACCTTATAAGTGAAGATGAACTAATGAAGAACTAATGGGTAGTTAGGGCTGGGCGATATGGACCAACATTAATATCTCAATTTTTTATGATAACTCATGATATACGATATATATCTCGATATTATTTTTCTTTCCATAAAATAAGAACAAATATATATTTCCGAGTCAAAGCTTTGTCCCAGTTGGCACACAGCAACATTTAATAACAAATGGCTATAACTCTACAAAATAAATATCTAAAAAATAAACTATTTACATGCATTACTTTATTTTTTAGACATTTATTTACATATACTGTATTAAATAATAATCCTCTTCAGCTGAGGGCTGCTATGGCTGAGAGGCTAGAGCAGTCTCCTCCAATGGGAGAGCTGGGGGTTCGATTCCACAAGCAGGCACATGCTGAAGTGTCCCTGAGCAAGTCATTGAACCCCTCATTGCCTCTGATGTGTGTCACATCAGAGTATGAATGTGATTAAGTACTGATTTAATCATTGTACAGATCTAGTAGAGTGCTGTATGAATGAGTAAATGAGGACACAGATTGTGTTGTAAAGTGTTTGAGTGACTTCATAAGATAGAAAAGTGCCTTCACGTTAGTCAGCGTGTTTGTGAACTGCAGTAATGTGAGCCTCCACTCGGAACCGTAAAGCTGCAGCAGCTCAGAGTGTTTTTAGTCTGCTTCCTTAAAACAAACCACGGGTCAGAGCTTATTTAGCAATGCTGAGCTTTATGAGAGGAGCAGAGAGAGGTGGAGACATTATTAAACCAGCAGTTTATCATATCTCTAAATATATGATCAGTCTCAGCTGTGGAACAAGACGGCTAAAGCGTTAGTCATCTTGTTAGCCGCTAAGGACCGTGTCTTTAGCGATATGATAAACATGCTGATTTATCCATGTCTCCACCTCTCGCTGCTCCTCTCATAAAGCTCAGCACAGCTAAATGAGCTCTAACCAGTGGTTTGTTTTAAGGGAGCAGACTAAAAACACTCGGAGTTGCCGCTTCACGGTTCATGCTCCACTCCGCTGTTTAAATGGTGAAAAAGACTTGTAGTTCCGAACTTTTGTCGGGACTATTTTCAGCATTATTTACAGAAATCATTTTCTGCCCCTCATCTGACAATTTAAATCCAAACTAGCTCAGAAAGAACATTGTTTTTTTTTTCCTCCATAGCTAGCTGCTCTTCAAATCTGCTGTGTTTACTTGTTGTGCTAAATGTCTCCGCCCACCTCCAGCAGGCAGGAAGGAGGGGGCGGCTGAGGTTTGTGTGTGTGTGGGGGGGGGAGTGGGAGAAAGAAGACAGCAGGAGGATTTTCAAGTATAAAACAATATTGTTTATATTGAGATAGTCTCAACTTATATCACCAAAAAAAATGTATCTCAATATTTTAAAATATCAAGATATCACCCAGCCCTAGTAGTTACCAAGGAAACCAAAGAGGAACAAATCAGGAGCTAATGGGTAGTCAACCAGTACTGATAGGGAACACACAGCAAAGCCTTATTAAAGGACTACTGGTTAATTACCTTGAAAATTAAGAGGAACTAATCAAGAACTAATGGGTAGTTACCAAGGAAACTAAAGATGAACAAATCAGGAGCTAATGGGTAGTTAACCAGTACTGGGGAACACACAGTCAGAGGGACTACTGGTTTGTTACCACAGAAACAGAGGAGAAATTATGTGGGTTCTGAATAAACCCAGCACCAGTGAGGTCACAGCTTGTAATTGTCAAAAACTTGTTTCCTGGTGATTACTGATTTTATTACACATTAGCTCCTGATTCATTCCTTTTTAGTTTCCTTGGCTGTGTGTTCCCCAGTAAGTACTGGTTAACTACTTATTAACTCCTAATTAATTCCTTAGGCGTTCCCTAGTAGCTAATCAAATTTTGTGTACCTTATTGTGAAGTGTTACCAATAATGTTTTAAGTTGGTAAAAGTTCTGTTTGGAAGTAGCTCCTCAGAACAGTGACTGCACATCTGAAGTGATTGTTGTTATAAAACAGCTTCAATTTAAAAAAAATATCATTCAACCTTTATTTATATAGGTTAGTCCCATAAATTAGTCATACTATTAGTCCCGTTTAATGGTTTGTGTGTACAGTACATTAATCTATAACTTCTAACACTAATCAGGTCTCTCTTGTAAATGAGTCTTTGAGGCTCAGTGAGACTAACTTGTATAAATAAAGTTTGAATTAAAAAATATATATTTTCAGTTTTTCATATACAGTATAAACTTTTTCATCATAAATACTTTGGCATTGTTGCTGAAACTGACATATTACTGTCCCAGTACTACAGCATGATAGCTCAGTGGTTAGCACTGTTGCCTCACAGCAAGAAAGTCCTGGGTTCAATCCCCAGGTTGGACCTGGGGCCTTTCTGCGTGGAGTTTGTATGTTCTCCTGACGTTAGCGTGGGCTTTCTCGGGGTGCTCCAGTTTCCTCCCACAGTCCAAAAACACGTTAGGCTTCAGGTCCAGACCTCCTTTCAAAAGAGATCTGAGGTCTCAGTGGGATTTGCCTGATTAAAATAAAACACCTGCTGCTGCTCAGTTTGAACTTACAAAAGAAAAATCCACTTAAATAACTGTATTGTAAAATTGATTTTGGTCGTGTTTAAACAAATTCATTAATCTAGTAAAAATGTAAAGTCTCCAAAGAATAACAAAAAAAAAAATGGCTGTTCAAAAAGTTTTCTGCAACAGGCAACGTAATAATCTCACTGAACCACAATAGAAAATGCCTGAACTATTCCTTTAAAGGACAGATTAACTGACATCTGCTGGGTTTACTTCATTTAATGTCAACAAACGTCAGTACTCTGAAGCCTCAAACAGCTTCCTCCGTGTCTCATTCAAAATCAGACAATTTCTGTTTTTAATTAAAATGTTTTTTAAATGTCTAAGTTATTTATTTATTTAATTAACCGATTATGAGAACTGGTGATGCAGGTCGCAGTGAGTGGGCGCTTCACCCTAGACCTTGATTTTCATCAGTATTTCCTGTTTTGCACAACTAAAAATGGACATAATTCTTCACGATGCCTGCAGCGCACGTATGTACAGGTTAAAAACAACCATTTCCCTCAAGGCTGCAGGAGATTATCCTGTCGGAGCGGTGCAGTTAGATTGGCATTAAGATTATTATTTTTTTAATCTACATGTGTTGTGCTGTATACATTGTGCAGTTATGAGATATGTTGTTCAAAAAGACACAAGTGTTCCTTAATGTGAGCTCGCTTTATTTCTTCTCAAGGCAGATTTAGTTTTATACTCACATTCAGTGTTATCTGGATGATAAAATGTTTTTTTATGAGTATCTCGAGCTTGTTGCTGAAACGAAAGGCAAATGAATATTCAGAGTTTTAGTTTGTAACACAGTGATCTAAAGTGTGAAGGAGGAACTATCACTGCCAGAGACAAACAACGGGCTCTTTTGAGACAAATTGTTAATTTTATTCATGCTCATTGCACATCAATAAACAGTTTCAATCTAATGGTTTCTGTCCCCAAACCACTGTTGTGCAACATTCAGTTCAGTGACATGTCTATACCACACTAAACTACAATGGCATACTGTATATTGAGACGTATCAGTATGATGTTCTCACAGAGCTTTCATCTGGAAATGAACCTGTCACTCAATACCAATTGCACTGCTTTAAAACTTGCAGCATGAAAACAACACGGTTTAAAAAAAAAAAAAAACCTTCTAGATGGTTTAAAAAATCCAAAAAAAAAAGCTAAAACGATCGCTCAAGGCTGAGAAGACTATTGGTTAGCTCTTTGTAATGCCAGTGACTCATTAGGTTGCAACAAGTGGGCAAACAGCATTCAGACGTCTCCAAGATGACTCAAAGTATTTCCAGATTGTGTGGATCAAATCGATGATGTCAGGACTAAGAGGGCTACAAAGAAGGCTGAAGCAGGTATGATGAGGACAGAGGTGGGTGATGAAGTACTTTGCACACCTAGAATAGTTTTGGAAGCAGTGCACATACCAAAAAAAAGCATGATGTTTGAAAATCACATGACTCACTTGCAAACACAGGCTGCAGCTGAAAATGTCTGAGTCTCCAGTGGCTCTCCCAACAGCCTCAGCCCAGTGAGACACTGACTTAAGGTCTCTGAGATGGTGTAGAGGTAGGGCAACCGACCTGGACCAGAAAGTTGCGGTTCTACTCCCCACATGTCGTGGTGTCCCTGAGCAAGACACCTGATTCCTAATTGCTCCCCGGGCACAGACATAGCTGCCCACTGCTCCACCTGGGTGTATCTCAGGTGTGATGGGTTAAATGCAGAGAACTACGGTAATTCTGCCATTGTATAGAACAATGATGACAACACATAGCACTTATTATATTACATAATTACATTAAGATTGGTCTCTTCAGTCTGGTGAGCTGAAATCGTTTGTGATAGACTGCTTCTACCTGACATATAAAGATCAAGACTTTCATCAGTTTATTCACTGATGGTGGCCATCTTGGATTTTGACTTGACAGCCCAGTTTTTAACTGGTTGTCATGTTTAAAATTTGCTCTATTGCTGTTGTGTAAAGTACTGTACATGAATTTTCAAAAAAAAGTGCCACCATTTTGTAGTTTTCTTTCATTAAGCCTTCACTGTTTTGCCAGTCTAAAGAACTATGTTACCCAGAAGCCATCAGTTCACTTCCCAGAAGTCAACACTGCTCTTCCTACCACTGCTTGCTGCAAATGGAGGGAAAGTTTTGCAGCAAAGTGAGAAATTCTGTAAAGATCAGCTCACAGGACTGGAAGGAAAGTATCAAATAATCCTGAAGCTGAACTCATCCTTCAAGTTGTATCTTCACTGCTGATAGCAGGGCTGCAGCTGATCTGGACTCAGTGTGACCCAGATCCTGGGGCCTGCAGAAAGCAGACAGCTGCAGGTTCAGTCAGGTTCTGGTCACATGGTGATGGTCCAGACCAGGCCAGAGGTGGTGGACTAAATCCTGGGCAGCCTGCAGAGTGGTGGGCTTCAGTCATGCTGCACCGGAACTTTGCTTATCGGGTCGGACCGGAACCGAGCTGTTCCTGTTCTGCAGAGCGTGGTAAGTAAAATTTAGTAGCTATATATACTTATATGTAGCTTGTTGTTAAAATTAGTAGGTTTAAAAGAGAACTGATTTGTGGGCTTCATCGCTGCAGGACAGGTCTGCAGAAACGAACCGAATCAGAATAGAACAGAGTTGGACCGGAACCGAGCCGCTGCTGTTCTGCAGAGTAAGAGTAAGTAAAAATTAGTAATGTATGTTGTTAAAATGACGTAGGTTTAGGAGTTTAGAACATTTCAAGTGTGGGGGTTCTAAAGCCTTAATATAACGTTTACTGTACTTGAACTTAAACTTGAACTACTTCACGGTTTTTCACTTATTGTGGGGCTTCGGGGTACAGAACCCCCGTGATAAATGAGGGACTACTGTACTCAAAATGTGAGGCAACACATTTAGCTATTTTAATTTTGAAAGAAACATCAAAACCAAATTGTAATTATTATTATTTTACATAAGTTACACCCACCTGCATTGCACTCTTGCCCACTTTGACAACTTCAAACAGAGTGACAGGGTCTCCGCCGTTTCCATTATACTGAGCCACGCCATTTGCTTTGCCCCGCCCTCTGACCACACCCATGGCTTTGTCAGTTGGTGATTTCCGTGGCTTCTTATTGGACGCCTTCGGAGATGAAACCGCAATTACAAAAGAACTTTGTGTCATTCACAAAGACATAAAAACTTGTACCTTGTTTTCACTTCAACTTGCACATTCACAAACATGGCTGTAAAATAGATGTTGCACTTTTGATCAGAACTTATCATGACTTGTCCTGCTCACAGTATAGCTGTAAAACTGACCAAGTTATAGTCAATACAGTGTTGATCAATCAATTAACTAATATAAAAGCTTTTCTGTTGTAGATGTACATCCAATATTTTTTCCTGAAAGTTTTATTAAATCTATGTAATGGTCCACAAGATATTTTGTTAACAGAGTAGACTCCAAATAGTTAATGACAACATTATAAAATAGGATTTGGCCCAACATGTTAGAACTTGGGAGTATGAGTTGGAGAGCAGTCCTAACTACCACCACACTAATTTAAAGTTAAACTCATAAAACTGACTAAGATACATTTGCCCAGTGGTTCATAAGATATTTTTGCTAACATATAAACATACAATCACAGATATGGACACATACATTATTGCCCGCCTTCGATAACAACATGCACAAAACTATAGACTAACACAGACAGGGTGGAGGCAACAAGTGAAAAAATACCCCCACACTTCTGTTTTCCTCCGGCTCATACCTGCACCTGTTTTCCAGGCCTCCCTCTTTTCTTCTTTCCTTTGATTTCTGGATCTTCCATCTCTGTCATGTTCAGACTCAAACCCACGGCATCTGTTGCCCCAGACTCGTTGGAGGAGTCCCTGTATGACACCAACACAGGACTTTATAGTATCCAATGCTCTTGCTCTATAAGGATGGACAAGTCTTCAGGGATGGAGAGTAAACTTATGTTTTGAGAGTGATGATTATACTGAATTATTATTATTATTTCTTTTCAAAGGTTTGCTCTGTGATCTTTTGGCACTTACTGGAGGACAGGAAGCTCCGAAGTGATCATTGTGGTTGGTTATTGACCTGTGTGTCTTCAGGAATGAGCAGACTCGAGGTGTGAAGAGAAAGGTACAGGATGGTGGTGCTGAGGGGAGGGGGAGGGGCTGGAAGGGTAGGAGGCCTCTGGACCGGCAGTGCTCAACTGGCCAACACTTAACTCACTTCAGCTGCAGGAAAAAGAGAGACAGAGAGAAATGCATGTCATAATATGTTGCTAGTAAACATATGACACAGTTTCAAAGCAAATACAGCGCTCAACATGCAGACAGAAGACATACTCATACATTGTCATGTGACTGATGGTAATCTGTTTGATTTCTGCATTAATACACCAAGTGACTAAAGCATCTTCAATGTAAATATCACTGAATCAAATCAACTCATTCTCCTCTGGTGAGGGAATGAGGAAAAGCTGACACCAACTGGTCAATGGGAGAACTACAAGAGTAAAACAATCTTTCAGGTGGAGTGATTTACTCTGAAGGGGTGACATCAGGCTGCTTCAGCACATATCATGGAGGGTGACACAAAAACACAGTTTTCAGTTTAGTCAACTTAATCAGGTGGATCGCTCTACATTGATTTACTGAACAAACATACAAACAAAACTTGTTCTTCTGGGCTTGTAAAAAAAATCTGAAGATGTGACAAACCATGTGTTCTTGTTCATGTGTTCTTCTATTTAAATGCATTTGTATTTCATTTTTATTTTCTCTAACAGGAGCTGTGGGGAAAAAAAAAAACATTGCTACAAACTTTACAAAAGACTTGTAAAACAACAAAATAGGGCTTATTTACAGACAGAAAATGCAGATTTACAAAATATGCTTAATTAACAGCATGACTATTTTTAAATGATCATATGCTAATTAGAGCAAAAACCAGAACATGAGCAGTACTGAACCAAACCACCAGAGGCAGTATGCTCCACAAAGTCCTCTGACCTGTTCATCTCCAAACTGATAATTAGGTTTTAACAAGAAGAGGGGCAGAAGAAAATCCACTAAGACTCAATGAAGCAACAATTAGGCTCCACAGTAAATCTGTTCATCTGTGGAGGATTTCAGAGGTCTATTTTCCCCAGAGTGTGTGAAAGTGCATGCATGTGTGTTTGACAGTCAAACGGGCAACAGTAGGGGGCAGGCTAAGAGAGTGTGTATTTAAATATTGTCTTGTGTTTGTAGTGTGGAGCAGCAGAGGCAGGACAGGCTCAGCTTTCATCACACACAGGTGGAAACAGGTCAGGTGCCTCACATGACAGGTGAATAAAGGAATTTCAAGCAGCACAGTCAAGAATAGATTTTTCAGTTCATAATCTTGTAGTTCAGTCAATTGTAAGAATAAATTAAGTTTTTCTTCTCTAAACTTTGCAGAATGAAACATCAAAGTCTGACAGAAACTGAAGAGTGTTATCATTACTACAAAAATCAATTCAGCTAGAGACAGTTTATTTCTATAGCACCAAATCACAACAGAAGTCATCTCAGGGCACTGAACAGAAACATTCACATATACTGTATACAAAAGCCAATTAGTAAAAGTTATCTATCTAAGGTAGGACTATACCTACTTGAAAGCACAAAAGCTTTAATTAGATTGACTCTCCTGCTGCACAGACCCCAAAAAAAATTAAAAATATATAATGAATAAATAAATAAATAAAATAAAATAAAAAAGACATAAATGTCCATTTTTAAGCATTGCAAATGAGCATCACACTAATATACTAAACATAATACTAAATATTTCCATCAGGTCTGGTGACGGCACTAAAAAAAACATCCTTGTATGAACTAGGTGAGTGGTACAAAACCAATACAACCAAACTATGTCTGCCCTTTCTCCTACTAATTCAATTTTACCCAAAGCTGCTGAATGAATTAAAAACAATTATATTTTTTGTAACAATATATATTAAAAAAAAAATTCTAATTAAGTGTTGGGATTTATTGGTAATTTTACAAGTTATGACAAAGAAAAATAATAAACGTTTGTGTAAAGGAAAAATATAACTGGTTATAATATATAAATATAATCTGATAAGATTCAAACACTGAAGTACTGGTATACACAAATACTTCCTAATAAACTATTAGGGTGGGAAAAAAGGTTAAATTTGTTGAACTTTTTATTATTTAATAAACGTGTTTGAATAAAAACAGACATATACATGTACTGTACTGTATTTCTTTAACTTTTTTTTAAATTATTACCAAAGACTGGCTTTTACTTTAAATTTTTATTGTCATCAGAAAAAGTAGCCATATTTTGGTAAAAACCCTCCAATTTCATCTCACATGCACAAGCATTTTGCTTAAACGAGTTAAATATATTTTCTGGTAGATACAAAAAAAAGCACATCATCACAGAAAACTGCAAAACGTAACCTCAGTAAAAAACACAAAAACAACTGTTCTCAACATGCATTAACCATTTTAGTTAATTTTGTCTAAAACTTTAATACAAAGCCACTGTAGAAGAAGAAGTCAAAGGGGAAGAAGACAAAAATAGGATTAACATTTTTATGAGCTGACATTTAACTGTTTTAGTGCAACAGAACAACACACAGCGTCTCTCCTACAATATCCAAAGAAGGCAGCCCGCCCTCCCAGCAGAGCCACCACCCCAGCATAAAGCTCACAGCATGCAATAAAATAAGATATGAGCAGATTATGTATTACAGTGTTTCCCCTACCAATATCCAAGGAGGGAGCCCCACCCTGTCAACAGAAGCGAGCACCCTGACTACCAAAACCCAAAAATGACTTTTGGCTACGTGACTGACAGCACAAGACAGAGACGGCAGTTCAGTAACACAGTTCCACTCAGTTCCTCCACGAGTGTACACACACCAACCACACATCCACCTGCACAGTGTTTAATGCTGTTCTCACCCCAGGACGGTTCTATTCCCTTTCATCATGAGATGAAGTCATTCTAAAGAGGAAAAATAAAATGGACTTTAATCAACTGTTGTTTTGTTCCTCTCTGATTCAAGCAGCACAGAGAGCAGAAAAATGATGCTTGTTGTTGTGTTTGAGTGAGCCCAGGGCTGGACAGGACAACTAATAACTAACTGCACACACACGGTCTTCATCTGGTGTTTTGGAAACTGACGGAGGCGTGGAGTAAATTTAACAGGAGCCTATTATTTTCACAGTGGCACAACAAATGAACATTTGTAATTCTTTTACAGCATCACACATGAAGATTGGGGTGGGGGGGTGGGGGTTCTCGCAGAAAAGCTTTTAAAATGCTGTGAACTTGTGATTTTCTTCTTCTTAATAAACCTCATGAGAAGCCGTGTTCTATTTAAGGAGTTTACAGACGTCACAAACTTAAAATTTAACAATGGAAAACAACAACAACAAAACAAAACTTGTTTATCAGACATGCAGATTGTGGAGCAGTAAGTTGCTGTTAAGGTCTAAATATTGGCCAGGACATTTCAGGAAGTGGAACTGCTAACAAAACTTTCACCAACGTTACACATACGTAAGTACATTTTTCTTACATATAAATCTGAACTTTTGTAAGCCATAACATTAAATTATTATGCTGGTGAAGATTCTCAGTCAGGACATGATAAAATCAAAAACGTTCAATACAGAACCAACTGGACTTTATGTTACAGAAGACGTTTCGCTCTTCATCAGAGGAGCTTTCTCAATTCAAAAAGCAATGAGCGTGGAGTTCAGGATTTTAAAGGCTGAGATAAGACACACACATACCTATGTAGATTGACAAATCACACCTCACACCTTAACAGTAGGGGTTTCTTAAGGTCTTTGGATGATTGATTACAAAGTGTGCAGCTGTTCTTGAGCTTCTAAAAACAGTCAGGATAAAATAAATAAACTGAAAAAAAAAAACTACATAATTTGTTTTAGGTGGGTTGAAATATTTTTAATATATGTAATTCAATAATTGACTAAATGCATTATAGTTTGTTTTTTTTACATTGATTTGGTCAAATTTGTTCGTCTAGTGTGCCTGTATTGTAATAAACCATAAATGTTCAGATACTTTCAACAACAATGAAGTCCATAAATTGTAATTTTCTTCTATAACAATCCTCATAATGTGAATGTTCATTGCTCAGAATGTGATAACAGTAATAAAACTACAGTACTGAAGTTGGACAGTGGAAGTATGTTTTTGATTTTTCATTTTGTTATGTTTAACAAAGTTAAATTCTTAAAAATATAGCACAGTACAAAAAAAACTTACAAATTCCATTTTTTTATTTTTAGACTGACAGATTACTCCTTAAAGTGATTATTTCACTAAAAGGGATAAAAGTTTATTTTGATATTTTTAAATTATAGTTTAAAGATTTCAGCGTCTGTAGTTACCGTCACAGTATTGTGCCAAATAGAAGCAAGGTTAGCACATCCAAACAGCCGAAAGAAACCTTGTTGATTTTGCTATAACCTATAAAGGAATAAAATGTGCTAATATTTATGATAAACTAGAAACACACAAGTTAAATTGAAACATGTTTTGGGCATTCAAATATACATCTTTTAGTGTTAATATTGTTCAATACCAAGCAGCAGAAACTGAGTTACACTCAAGCAGGCTTGCTGTTGCAGCAGCTGATCACAGAGAACTCTCTCTGTTGTTGGGAGTTTGGTCTTGTGCATAAGTCGGACGTGTGTATGCTGATTCCACTCTGGACAAATTATTATTTAATACATTGGTATTGCTTAGTTACAAAAGCCCTCGGAGGTCGAGGCACAGTGCAGGGAAAGAGGGTGATGATGTGTTGGCATTAGCGTCTAACCCAGCCCCAAGGAAGTGGTCAAACACAAATTCATAGTATTGTATATTAATTTATTACATACCATAATCGTTATGGTAAGGCAGGCGGTTCTGTGGCGGCCATCTTGAACTGGGTGGGCTCTAAAAGATAACTGCATGAAGATCCAGTGATTATTTCCTGTAAGCTTTGTGTAATCATATTTTAGATTTTATTACTGTTTTTCTTTACAATTTATACTTTTGTTGGATGTAACTGGGACCCTATTTACACAAGTTTGTTTCACCACATGTACTGCACATGTACTATACATGTACTACATG
>JARVLU010000624.1:456931-468952 GCA_031762415.1 Simpsonichthys santanae
TTTTTTTGTATTGTTTTTTTTTTTTTTTAAATGAATAAATAAACTAAACTAAACTATACCAAACTAAAGTTTTCTTTTTTATCATTACATTATGGAAAATAATGACCTTTATCACAATATGCTAATTTTCTGAGAAGGACCTGTATGGTAAACGTTAGGGAACAGGTGTGTTGACTTGGTTCTGAATCTTGTTTGTTTACTCTCTGTGAACAGCTACACATGGTTCGCAGCATGCTGTCCCTGAGCCCCGGTGAGCGTCCTGAGGCAGCAGAGATCACGGGACTGCCCCTCTTCCAGAACCTTGAGCTGCCCTGCCGGATCGCTGTAAGGCAACGTTCTCGCACGTATAGCTCCTCTTCCATGGGCCGTCCTTCGCGGCAGACGCCAACGAGCTGAAAACCCGTCTACACATTTTACAAGCCCTGGCCCTACGTTGCCTCTCCATCAGCACTTTTATTTATTTTTTGCTCTGCCTCTTAAGAAAACCCCCTAACCAAGGACTGTGTCTCACTAATGTTAACATTATGAGCAAAACAGCTTGCACAGACATGTTGGTGAACCACTTCATGATTTATGACCAGTTTTTACTAAAAGACTACACGTTTATTTCAAAAGTGGCAGCCACTAATAATATTTTGGACCAAACTTGGCTTGACTTGTACTTGAGTTGCTTTCAGGTTTCTCTGAGTTATAGTTTGACAACAGTTACAAATCTGATTTGATTGCTCCTTACACTTAACTTGCTTCATCTACACCTGGGTATCAAACCAAGAGGACACTCCAAAGGGGCCTTTGATGCTCGATTTACCAGTGATTGAAACTGTACTAGTTTGAGCATCACCTGTTGCTTTGACACTCTATATGCCTGATTTGGGAAACCAAAAAGACTATCATTTTATAGTGCTTTGAAAGAACTTTGATTCCTGTCCATCAGATGAGACTTGCCTTTACAAATGGGCCATTTGGCCCAATGAATGCATATCTTCTGGCTCTTTTGTTGCATGTACATAATGAAAATACAGGAGTGAATGTGTTTTTTTTTTCTCCAAACTGGTAATTGAATGCAACTTTTTTGTGTAAAAATTTCCAAATGACTCTGAGGTGCTTCATTTTCTACCACCTCTTATCCTCTGTACAGAAGTAAAGGAAGAACCTTTTTTGTATTCTTCACGTTGTTAATGTAGACGGTAGGTCAGACTCATGTACATACTGTAAGGTGCTGTTGCTTGTGAGAGCTTTTCTTTTTTTTTTTTTTTCTTCCAAAGCGCACCTGTAAGATAGTGTGAAATACTGTGAAAGATGAGGAACAAGAGGTGATTTAAATTTGTTTTTCTGATAACAGCTGAATGTTACAGTATGACCCTCGGAGTCAGATGATGGCGGAAATTCTTCTCAGTGTTTTGCTTTCACATGTTTGAGGAAGAAAGACGAGAACTTCGCCCTGCTGAGAAAACCAGAGGGGAATTTGCAGGAACCAGAGTGCCATTTGACAGAAGGCTACGTGTACTTTTCTGCAACCAATAATACCTTTTGAAACATTGTCCTTAGGATTCAGCACTGTCCTGATGGTGCTGCGAGGAAACAAAAACGTGCACATACACACAAACGACAAGTCCTGAGGTCTGCAGCTCTTCCATGTTGCTACAATAAAGTCAGTACTGTACTGTGTTCTACCCCCACACTGTGCACAGGGGACCTGGACCTGACGCTGGTTTGGTCCACACAACCATTGTTTTACGTGCATTTGACGTGCACAGTCATATGGCCGGACAGGAACTACCAGTACAACGCAAACTTAATTATAATTGTTTTCTATGATTGTAACTTTCTAAACCTTTTCTCTTTGTAAAGCACCTTTTTCACTTGGCAGGTTTTTGTTTTTACTTGAGTCTTTACTGTGTCTAATGCAGGAAGTCTCACTGATGTTTGTTCCTCCCACTCAGCCTACAGAAAA
The DNA here is from genome assembly GCA_031762415.1 of Simpsonichthys santanae. NCBI lineage: Eukaryota > Metazoa > Chordata > Actinopteri > Cyprinodontiformes > Rivulidae > Simpsonichthys > Simpsonichthys santanae. The sequence continues at coordinate 458,886 of JARVLU010000624.1, forward strand.
TGAGTCATCTTTGTAAAACGATCAGTTCTCACCTTGCATTTTTAAGCAAACTGTTCTCCCACCATGGTAAAAGTGGAATGTGGAGGTCTGTCATAATGCATCATCATCATAGTGAATCCTCAACAGTTATGAGAAAAAAAAAAAAAACGAACAATATGAAGGCTCTGTTATTTATGTCATTCCTTGTCATCTATTGTTTTGTAGAATTAATATGTGATGTTTAAATGGGCAGACTGGTGATATTTGTAGAGCTGATCAGTAGTTGGTATCTTACGAGCGATGACATCAGTCACAGAGAAAATGACCGAAGTTCTTCCAGGCTAGGCTAATGGCTAGCCAAACAAGGATGGTTTCTTGAAGCTTATAAAACAACAACTTTTAAAACATGACATTGATGTATGCTTGATTAAATTAGTCTTGCTAATTTCTCAGCCAAGCAACATCCATGTTCCTGTACGAGCGTCTGTCTCCTGATGCGGCTGAACGTGTCCGTCCAGCAGGAGCTGAGTAAACCTCTGGACTGACCAGACCATGGTTTTACATTACAGACCACCAGCTCTGCCTTCTCTCCTCGTTAAGGTTTGATGCCAGCTGGACACGGTTTACAGAAGTTTCCATGTTGTCTTGTTGGAACCACTGTGAGTGCTGGACTTCAAGGCCAACCTACTCGCCTGCTCACAGTCAAAGTGTCAAACGTTTTTTAGACATGAATGAATTAAAGCAGCTTGCAAGGAAGCTGGGTTCAATTTCAAATGTTGGTCTTCATGAACCAGAGGTGGTGGACTGATGGATGTAGCAGCCACACTCTGTGAATAGTACCACAGATGTTGTTGGTTGAGAAAACGATAAATTACACAAACGGTCAAGCAAACGTGTCCAGCTTTGATACTGGCTAATGTAGTTTTCTTTAATACTGGTATATAATTGTGAGAGAGGCGTTTTATAAGCGTGAATAACAAGAAACGAGCCCTCATTCAGCTAGCTGTTAGCCTAGCCAAGAGGAAGACTTTACCTTCTTGTTCCTTCTGTGTCTTATAAGATGTTGTTGATTACTGTTTGACAGAACATCCCTTCAAAATGACCAGACTCTCCCTTTAACACTTAGAATGAACTTAAAGTACCGAGAAACTGTTTTTATTTTTTATTTTTTTGTCCTGCTCTTCTCAAGGATCAAATCCAGAGTGAATCATCAAACACGTGCTGGTGGAACAAACAAACCAACAACTTGTACAGTTCTTACTGATCACAACAGATTTCTGGCATGTATTAGGAATTTTACAGGTTACACGACGGGCTTTTGACCAGTTCCCCTGAAGGCCATTTGCATCACTTCCTGTCAGTATCATGCCTCTTCCTGGACATGTGTGTGCACATCTCTGACCAAGTTGGACTGTACATATGTTCATTTGATTTATTTATGTTCTGATGCCGTGATCAATCCTTTGTGGGTTGGTATTATAATAAGCGCTTCAGGCAGTGGAGTGCATTAGATAATGACTTATAAGTCTGAATTTAATAAACTGTTCTGTACAATTTTTACAGCTCTTTGTGTGTGTGTGATCAATCACTGTGTTGGGGAGGTAAATACAGTACTCTACTGATAATCAACAACTAAACAAATCTAGACAATAGAGCTGGTAGAGGATGGTAAGTGGGATGGCAGCTGAAGCAGCAGTTATTAACTGGACTTCTCAGGAAAAAGGTCTGGTCAGTTGTTGACTTATTAAAATTAATACACATCCATTTTAAAGGAAAAAATTTTTTCATTCAGCTTTTTGTCTATTTTCAATTCACTTGTTTATTTATAAAGCCTCAATTCACAACCAGTCATTTCAGGGCACTACCAGGTATATGCACATAAAATTAATAAAATAGAAATGAAAACAGCTGAAACATTATTTTTCCTTAACAATTGATATGTGAAATTTGACTTTCATGATTACTAAATTACTCTATCTTCATTGATTCTGTTGTACTGGAAGACAAACAGAACTCAGATATTTTTAACTTACTGAAATGTTGCCAAAGTATTGCAGAATGAACGCCAGAAGAAATAAGCTACAGGTTTAGAAAAAATGTTGCAGAAAATACATTTTATTTCTGTTTCAGATGTGAAATTCTCAAAGTTAACTTTTTTGGGGGGCACATTTTGTGGTTGAGTTTGAAAAAAAAAACAAAAACATTTTATCTTGTTGATGGGATAAAAATGAATAAAATAAAGTTTTTAGTTAAAACGGTGTGAATGCTGAACAAGTTGAATCTAAAAGAAGAGAAACAGTAAAAGGGATCAAACACAAAAGAAGCAGAACACCAGCTAAAAGGTCCAAAAACCAAACGAGCAAAAAACTAAAGGAAACTACATTTAGCTCCGAGGACCAGGGCCTCTTGCACAGAAAGGTTGCGTGCACCAGTTTCCACGCACGTCTGAATGTATAACATGAACGTTGCATAAATATAAAAAGTGTGCTTGTGTATGCACGTGTGACCTGCCGTGAGATGTGCCTCCACTTTTTCAATTCACATCAAACTGAAACTCCTTGATGCACCAAAATATGACTCTGTGTGCTTTTCTGAACTTAAGGGTCGTTTATGTTAAACACGTTTTGTCACCAGTTTGGACGTTTCTGGTTTCAATCACAAAAAGGAAACTGAACCACATTTAACAGCCTCACTCCAGTGTAAACTAAAATTTATTATATTTTTGTCACGTGTGGCTGTAAACGCACGTCGGTAATTTGCACACCTGCGAGACAGACAGCCCAGGAGCATGAAATGTGAGTGAAATGTTTTAAGGGTACTTGACTCTGAGAAGAAAACTGTCAGGTCAGCAGTTCAGAACAACTGAGCTGTGATGAGACAAGGTCCAGACCAGGGGTCATTCTACAATCTGACCTCTATGGGTGCTTACGATGGCTCTTGGCTTGAACAACGCAGTGGCCATCGGCATCAGAAAAAGTCGGGGGACCCATCGGTGCTGGGGTCTTGGAGTCCTCCCCAGAAAATGTCCATTAAAGTACTTTGTAGATGCTATAGTACGTATTCTGGTGTTTTTTTTTTTAATTTTTTATATTTATTGTTTTTATTGAGAAAGCCTGTTACATTACAATGATATAGTTATATTAATTTCGTTATCATTTTACATTCTTCCTCAGTTACCTCACTTTTTCTTAAACAACACCAAGAAAGAAGAAAAAAAAAAATAAAAAAAATAAAAAGTAAAAAAAAAAAAAAAACAAGGCAAAACCAACAGAAACTTAGGTGGGAGTGGCGGGGGAGCCTTTGTACCAACCAATCATTGACAGCACATATCAAATTCAAACATCAATCTAAGTGGAAGCAGGTTTATACAAAATCAGACATAACAGGTTTGACATATTCTGTCCATTTTGACCATATCGTGTAGAAGGTGTCCCTTTGCACATTAATGGAAAAAGACAATTTCTCCAATACATAAATCTCTTTCACTACATTAATCCAGTCTTCAGTTGTTGGGGATTCCCGTTTGAGCCATTTCCTTGTGAGAGCCTTTTTGCTCCCTGCCAGCAAAATAAACAGGAGTTTTTGATCTTTGTAGTTCAGTTTGTCGGTCGGTATGTTACATAGGAACATGCATTCAAAGGTTAATGGAAAGTCAAATGCAAAAATGTTCTGTAAATGTTCATGGATTTGAGACCAATATTGTTGAATGGTCTGGCAGTCCCAGAAAGTATGGAAATGATTGGCGCCATCTCCGCCACATCTCCAGCATGCATCACCCCTTCCCTGGTATCGTTTCTGTTCTGGGGTTATGAAAAATCTTATAATGCTTTCCCAGAAAAATTCACGCCAAACCTTTGATCTTGTTATTGTCCATGGTATCTTACAAATGTGGTCCCAATCTTCTTCTGGTATCGTTAGGTTACCTTCCTTTTCCCACCTCACTTTAACATAAATAGTGCTGTCCTTCTTACACCGCAGGATGGCATTGTACAACCTGGAAATAATTTTGTCTGTTTTTGATTTGGTTAATAATATAAATGTTTCCACCAATCTCAGGTTATGTAGATGTTCTTTTATCTCTTGATTAAAGTAATTTCTGGCCTGTAGATATCTGAAAAAGTCATCAGCGCATAAATCATGTTTTCTTTTCAGGTTCTCAAAACATTGGAACGCCCCCTTATGGACAAAAGATTAATAACTAGTTAGGCCTTTTGACATCCACTTCTTGAATCTATCATCATGTTGATTAGGGATGAAATCTGAATCATAAGCGCACCATCGCAGAACTTTGGAAGCATTTTCTAATCCACATATTCTAATTGCTTCATTCTAGGCATTTATCATTACTTGCGATATTGGTTCATCTGCCAAATTAATTTTGCTCTGCAATTTTGGGTCGGCTATTATGGCTTTAATCGGTATTGTTTTGATTGTTTCCCCTTCCACATCTTTCCATCCCGCATCGTAATCCGGACAGCACAGACATATCAGAGGTCTCAACTGAGCCGCACAGAAATATTCTCTCAAACAAGGAAGCCCGCAACCTCCTTTTTCTTTTTTTAATTGTTAAGTTTTGTATTTGACTCTGGCTTTTGTCCCTTTACAAATATATTTTGATAGCATTTTATCCCATTCTACAAATTGTTTTGAGGGTATAGGAACCGGCAGAGATTGAAATAAATACAGCATTTGGGGAAGGATGTTTAATCTAATTGACTCAATCCTGGAGTGTAGGTCGAAAAAAGGTATGGCGTTCCATCTTTGGATATCAGATTTTATAGCTATACAGTATTCAGGGGGGCGTAGTTGACCTCAAACATTTTAGCAGGGTCACAATGTATCACCACCCCCAAATACCTAACCCCTTCCGCATCCCATTTCCATTTATAGCAGTTCTGAATTTCAACTGGTGGGTCATAATTCACTGTTAGTACCTGTGTTTTGTTCACATTAACCTTATATCCTGAGAACAAGCCAAATTCTGATAGGATTTTCATTACTTTGGGTAGAACCTGCGTAGGATGCGTTATAACAAGCAACAAGTCATCAGCAAATAATGCTAATTTTTCCTCCCCTCCTGCTGTCCCCACTCCCGTTATATCCCGCCTCTGCCTGATACATTGACACAGTGGTTCTATGAACAAGGCGAAGAGGAGCGGCGACATGCAGCAACCCTGCCGAGTGCCTCGCTCGAGTGTGAATGATTCAGTAAAGTCTCCATTAATTTTGATTTTGGCTGTTGGTTTATTGTATAACCCCGAGATAGTATTTATTATAGATTTATCAAATCCAAATCTTTCCAGTACCTGATATAAAAAGCACCACCTCACCGAATCAAATGCCTTTTCGGCATCTAAACTTAACACAAAAGTCTCTATTTTTTGTCTATGAACCTGGTTCATTATATGTAAAACTTTCCTAATGTTGTCCTGAGTTTGGCGATGTTTGATGAAGCCTGTTTGATCATTATGTATTAGTCCTGGTAGAATTGTTTCAAGTCTCTTTGAGATAATGGAGGTGAACAACTTATACTGTAATCGATATTTAATACACTGATTGGACGGTAACTATTACAATCTAGGTTATCTTTTCCTTCTTTCGGAATTATAGAGATTATTGCTTCCCTCCAGGAGGGAGGTATGATTTTCTTCTCCATTACCCAATTAAATGTTTTCTGCAAGGTGGGAGTCAAACGATCCTGCATTATTTTGTACCATTCTGGACCAAATCCATCCGGCCCTGCCATTTTTCCCCCTTTTAGTCTTTTAATTGCCGAGTGGATTTCTTCTATGGTTATTGTGGATATTAACATTTTATTTTGTTCCTCTGTCACTGTTGGTAACTCTAGTTCAGATAGGAAGGTTTTGACATCTTGATTATTATCTACATGGGTTTGAGAATAAAGTTTTCTGTAATAATTCTGAAAACATTGTTGAATTTTCTCCTCTTCCGTTTCTATTTGACCATTTAACGGATTTCTTATTTTATATATAGTTCTCTCCACCTGCTGCTTTCTGAGTTTATACGAAAGAAGTTTTAGTGACTTTCCACCTACATCACTGTATTGTTGCTTGTTCAGAGTGATTTTTTTCTGTATATCCATCATATTTAGGTCATCTAATTCTTTTTTAAGCTTTACCATCTCAGATTTAATACCGTCATTCATAGTCTTGGAGTGTTGGTGTTGCAGCTTTAACAATTTATCTTCCATGTGTTTCTGTTTCTGCATATTTTCTCTTTTTAAGTGGGAGGATATACTAATTATTTTCCCTCTAATCACCACCTTCAGTGCATCCCATAATATTCCTGGTGACACCTCATCATTATCATTTTGAGTTAGATAATTCTCCATTTCTTTTTTTAAATTTTCTTTGATGTTTGGGTAGTTTAAAATATTTGTGTTCAGCCTCCATAATGTAGATCTATTTTTCCTGTTCAGATAAATGTCAGCGTACACTGGATTATGATCAGAAATTGTGCAGGGACCAATTTCACATGTTTTGATTTTAAACAAATCATTCTTGAATGTGAGAATGTAATCTAACCTAGAATATATGTTATGTGGGGACGAGAAGTGGGTGTATTCTCTATTAGTTGGGTGATGTTCTCTCCATACATCTACTAGTCCTAAGTCACCCATGAGGTGTCCCATCCTCTTACCAATATTTCGTACGTCGCCTTTCCCACTAGAAGAGTCAAATCTGGCATTTAGTAGGATATTAAAGTCACCACCGCATATTAAAGTTCCCTGACTCCTAGTTGTTGCAATATTGAGAATCTGTTTATACAGGGACTAATCGCTCCCAGGAGGAATGTATACATTCAGGAGGGAAGTCATGGTACCATTAATCTTGCCTGTTATCATTATGTATCGACCTTCCTTATCTTTGTGCTCTGATATATGTTCATAGTTAAGAGTTCCTGATAGTAAAATCGCTACTCCTCTCCGCCTCCCAGAACAGTGGGAAGAGTAAAACACATGTTTAAAACCCATCCTGTTTAGTTTAGCATGTTCATTATCCGTTAGATGTGTCTCCTGCAGTAAAACGATTTGGGCTTTGTCTCTTTTAAATTTAGATAAAACTTTCCACCTTTTTACTGGACTATGCAAACCATTAATATTGTTTGACACCATTTTTATCAACCTGCTACTCATCTAAATTATATTTTTTGATTACAACACACAGATTAATGGGCTCCCCGCTCACTCTTGGAAACACTAAACTTAAAACTCTTTAAAAAAAAACAATGTCCCAAACAAACAAGGCTCAAACTGAGCTCTTAACTTCCTAGGTGGGGGTCTCGGAAGTAGACCCTGCTTCACCTCCAAAGGCAGCTTCCTCATCAGTTGATGAAGGGGGCCCTTAGTGGCTATGGCCTCCATGTATAGCGTTCCGTGAGAAACCTAATTTATTTACGCAATGTACTTCACAAACCAAATGCAAGTCTTAATTATTAATCACAGAGTGAATAAACCTCAATTTTCAGTGTGTGTGGGGGCCGTCCTCTTGAAAGCTCTGAGTTTTTCTTTGTATCCAGCTGCGGGGTCCCGTCTTGTGTTTGCTGCACCTTTCCCTGGACCCCCACGTACCCTGCTCCAGGACCGCTGCTTCAGTTGTTCCAGGACCATTTCTGGTGATTTAACGACCCACACCGCGTATCCTCTGTTGGACCACCGTGTTGTAGATCTTCGTTTCATCGGCATATTTCACCCTCAGCCGGGCTGGGAAAATGGTCTGGAAAGGAATCTGCTGCTCCTTTAGGATTTTACATGCTTCAGCGTATTCTTTTCGTTTTTTTCAAAATCAGAGGAGGATAGTCATGATCAAAATTCACTTGCTTGCCGTTCCAGGTGATTCCTCTATTCTACCATGTCTTGCGGAGGAAGATTTCTTTGGTTTTAAAACTGAGGAATTTCACAATAATGGACCTCAGTGGTGCGTCGTTTGGAGGTGGTGGGCCTAGAGAGCAATGTGCCCGTTCAATGTGTAGGTTGAGCTCGTCTTGGGACAGTGCCAATCCCTCACGGAGCAACTTCTCCACGAAGTCAGCCATTGACGCCGCGTCTCGTTCTGCCGCCTCGGGTACGCCAAAGATGCATATGCTTTCTCTTTGTGTGCGGCTCTCTAGGTCCATTAGCTTATCTTAAAGATTTACTTGTAGCTTTATTATTTCATTGACGGCGTCTTCCATGTTTAAAATCTTCTCCTCCGCTTTTTCAATTCAATCGTCCACATCGTCTAGTCTGGCATTCATCTTTCGCATTTCCTCTTTGATTTTGATTTGACTTTGATTTCTGGCAATGTCCACAGACAACTCACAACTTTGTTGACATCCTCATGCATAAATGTATTATGATGTCATGTATGTTGCAGCTTTATTATTATTATTATTGTTATAAGGTCTTTTTTGCATCTTTGACACTGTGCCCCGGCCAGGACATGGTGTGAGACATGATTTTTTTTTTTTTTATTCCTGCACCCTGTTGTTCTCTTTTCCTCATCTGCTCTGTATGTTTGTATGTACTGTAACAGGTCTCTCTTGTAAATGAGTCATCAAGGCTTAATGGGAACTAACCTGTATAAATAAAGGTTGAATGAAAAATTTCCCCCAGATGTGCATTATTTTCCTGTCGGAAGCCTCTTAATTCCTGCAGCACCGTCTCCCAATCAGCCATTGTATCACTGTTGGTTGCTTAGCTCAGATCGAAAAGTGCAGCCGTAGTCAAAGCCGAGATGGGTAGAGGTTAGCAGTAGCCGAAATGCTAGCAGAGTATTCTCTGTTATAAAAGTCTGCTTTTTGACACTACAAAGCATCGGTTTAGAAGTATTTTGCTCACCCCAGTTCTTTTTCGCCTTTATGGGTGTATTTTCGTCGTTTTAGTGGGGTTGGGTTTTCAATTTCTTAGGTTCTCTCGGGAGCTCGTTCACAGCGTGGCCATCACAATGACGTTCGAACCGGAAGTCATTCTGGTGTATTTTAACAGGTTTTTAAACATCTACATTTACCTACATAAGTAAATACTTTATTCAATAACTCTTTTAGAGAGCATGGCACAAAAGTAGCGCTAAACTAGCAAGCAGTACATAATAGACGTGCTAGCTAAGATGCTACTAACATAGCGCTCCGCTTTACAACAAAATCTGTTTAGTGTTAACTGATCATAATGACTAAACAACCAAGTTACAACATATGTCTACATTTAAAACTTGGAACAAAGCACAACTAGCTTCAAGCATTAACTTTTAATTTAACCAGTGAGCATACAATGTAATTATGACAGAACATGGAGGACTTACCTTCATACAGACCAACACATGGTACTTCCTGTTTCTAACTGCATCTTTTACATTTTTCTACTCTTTAAGTTTTGAAAATGGAATAAACTATGTTCCACCCTCTGAACACCCAGAGTAACAGTCTGAAAACTGATTTAACAATTGAAAAAAATAGTTTTCACAAAATCTCGCTGACTGCAAAGTGCTAATGGGGGGGCGAGGTGGTGTAGAGGCAGGGCAGCCAACCCGGGACCGAAAGCCCCAGGTTCAATCCCCAGTCATTGCACATCTGGTGGTGTCTCTGAGCAGCACCCCATCCACAAAATGCTCCCCAGGTGCCCCCAATAGCCACCCACTGCACCACCTGGTGGTGGATGGGCCAAAAGCAGAGAGCCCATTTCACCGTTTTATGGGAATGATGACATAACACTTTATTATTATTTTTCATGCAAAACAAAACCCCTGACAATGCTGTAGAAGAAAAAGGGGTGGAGTTTTAGCAGGTAAGGGGCGTTTACCTTCGGGACAAATCGAGATGCTGATTGGTCAGTTGGCAACGAGCCTGCTGGATTGATTGACAGGTGGCACTGAGGATCCGACTTGTGCAAAAAAAAAATCATAATTTTACTGACCTGTTTAAGTGTCATCATTTATTCCAAATGTATTCAATAAATTGTGAATCTAAGGTTTGAGAACTGAGTTTCATTACAAAATCCTAATGATGGTTTCTTTACCCTTATGCATGCTCAATAATCCAGGTAGAAAAATCTAAAAAAGCTAAGTCTGGTCCTCTGGACATTCAAAAAACAA
>JARVLU010000624.1:813300-824348 GCA_031762415.1 Simpsonichthys santanae
TGTGTGTGTGTGTGTGTGTGTGTGTGCGTGCGTGCGTGCGTGCGTGCGTGCGTGCGTGCGTGCGTGCGTGTGTGTGTATACACTATACAGTATATGTATGGATTCACAGATTCATATTGGTGTTGATGTTGATACACTCTGTGCTGTGTGCAATGCTTTTGACATGTCTGGAATGAATCAATAAATTAAAAAAGAAAGAAAGAAAAATAAACAAAGTTTTTTAAACATTTTGACTAAATTTATTAATTAATAAATGCACACGTCAAATCCGCATCTTTTTTCTTCAACGATCAAACAAACAACTGCCATTTACATGTATGTGTAAATCTTGTCTCTAATCCTTAAAAAATGTCAACATTCTGTTTCTGCTGATTAGGCATTATGAGACTGGAGTTTGTCCAGAATAACAGACAGACCAGTCTGGAAAGGTCAGGGATCAGAACCTACGAAGACAATGGCTTTTTATGCTACAGCACTTTGAATATTGCCACTTTACACATAACTACGAACACACGGTGGCTATCCACAGACTTTATGTAACATTTGCTTCTAGTCGTCACACTCTTGGTCAGAATGGCTACACTTATTGAGCTTTAATGACTGACTGTGTTTTACATAGAAAAGACTATTCTAAATTTAAAATAATGAAAGCGGCACAGTTTGAGCTCTGAGTTCATGTGTCCCTGTGACCCCCAGCAGACTTTCAGCTTGTCCTCCATCAGCCACTGGATGGCAGCACGTGCATGGAGGAACAACCTTTCAGTGTGCAGCATGACGTGTGCTGGGAGATTATTTCCCCCCTAAATATGAACAATGTTTTTTTTGTATAAAGTTAAATGTTTGAATGTAAATCAATAAAGAGACTTAAATCACCTCTGTTGTGCATTATCACCCACTGCCAAAATGCACACGTGAATAGTTATGTTTTTGTCTCTGTTCAGGATTTGTCTGTTAGCAAAACATCTAATGAACCACTTGACAAATTGATATGAAACTCTCAGAAATGTTCACTGTATGAAAACCCCAGACTTTTGAACTATTAAATGTCCTGTCACATCAAGCTGACTTTAGAAAACAGCAAAATAAATCAATTATAATTTAATAATATTGACAGATATTAAGCTGAAATGTGGTGTGGCAGCAGACCACATGACTACAGGTAGCTGTGCATGTCAAATTATGATGATCTCGGTGTGTGAGAATCATCCTTCAGAAATGTTATTTTAGTAAAACTCCACAAATGTTGCTGCACATTTATTCCAGTCCAACCTAAATCAAATGTTCTAACAGCTTTAATGGATCCACTTTCACCATGAGCTGCAGCTCGAAGATCCTGAAGATGGATCCGTCTGTGACAAACCACTTGGCACATGCAGGAACTTATTTCACTTTCCAGGTTGGATTTTAGTCATAAAAAGAATGTGTGAAGTCATTAGTTTCAAAATACTTTGTTTTTCTCTCATTAGCCCACATGAGACGACCCCTGCAGTCAAAGAGCACCCCCCCCCCCCCAGCACTCACATTATCTCCTGAAACAATTCATTGATTATTTGTAAATCACTATTTTTATTAATTGATCAGTAAAACTGTACAAGCTGATTCCTACCTCTGTGTGTGAAGTGCTGTGACGATGTTCAGCAAACACAACTTTTTTTATTTATTTATTTGTTTATTTTACTTCAGGTAAACATTCCAGCATAGCTTTGCAATCATGTAAGATAAAACAAAGAAGTCAACTTTTAGAAATATAGAAAATGTTAGTTTATTTAACAAAAGTCAAAGTTTGTGTTTAAAAGTTTCACTTTGTTTGAAATCGAGTCAAACAGCTTCATGGAGTGGATCTCAAAAATCCCATTGATCCCAGTTATTTAAGTTTTCTTTTTTCCTACATGTGGGCAAAACTATTCGAGACACACAGGTTGTTGTATACTTTTTATTTTTTTATTAGCACCCTTAGTTATAAAACACAAATTTACCAGTTAAGTGCTAAAACGGCTATGTTCATTAAATGTCCAACATTGTTCTTTGTGCTTTAGGGCGTTTGTTTAGTGCTGACTAATTGTTTCGTCCTGAAGTAAACACGATTAATTTTGAAAAGTTATTTGCACGTGCACAGTGCAGCAGCTTCCGCTCAAACATCCTGTTTGAAATTCAGTCAAAGTTTAGTAAAAGACTCCGACCTCGTCACAGAATCAGGTCTCTCTTGTTAACCCCACTGGGGTTTACTTACCTAAATAAAGGTTGAATGAATAAAAGTCCCCGCACAGCCATTTTCCCAGAGGAGCCGCCGCGCCCTGTGGAACTCCCTGCAGTCAGACTGATGCCCTCCTCCTCCTCCTCCTCCGTAGCCCCGGGGTGGAGCAGCAGCCGGAACAGGGAGAGAAGCTGCTCTGCTGTTTTTGTTCGGGCTGAGCGATCTGATCACGTATTAACCAGCAGCGATGCGGGTCAGTGTGCGCGGGGCCTGGCATGGCTTCATTATTAAACTCAGGCGGTTCGGTCAACCCACAAGTTTCTGCTGGAGCTGCAGCTGTTGAACCGAGCAGAGGGTTCGGTATCTTTGGGTTAATCTGGGTACATTTCACGCAGTTATCCAATAAAACGGATGTTTCATTTGTTTACTCTTCTCTAAGTGTAACTTTAACTGATTTACAAGTTTTACATTCTTCTGCAGCTCCATTAAACGGCGGGAAATGGAAGTATCAACAGCTCACCCAGAACCCACCGCCATCTTTAGGAGCCTTTAACTCTAAACACCTAATCAGCAACTTGTTTTACCTCATAATTCCCGTCGGTAATGATTTTCTAATGCAGCAAGGAACGCGTTACAGGGGATAATTGTTAACCCGTCTCCAAAACAGACTGTGCTGCAGGAGACATGTCCTCACCCTGCAGAGGACAAACCGTGCTGCAGGAGACATGTCCTCACCCTGCAGAGGACAGCTCACATGACGGAGACTTTCCTCCACAAAGCCCTGAAGTTGCACTAAAAAGCAGACCTGTTGGGTTTATTATATTAGTGCCAAAAACAAATGTGCACGTTTCTGACATTTAACCTCCATGACTTTAAATTTGCGCATTAAATTAAAACAAATCATAAATTATAAACTGGTTAAATAATAACTTTTAGTAAATTTTGGGATTTTTAAAAGCTAAAAGTTCATAAATAGACTAACATTTAAATTGTGAAGCCGCCTTTCTTAAAGAAATCAAACCTGTAAATGATTGACTAAAACCATGTGTGATGACCATTACTACCACATTACACACTGCAGACAAAACTGGTGGAAATAAACTGAGGACAAGGTCAAAGGGAGGTCAGAGGCAGTTTGGTGAAAACTCACATCATCCAGAGTTGAAACGGCTCAAAGAAAGTTGGACTGGACGTGTCCAGCATTTGGACCTATTTTATGGCTTTTACACAACCACACATGGATTAAGTTGCTAAATTTGTTTTAACTAGTTTCTGCGCAGTTGAGGATGTCACATTTATATATATATATTACAAACATATATAAATAAAACTCTTCTAACTCCTTTTGGCTTTTAATTTCCCATGAAATTGTGACAGTTTTGTCTTTTACTCAGAATGTCTCTCCTGCCACAGGACTCAAAGTAGTCCCTTCAGTCAGAGCTCCAATGATTCTCTCTAAAGTCACACTGTCATTTCTTCTTCATGTGACCATGAATTGAAGAATTGAAAAATTCAGACTAACAGTTTTTTTTTCCACGTTTGCCTCTTAACCTGCAGTGAGCGACAGACGCAGGTGAGGTTACCATGGTAACAACAATAAACAAATAGCAGCAGATTTAACTTTTATGTAGTTCTTGTTTCTTTTTAACATCGAGTCTTCTTCTGATCCTCGCAAATTTTAGGAAATACTCAAAATTGTTTTTCAACATTTTAAGGTTTCTTAAATAAATAAATAAATAAATAAAAAAATAAATAAATAAATAAATAAATAAATAAATAAATAAATAAGGCTGGCACTACAGAATTGTCGGACTGACTGAGTTAACTCAGCTTTGTGGCAGTTTTCTCCTTCAGGAATAAACAAAATCCAGATGTTGAGTCAGAACATGGACAGTGACGAAATGGCTGCGCACGTTTTCTCTGAGCGTCCGTGTAAACCTCCCCGTAGCGATGCTCTCCGCAGCAGCAGCTGACAGTCCAATCAGTGTTCCGGTCCAAACAGCTCCTCCCTGCTCTGCGTAAAGCTACTGGGCAGGTCCGGGCCCCCGCTTTGCTCCGTGCGCACTTGTGCCAAGAGCCCCTCTGGGAGCTCACCGCGTCGGCGCGTCAGGGCGAACTTTTACAGCCCTGTTGAGTTTTGGAGCATCTTGTCCATCCCCTCCCCTCTCACCATCCAGCACCCCCGCTCTCCTCGTCCACGATGCGCCTCTGAGCGCCTTGTAGTCCACCAGAGAAAGGACAGGAAGACTCCAGCTTTCCGTGGACCTTTGATTTTCCACGCAGAGATGTTCTCCTCCGCGGGGAAGCGCTGCTTCACCATCGAGTCTCTTGTCGCCAAGGAGAGCCCCCTGATGGTCGAGGAGCCCCTCCGCCCCACGGCTCTGACCTACTCCACCTCGAGCAGCGACACCTTAATGAACAGCTACCAGCCCCACCAGGCCCGCTCCCTCTACCCGAGCCCGGAGCTGGTGTTCCCGGAGGCGGTGAGCCACCCGTCCCTCACCGTGGCCCCGCACCAGCTCGGCGGCTCCCATCTCCAACACCCGCACTTTTTCAACACGCAGCACCGGGACCCGCTCAACTTCTACCCCTGGGTCCTGCGGAACCGATTCTTTGGGCACAGATTCCAAGGTAGAGCTGCAGGAGGAGCAGCCGGAAGCGTTTTGATTCTGAAAATGATCATCAAAAATCGATTCGAGCAGGAAGTGTTCAGAAGTTGGAGAAGAGTTCACAGATTTGATCAGAAATATCTTCTGGATGTTTTGGAACGGAGCGCAAAGATGCGTTTAATTTGAAACATGTTAAAAACAACATCAACAAAATACTAATATTAATAACAATACAGTAATAATAATAATAATAATAATAATAATAATAATAATAATAATAATAATAATAATAATAATAATAATAATAATAATAAAAACAATCACATCAATCAGATTCTTTAGCCCAAATTAACTACTTTATATGCGATTGTTTGGGTTCTTTGGCTTTTGAACGTTTTGCTCAGAAAATCAGATATTCAAAAATAAATAAATAATATAAATAAATAAATTACTTAATTAATTAAAAATATCCGCAGATTAAAAAAAGACCTTCATAACATTTATTTATCGTTCAAAGGCCGAATAATTAAATTGTTTATTTTTTAATGAGAGTAAAAGGACAACTAATAATAATCTAATAAGATTCTGTGAAAATTAAAAAACTGATGGATTTGTTTATTTTATAAAAATATTTCCAAGCTGAACAGAAAACTATTGTGCAGTCCAGTGTCTTTTCTTCGACCCCCGAAAAACCCAACTAAACTCCAATATATTTCAGCCTTACATCTCACAACTTTAAAACTAAAATTACATAGAAATTTTTAATTATTCATTAAAAAATGAAACACTGTTTGTGCGTAATCTTTTTCAAAGGATAAATTAAACTTTAGCTGTAATATTTCTACCCTGCATGTGATTTTACAGACAACTGAACAAAATGTGCTTTACAAATCAAATATATAATTTCAACATTATGACTTGTTTAATAGAATAAAAAAGATAATCCTTTATTGTCTGTGGTGTGTTTTAGTTTGGACTGCCTGAACAATGTTTCACCTGCTGAATTATTAAAAATATGACAAAAAGGCAGACATAAAATAAAGGCTTCAAAGAAAAAAAAATAAGCGCCAAATCAAAGAGTTAAAATATTATGAAGTTATCAATGACAAGCTGAGGGTAAAACTGATGTTTAGCTAATTCTGAAGAGAAGCAGAGACACGAGTGGATGATGACATCATCACAGGCTGCTTTTGTAAACACTAATTCATTGTGGATAGAATAAAGCTTTTTAAGAAAAGTAAACAAATATTAATAATGTGCGCAGTAACAATGAGACATGTTGAAGGCGCACGGAAAGTTTTGCCGAGGTTTTTCATGTGCGTGGTCACGACCTGCGGGCTCTGCTCAAACATCATTGGAGTGAAAGCAGTGTGTGATTAATTTGAATCTCGCCTTGTTTGCTGTTTTCACGTGGCTGCAGGTGACGACGTGTCCCCGGACAGCCTGCTCCTTCACGGGCCCTTCGCCCGGAAGCCCAAACGCATCCGGACGGCCTTCTCCCCCTCGCAGCTCCTTCGCCTGGAGAGAGCATTCGAGAAGAACCACTACGTGGTCGGAGCCGAGAGGAAGCAGCTGGCCAGCAGCCTGAGCTTGTCCGAAACGCAGGCGAGTCTTTACTGATCATTTCAAACATCTGGATGTTTATCGTTTCATCGTGAAGACTTTTAATACCCCGAAGACGGGCACGGATACGACGAGCACGAAACACATCAAAACATTATAATAATAATAATAATAATAATAATAATAATAATTATTATTATTATTATTGCATTGTTATTATTGTTATATACTATTATTATTATATTGTTATTATATTATTATTATTATTTCATTATTATTATTATTATTATTATTATTATTATTATTATTATTGTATTGTTATTTTTATTATAATAATAATTATTATTAAGAGTGCATGTAAGCCATAAAATGTATATTAAAAAAAAGTTTTTGTTTTACAAATTGAATTAGTTCAAGGTGAAACAGAACTGTCTCCTGACAATTACAAATCAACTAAATGAATAAAGTCAACTTATTTTTGCAAAAATAATATTTACCAAGATCTCACAGAGGTGCTCAATTCACGCATGGTCTGCAGCAGTAACATGTCCGTGGAACTGACAGAGGCATTTCCTGGGGCCAAAAGACGATTACGTGCTCTTTTCAGCCTGCAGTTCATCTACACATATAAACTGTAAAAAGAGTGATTTGAGCATCCGCTCACAAAGCGTTTCATACTTTTGTCATCAAGTACCGGACTGAGATTCGGATGGGAGATCAGGCGTTTGCAACCTGCGGCTCTGGAGCCACATGTGGCTCCTCAGTTGCTTTCAAATGGACCAAACATGATATGAACATGAGCAATGCTTCAGTTTAAATTGATGATATTAATGTTTATTGTCAGGAGGTCCATTCAGTTGGTTGGGCTGCTTGTATGAGCTCATTTTTTAAAACAGTTAGATTAGATAATAATTACAAAGGAACTCTGTGGACAGCCTCCCATCATTTCAGCACCAGATCGCGCTCTCTAGGGCTCAGGTGTAATCCAAGATGTTGCATTTTAAACGTGTGTTTAAAATGCAGTGACCAATTTTACTATTGCGCTAATAACTTGTTGCCCAGTTCCTTCTTTGTGTAACTGCCTGACACACCGTGCTTGCTCTCTGTTTCCACTAAAAAGAAAAAGATTTCAACATACTTCTTCTGAAAAGAAGTTTGCACATAATAAATAACTATATTTTAAAGTAATAAAAAATATAACATACATCAAACTATATACTGTACATAATCTGGCTCTAAAAAGGTTGAGTCACCTAAACAGCTCAGTTAAATAAAGAGTCTTTTTTGAGGGTATTTAAAAATATAAATAAGAATACAATTAAATACTTATTTTTTTTCTAAACAGGATACGTATTTTATTCCTTCTCCTTAAGTGAGTAAATTAGGTTTGTACAAATAAAAATACTGTACAAAACAAGTAGTTGTGTTTATTTTTGTGTAAAGATGTACATCTTTTATTTTTCACATTATTCCTAAAACTTAGAAACAAAATGTAGAAGGCACAGTATTTGATAAACACAAAACAGTTGACATGAGACTGTGAGCTTTGTGCACATGAGTTCTTGTGTTTCTCAAAGATGTGCTGTTTTTCATGTTGCAGGTGAAAGTGTGGTTCCAGAACAGGAGGACAAAGTACAAGCGGCAGAAGCTGGAGGAGGAGGGTCCTGAGAGCCAGCAGAAGAAGAAGGGGAACCACCACATCAACAGATGGCGCATCGCCACAAAGCAGGCCAGCTCTGAGGACATCGACGTGACCTCAGAGGACTGAAAACCCTTCTGATGCACCCAAGGACCAAAACTATTTATTATATTGTGTTCATTAAGTGTAATTAGACACATTAGAGAAAGACTGAAGGTGGCGTGCTGACTGTGACACAGAAGAAACACTCTGAATGTTTGTGAATGGGGAAGGAGGGGAGGGGGGTACGTTGTCATTTCAGGAGTTTTGTTCAGTGAGACAACCAGTAACGAAGGAAAGGTCAACCTCTACCAAGGTGCTTTTTATTGTACATATAAGCCTGTCCGTAATGAAGGAAGTGACTTTTGCTGTTTTTATCCATCACATACATGGTCATTAACCCTTTCCCCCTCACTCTTCCACTGTTGATTCATTTTTCCCAAAAGAAGAGAAAATGTGTGAATACGCTGGAGAGTGGACAGTCCAACAAAACAGAACATTTCTGGTAGATCCAAACTCGCCACGCTCTGCATGACTTTTTGTTTAACGTTGTGACTCGAGAGCTGAGGGCTTCGTTTCAGCTGCTGAAGACCATTTTTCAGCCACTCGGGACCAGCTGCGTGTAAATCTGGGACAGATTAGAAGCAGCTTCATGCTGGATCCATCAGTGCAGGTGATGGATGATGTCTGCTGAGTGTATGAAGCCCTGCGTGTACAATAAAACCTGTAAGAATGCAATTTTTGAGCAGAGCGTCCATCCATCCTTTATCTTTTACCCGCTTCTTCCATTTTGGGTCACAGGGGTCACCGGTACCCATGTCCAGCAATTACTGTGCAAGGCGCGGGGTACACCCTGGATGGGTCACAAGTCCATCACAGGGCCAAGCAGAGCATGTTACAAAGAAATAGATTAGGTAAAAAATCCTCAGATTAGGAATGGTGCATTTTTGGTGTAATTCAGATGCAGGATTTCATTCGGTCATGACAGCCTCTCATTAGGTCCTGTCCAGCTGAAGGTGCATGTGCAGATGAGTGTGAAACCTGCTGCTCCGCTCAGTGTATGTTTGGAGTGAAACCCTGCAGATGCTCTGTGAGCAGGTTGCAGGTTCAGATGTGACCGCAGGGGCATTTTTCATTTTCAGCTTGCTTTATGGTTACAACTGAAAAATGACCTTTTTATACAAAACAGGACAACTCAACAAAAATTAGAAAAATTCTGAAGAAATGTTGGAGAGCAGATACAGTTCAAAATTCCAACAAACTTTGCAATAATCCAAACGTAGACCTTGTTTTCATGAATGATCTAGCTGGCATTAGATGGTCCCATGTTAATTGTGAAAACGTTCTGTAAACATGCCAACATTTTGATGCATAAACTATTAGAAGTATGAAAATCTTGAGAAACATTAAAGCTGCTGCCAGTGGCTCAGTGTGGTCACCGTAGTAACCATCTACCCATGTCTGTCACTCCCTGACTGCCATGTTAATGAGAGGCAGACAAAATCAGACTGAAAAGTAAACCTCAGTCACTGAACCAAGACATATGCTTGAATTCTTAGGATTTGGGGGAGTGGTGGCGCAGAGGTTAGAGACGGTGGGCCTGTGATCAGAAGATCGTCGGTTCAAGCCCCTGTACTGACAACATCAAAAAATGTGGGCGGAAAAGGTGAAACACCCACACCTGCCTCCACCCTCATTCACCCCACCCTGGGCCCCTGAACAATGCCCTCAACCCCCACCATCTGCTCCCTAAACAGTTCTCTCTTGAAAATGAGTTCTCGTGGCTCAATGAGACTACCTGGATAAATAAAGGGTAAATAAATAAAATTTAATAAACAGCCAACACCACTTTTCCATTTTTTGTTATGTATTCCTGTGTGTCTCACCTCAACCACTCCAGCAGATGGCTAGTTTTGCTGGTTTTGACTGGTTGGTTGTTTTTGAGCTGCTTTGAAGAAGAGGAGCTGTCCATCAAGGAGAAGCTGCAGTGTGGAAGCCAAGAGGATGGGAACTCTACTAGTCTTCTTTTCTATTATCTTGTGCCTCTTTTCTCTGTCTGTCTCTCCCTTCATATTTAAAAGAAAGATGGAGCCTCTTTGTTTGTGGTCCCAATACCCCCCACCCCCACCACCCCTCCAACCACCACACCTTTTGACTTTTGGGTCTACCTTTACCCCCAGACCTATTTGACCCTTTTCCTTTCGTCCTTGTAGTCTTCTTTCTTTCGTCTTGCTTTCTTGTGATAGTACCTAATTTCCTGTCTGAATATCCATGAAAAAAGATCATCAAGTGAAATTAGGGGTTAGTCCTTGGGTTCACTAAAGAAAGTAAAAATTCTGGTTCGAGGTGGGGGATGTCAGGGGCATTATGTGAAACGCTGTGGCTAAATGTGCATCTCAATTGCAGCTTAATCTTAATTAAAACTACCTAGAAGCAAGCCTAACTTCCATTTTGAGTTCTCTTACTACCTTACAGTCATCATGAAAAAAAACAAAAAAACAAGCAAAGACTGTAATCAGAACCCTGCTAACTCAAAGATGACGTCCATCCCTCTGCTCCATCCTTCTGCTCCATCCCTCAGCATCCTCCATGCAACTCATTAAAGAGGCAGGGATTTGCACTGTTCTCACCATCTTCTCTTATTGCCTACCACTTCTTGTGCATGCAGCTACTCAAAATGGCCGTATCGTCAACCTGGTCTTGTCTTTCACTAACATACTGTTCGTTGCTTGTCTTGTAGACCCGCATTGCATTCACATGGATCCTCTTTTTAAATTATGTTCCTATAATGGAATCAGGTACAATTTTATTGTTGTTGTTTTGTTTCATTGTATTGTTTACTCTTAGTCTCCTAGTCTTCTTAGTGGCTCAGTGACCCCACCAACCCACACACCTCATCTTGCATAGGTCTCTAAAGCAGCGTCCCATTTTTTCATTTACCCTTTATTTATCCAGGTAGTCTCATTGAGCCATGAGAACTCATTTTCAAGAGAGACCTGTTTAG
>JARVLU010000624.1:1995684-2009504 GCA_031762415.1 Simpsonichthys santanae
ATTAGAAAGAGTTATTCATTTTGTTTTGTTACTGGAAGATTATTATTGTTTGAACTGATTGTTTGAAAAAAGGGGCAGATATAATTAGATTTTTTTCTTCTTTCTGCTACCTTTCATTTTTATATTTTGTATGTTATCATTTATGGGAGTGTTTTGTATTGTATTTAAAAAATGAACAAAATTTAAAAATAAATAAATAAAGTGGCCGTAAGGTGAAAAACACACAGCCCATCCACAACTTATGCTGAAATACAGGTATATCATTTTATGCCATGTACACTTTAATAATTGGTTGGTCTTTACATTGCTAAAAAGCTAAGTATTTACAGTGGTGGACAAAGTACTCAATTCTAGTAATTAAGTAAATGTATTGATAGTTGTAAAATCTTACTCAAGTAAAAGTTGCTCAGACAAAAGTTTACTCAAAGTACTGAAGCACTTTAAAAATACTAAAGTGTTCACATGCATTTAAAATACTGTATACTCAAGTATTTAAAAGTACAAATTGTATTTTCTAATATTAGTACATTGCTCTATTGTTTTGAGTGATTTTACAGAACCTTGCAACTCTGAAACCACCTGATGATGTACAGACATTTAGAACCACTCTAACACCATACCTTAACCTGTAAACTTGCATTTTACATGTTTGTGGAAGGTCATGGAAATCCTAACAGATGGCTTACAAAACAATGAATGTTCTGCACAGATGAACCTAGCATCATACCTGAATCAACAACTGGCCAACTGCATTTAAGGAAAGAAAAACAGCACGATGATTACAAAGCTGAGCCAAAAGGAACAAGTAACAAGAAGATTAAAAAAAAAGGTTCAATCATTTCATCCAGACCAGTTTCTTCAAGGTTCTCCCTTGAAGAAACTGGTCCGAATGAAACGATTGAACCTTTTTGGTTGTTATCTACCTGGATGCTTACAACCTTTATTCTGAACCATTTGGCCTTGGTGTCCTCAGGCTGTTTCTGTGAGTAGCACAGTCATCTGGTGTAAAACATTTGATTGTTGTACATGACGATTGTTTTGGACAGTTGGGTCCTTTTGCATGTGCTCAAAGTCTACTTCTGAGATTCCAACAGGAAGTTGTCTTGAAACACTGCAATGAATGTTACTCCTGGGACAGATCTGGTTGGCAGGCTGCAGACTGATGAAGTCCTCTGGATAGAAGACGAAACGTTTCTCCCTTAAAGAAACTGGTCCAGATGAAATGAGTTAACCTTTTTTTGTTGTAACCTACCTGGATGAATGAGCCTACAAACCAAGTAACAAGAAGCTTCCTAGAAATCTACTGGAGATGAAAGTACAATATCTGTCTTTGAAATGTAGTGGAGTGAAAATCACAAGTAAAAAAAACAAAAAAACAAAAACAAAACTCAAGTAAAGATACTCAGAAATTTACTTGAGTACAGTACTCAAGTAAATGTACAGTACTACTATCCATCACTGAGTGTACATAAACATGCCAGAAATAAACAATAATCTGCAAATATTTTTATGAGCCTTCTCTACAAAACTAACTTCTTATGTAAGTGTAAAATTGTGACAAGCTGCAAACTTGTCACAAAACACACTGACATGTGAAAAACGATGTAATATACGAACCATAAATCAGATTTTTTTAAAAAGCGTCAAATTTGCTGCATCATTGGACACACTACTCCCTTCCTCCCTCTAGCGGACATTATTGGTAAAACAATAATTCTATTAATGGTATTGTGGGTGTTGTAGTCTTACTTTAACGAAGTCTTTTGAGTCTCATATCCATCGAACTACAAGGACCACAATCCTTTGGGCAAATAAATGCCTCTGTCACAGCCTCGGCGGTAGACAGCCCTGTCATAGAGCTGTCTACCCGGCTTCGTCTCTGTTGTTTCTGTGTTCACCTTCCAGCCTGTGTCCGCCGTTGATTTCATAAAGATGTCCGACGGGGGCGGCACGGAGGAAGGCTCCGGCGCCATGGAGGTTTCGACAGTTCAGACGGTGGCGGATACCTCGGTGCTGCAGAAGCACCTCCGGAAACTGGTCCCGCTGCTCTTGGAAGATGGCGGCGAGGCCCCGGCCTCGCTGGAAACCGCCCTGGAGGAGAAGAGCTCGGTGGAGCAGATGAGGAAGTTTTTGGCCGATTCCCAGGTCCAGACTATCTTGGTTGAGAGAAGTGCTCTCAAAGGTACATTTGAGTTAAAATTCAAAGAAATGCGTGTCAAATATTCTGCCAAACTCGGAGGGAGTGATGAATTAACTTTGCCTTGTTTAGCTGGGAATGCACTATGCAGATGAGCAGTTCACAACCAGATGTTCAGATTAACGAGTTTAATAAACACTTTACAACAAGAACACATTTAAACCAGTTTACTTGTAGCAACTACGCCACAGTGGGTGGGGCAGTCCAAATGGACCTCGAACCCCTTCAGGAAGTTATGACGTATACATGTCATAACATGCCATTTATATTTATTAAATGCTGTTTATTATGCTCGATTGATAATTGTCAGGTTCACTGAACAAATAAGAATCAACAACAACAAATGCTCTAATTCAAAATGTTTCAAAGTCCTTGCAGCTCTGAAACAATGAGTCTTTGTCCCAGTACGAGTCAGATTGTGTGCACTTTACTGGGCTTTTCTCACGTGAACCAGTTTGTCAATAGACACATTATACTTAACTTCCTTCAGGCTGGTGTGTTCAGTAGAGGAGCAGATTGTGAGGAGTTTCTTCCTGAGCGTCTTGTGATGGTGCACAGCAGCAGCCAGACTGTGAGCCTGCAGGTGTTGGGTGCATGCCCACAGGCACCTCTTCATTCTGCTTTAGCACCACAGCTGTCCATGATACAGTGCAAAGTGCTCTGGTTTAGATGTCTGAATTTATTTGCAAGTCACACCAACAAAGCTGAGTCCAGTCTGTGTGTGAAATGACCGTTCAGATAGAAATTTAAATTTGTTCTTCGTGCAGAGGATGTTGGCGATGAAGGAGAGGAGGAGAAGGAGTCCATCACCTACAACATCAGCATCGACATACACTATGGGATCAAGTCCAATAGGTAAACTCAGTTTTAGCTCACTGAAACATGTATTTTTTTAGTTACCATATTTTTCGGACTGTAAGGCGCATTTAAAATCCTTTAGTTTTCTCAAACATCGACAGTGAGCCTCATCATCCGGTGTGCCTTATGTTTTAGTTCTGGTTGTGCTCACTGACCTCGAACTGATTTTATGTGGTGCTCAAAAAAATCTTGTCAAAATTAACTTGTTTCACTTGGTGCGCCTTGTAATCCAAAAAATATGTTAAATAAGCTGGAAAACGAAGTGTATTTCTTTTAGCACATCTGCTCTAATTGCTGCTATTTCTCCAAACCACCCTGTAACATCTGCAGCTTGGCTTTGATCAAGAGGACGGGTGTCATCGACGCAGACAAGCCCATATCAACTCAAGTTCGCGTGCTGACTCTTAGTGAGGATTCTCCCTACGAGACTCTCCATTCTTTCATCAGCAACGCAGTCGCTCCTTTCTTCAAGTCCTACATCCGCGAGTCTGGCAAAGCCGATAGGTAATGTTCTAATTATGATGCACGTGACTCTTGGCATTTAGAAGTGAATATTGAACCGAATCTAAACGTCCTGTCAAACCCCACAGAGATGGGGACAAGATGGCTCCCTCTGTTGAGAAAAAGATTGCTGAGCTGGAGATGGGCCTGCTCCACCTGCAGCAGAACATTGAGATTCCTGAGATCAGCCTGCTCATCCACCCCACCATCACCAACATCACCAAGCAGTGCTATGAGCGTGCAGAGAAGCCCAAGGTCACTGACTTTGGGGACAGAGTTGAAGACCCAACTTTTCTGAACCAGCTGCAGTCTGGAGTGAACCGCTGGATCAGGGAGATCCAGAAGGTGAGGACATTTGCTCATTTTTGTCCCAAGACACAGTAAATACAATAAATGAAGAAATCTAAAAACAAGTGTCATGTTGGTTCTTTGCACCCTGCCAGGTGACCAAGCTTGACCGTGACCCGGCCTCGGGCACGGCCCTGCAGGAGATCAGTTTTTGGCTGAATTTAGAAAGAGCCCTCAACAGAATCCAGGAGAAGAGGGAAAGCCCTGAGGTTCTGCTGACTCTGGACATCCTCAAACATGGCAAACGTTTCCATGCCACCGTCAGCTTCGACACAGACACCGGTGCGTGGCGAGCAGTTAAAACAAGACCATCCATCTTTTCTGTCACAAGTTTAGTTTGAGTGAAAAGATCTTTCCTCACAGGTCTGAAGCAGGCTGTGGAAACGGTGAACGACTACAACCCTCTGATGAAGGACTTCCCTCTCAATGACCTGTTGTCTGCCTCAGAGCTCGACAAGATCCGCCAAGCCCTCATAGCCATTTTTACTCACCTGAAAAAAATAAGAAATACCAAGTACCCCATCCAGAGAGCGCTCCGTCTAGTGGAGGCCATCTCCAGGGACTTGAGTTCCCAGCTTCTCAAGGTGTTGGGCACCAGAAAGCTCATGCATGTTGCTTATGAAGAATTTGAAAAGGTTCGTATGGATGCATCTAATGGTTTTCTTTCCCCACAGCCCAAAAAAAGATCAACGGTTTTCTTCAAATGTTCATGAATCTTGTGTTTGCAGGTGATGGTGGCTTGCTTTGAGGTGTTCCAGACCTGGGAGGACGAGTATGAGAAGTTGCAGGTGCTTCTGAGGGATATTGTGAAGAGGAAAAGGGAGGAGAACCTGAAGATGGTGTGGCGCCTGAGCCCTGCTCACAGGAAGCTCCAGTCCAGGCTGGACCACATGAGGCGTTTCAGAAGGCAACACGAACAGCTGAGGGCCGTCATTGTTCGTGTGCTGAGGCCTCAGGTGAACTCCCTGCAGCACCTGCAAACATTCCATTTCAGCCGTTTGTTATTTGGATGTTCCTTCAGTAAAAACATAAAACTAAGATTTTTCTCCAGGTTTCTGCCGTGCCGCAGCACGCTGCTGGAGAGCCAGTTGAGCCTGAAGACATGAAGGTAGCTGGAGTTCTCTTTGATGCCGCCGATGCCAACGCGATTGAAGAGGTCAACCTCGCGTACGAGAACGTGAAAGAGGTGGATGGCTTGGACGTCTCGAAGGAAGGCATGGAGGCCTGGGAAGCTGCCATGAAGCGCTACGATGAGCGCATCGATCGCGTGGAGACCCGTATCACCGCCCGCCTGCGTGACCAGCTGGGAACGGCCAAGAACGCCAACGAGATGTTCCGCATCTTCTCGCGCTTCAACGCGCTCTTTGTGCGCCCCCACATCCGTGGTGCTATTCGAGAGTACCAGACGCAGCTCATCCAGCGCGTGAAAGATGACATCGAGTCTCTGCACGACAAGTTCAAAGTCCAGTACCCTCAGAGCCAGGCCTGTAAGATGAGCCACGTGCGGGACCTGCCTCCTGTGTCAGGCTCCATCATTTGGGCCAAGCAGATCGACCGTCAGCTGACCGCGTACATGAAGAGGGTGGAGGATGTTTTAGGAAAAGGCTGGGAGAACCACGTGGAGGGGCTGAAGCTAAAACAGGATGGGGATAGCTTCAGAGCTAAGCTGAACACTCAAGAGATATTTGATGACTGGGCTCGCAAGGTGCAAAGAAATGTTCTGAATTCTTATCTTTTTAGACGTCTTGAAAACATCTCATGTTCTGCTGTTCTTTTGTAAACCAGGTGCAGCAGCGTAACCTCGGTGTGTCCGGCCGGATCTTCACCATCGAGAACACGCGTGCTCGTGGAAGGACAGGGAACATGCTCAAACTCAAAGTCAACTTCCTCCCAGAAATCATCACCTTATCCAAAGAAGTCCGCAACCTCAAGTGGCTGAGCTTCCGCGTTCCGTTGGCCATCGTCAACAAAGCCCACCAGGCCAATCAGCTGTACCCATTTGCCATTTCTTTGATCGAGAGTGTGCGCACGTATGAGCGTACGTGTGAGAAGGTGGAGGAGCGCTCCTCCATCTCTCTGCTGGTGGCTGGGCTGAAAAAAGAGGTCCAGGCTCTCATCACTGAGGGCATCACTCTGGTCTGGGAGTCCTACAAGCTGGACCCGTACGTCCAGAGGCTGGCAGAGACCGTCTTCAACTTCCAGGAGAAGGTCAAGGGTCATACTTTCAGTTGTCTACTTGCAGTATAAAGGGTCCTCTCATTTAATCACATGTTTCAAACATGTTTTAGTGATTCTGCTGCTCATTTGTTAAAATTGTATTTTTTAGGTTGACGACCTCTTGCTGATCGAAGAGAAAATAGATCTGGAGGTCCGCTCTCTTGATACTTGCATGTTTGACCAGAAGACCTTCTCTGACATCCTCAGCCGTGTCCAGAAAGCTGTGGATGACCTCAATCTGCACTCTTATTCCAACTTACCCATTTGGGTCAGTAAGCTGGACATTGAGGTACGTAGAAGACTGAGACGCAGCAGCTTCTGTTTCCTTCTGTCAGGAGCGTCCTGCGTGCTTCTAAACTACGTTTTGGTGTTAGATTGAACGCATCCTGGGAGTGCGTCTTCAGGCTGGTCTGAAGGCTTGGACCCAGGTGCTCCGTGGACAGGTGGAAGACAAAGCTGATGTGGACATGGACACAGAGGCTCCACAAGTTGGTCACAAACCTGGAGGAGAGCCCAAGATCAAGGTGACCGTCATTAGTCAGGCTGCTGCTTCACGTCAGGTCTAAAGTTAAATGTTGGTGCATCAAGAATCTGGGAGGAACATCAGCACACCTGATGTGTTTATTTACTTATTTTCTAGAACGTTGTCCACGAGCTGAGGATTACCAACCAGGTGATCTATTTGAATCCACCAATTGAAGACTGCCGCCACAAACTCTACCAAGAGATGTTTGCCTGGGAGAACATCATCCTTTTCTTGCCCAGGATCCAGAGCCAGAGATACCAGGTGCAGACTGCTGTGGGCGTCACGGGGAATGTTTGAAGTGTTTGTTGCTCAAACTGTTCAGAACAAGTTACTGAACATGGTTTTGCTCAAATGTCTGGTTGGTGTTTCCTTTTGTACCTTTATGGTCTGATCTAAACCCAGTCGTCCCTTCTCACCAGGTGGGCGTCCACTATGAGCTTTCAGAGGAGGAGAAGTTCTACCGCAACACTCTGACCAGGATGCCAGATGGTCCTGCAGCCTTGGAGGAAGCCTACAGTGCAGTGGGGGACATCGTCAATGAGGTGGAGCAGTACGTCAAGGTGAGAGCGTGCATGTACCACACAATGAAAACGTGTTGCACAACACCAGCTGCTGACTGAACAAAACTGCTCCGGTCTTTGGTTCCCGTGTCCAGGTGTGGCTGCAGTACCAGTGTCTGTGGGACATGCAAGCTGAAAACATCTACAATCGTCTTGGGGAGGACCTCACCAAATGGCAGGCCCTACTGGTCCAGATCCGCAAAGCACGTGGAACTTTTGACAACGCTGAGACTCGCAAGGAATTTGGACCTGTGATCATTGATTATGGCAAGGTAAAGATTCACTTCTTTAAAACAAGGTTTATTTTTTCTGGGAGAAACTTCCCTTTTGTTCAGGGATGTGTGATATGGCATATAATTCATATTCCAATGTCTGTGGAGATGATTGGTGGCAGTAACGACATATATCTTATGTTTTTGGTATAAAACTTGCAGTGAGGAATTTTTCAAAAAGCATAGGGTGTCATTTTGCCAGCGCTTATTTAGAAAACTACTATACCACAACATAATTCTTCTAGGTCCAGAGTTTTTAAATAATTAACAAATTAAGTGTTGGTCTTCTTTCTTGTAGTGCAAAACATTGTAAAAGATATCAAATGTAGTTTTAGCCTTATGTTTTAAACAAAAGAATATGTTTTAACTCTTAACAGTTTCTAGTCGTCTCACTTAACAAATGAACAGCAGCAGAGCAGAATTTTACATATGAAGTGCACAATGAAAACACTTAAAATTAAAATTCAAAATCTCGCTGTCGTTTGTTAGTCTAAAGATTGTTGACCAAGAACACTAGCTTGTCCACAGTGTCTGGCTTTAACAGAGACCAGTGGCATGAAACAGTGTTGCCACCAACGCTAAGCCCTTTTGAACAGCTGGAATGCAAATTTATTTCTTGTCCAGTTTTGCCGTTCTTGTAAAATGATCCTGGTGCAGTCTCTACCTGTGCAGTGTGTCAGTTTCTGACAGACAAAGGTTTGGCTTCAAAAGCAAAGGAGGGTTCCTCCAGTGGGCGTCTCCTTCCACTTTAAGGAGAGCTGACACAAAATGGAGACCAGTTTCCTCTGTGTCTTTGACCAGAGAGGCTCCCGCAGTAAAATCACACAACACAGCATTTTATTTACAGATCGGAGAGCAGGTTTAATTCTTTTTATTTAGCACAAATGCACTCTCTAAAGCTGACAAATGCTTACTTTAACTTTCAACAGAACACAGTTTTGCACATGCATCCAAAGTTGGCCGTGATTACCGTGTAGCTTTGCTACTTAGCTCTAGAAGAAAACAGACTTTAACACCATTTACACACAGTTTTCATCTAAAAAAAAAGTAACAAGTCTGACAACTCTGACTTTACGTCAGACACATCATTACTGTGGTTTGCTGGTAGAAGACAGATCTCTATCATAGACTAAATGTTTATTGTTTCTACCATGTTCATATCACACATCCATACTTTTGTCTAACAAATTAAAATGTAGTTCAAAGTTTGTTTTTCCTCCCATTTTTAGAATGAAGTGATATTTCCTTCAAGTCTGTCTTTGTTTTTAAAACGGTTGTATTTGCTCGTGTCATCAGGTCCAGTCTAAGGTGAACTTGAAGTATGACTCCTGGCACAAAGAAGTTCTGAGCAAGTTTGGTCAGATGCTCGGCCAAAACATGCAGGACTTCCACGCTCAGATCTCCAAGGTACAGCAGGATCTACAACAGAGAGCAAGTTAAAGTGCAGCCTTGATGCTGGAGAAAATACAATTCTGCTGTTCTGTGTTCCTCACCAGTCTCGACAAGATCTTGAGCAACATTCGGTGGACACAGCTAGCACCTCGGACGCTGTTGAGTTCATAACGTATGTCCAGACCCTGAAGCGCAAGATTAAACAGTTTGAGAAAAATGTGGAGGTAAGTAATCAGTCAGCGTCCACTTCTATTTTTCTATTTAATATTTAAAAACAAAGCTCTAACGTTTTCTCACCACCTCACTGGTAGTTGTTCAGAAACGGACAGCGTTTGCTGGAGAAGCAAAGATTCCAGTTCCCTCCATCTTGGCTCTACATCGACAACATCGAAGGTGAGTGGGGTGCGTTCAGTGACATCATGAAGCGCAAAGACACGGCCATCCAGCAGCAAGTGGCCAACCTTCAGATGAAGATTGTCCAAGAGGACAAAGCAGTGGAGAACCGTACCACTGACCTGCTGAACGACTGGGAGAAGACCAAGCCTGTTGCTGTGAGCAGATCTTTTCTCTAAACGACAACATGAGGGGAATACATCCTGTTTCATCGTTTCACACTTTGGCTCTGTAGGGTAACCTTCGTCCAGAGGAGGCTCTGCAATCTCTGACAATCTATGAAGGCAACTTCAGCCGTCTGAAGGTTGAAAGAGAGAAGTGTGCTCGTGCCAAAGAGGCCCTGGAGCTCACCGACACTGGTCTACTCAGTGGGAGTGAAGAGAGAGTGCAGGTAACATCTGAAGGCGATTCATTCTGATGAAGCTGTACCTCCACCCTTCTTCTTTTTAACCAGTTCTGAATGTTTGTCTTTCGGCGTGTTTCTGGCGTCAGGTGGCCCTGGAGGAGCTGCACGATCTGAAAGAGGTGTGGTCTGAGCTGTCCAAGGTGTGGGAGCAGATCGACCAAATGAAGGAGCAGCCGTGGGTTTCTGTGCAGCCTCGCAAGGTACCACAAGCAAACGTGAAGGCAGTTGTCCCTGCTGCCCTGGCTGCAGTAACTTCATCTGTACCTTGTGCACGCAGCTTCGCCAGAGTCTGGACGCTCTTCTGAACCAGCTGAAGAACTTTCAAGCAAGACTGAGACAATATGCATCCTACGAGTTTGTTCAGAGGCTGCTGAAGGGATACCTGAAGGTCAGCACTAGTCGTTCCCACTAACTGCATGTTTTGACTTCCATGGGGGGAACGTTTTTCACCATCCTTTATTCATCCCCCTCCAGGTCAACATGCTGGTGATCGAGCTAAAATCAGAGGCTCTGAAGGATCGCCACTGGAAGCAGCTGATGAAGCGTCTACATGTGAACTGGGTCCTGTCAGAGCTGACCCTGGGACTGATCTGGGATGTGGATCTGCAGAAGAATGAGATGGTGGTGAAAGATGTCCTCCTGGTAGCACAAGGAGAGATGGCTTTGGAGGAGTTCCTTAAACAGGTGAAGATGAGTTCACAGGAGCAGAGGAGCAGTTTTCAGTGAGTGAATTACCTAAATGTTGTGACGTTTTCAGATCCGTGAAGTGTGGAACTCCTACGAACTTGACTTGGTGAACTACCAAAACAAGTGCCGTCTGATCAGAGGCTGGGATGACCTCTTCAACAAAGTCAAGGAACACATCAACAGCGTCTCTGCCATGAAGCTGTCTCCTTACTACAAGGTGAGTACATTTGAATACGGTTTGTTAGGCTGATGTTTTCAGCTGTTTCAAATCTGTTTTCTTCTCTTTTCTACCACCTCTCAGGTTTTTGAGGAAGATGCCCTGAGCTGGGAAGATAAACTCAACCGGATCATGGCGCTCTTTGACGTTTGGATTGACGTTCAGCGTCGCTGGGTTTATCTGGAAGGCATCTTCACTGGCAGTGCTGACATTAAACATCTGCTGCCTGTAGAAACCCAGAGGTTCCAGAGGTAACCTGAGCAAAGTCAAATTTATATGAAGAAAACGCCACAAATTACAGTATATCAGGACAATGGCGACTTCTAATAAACGTTAATTTCCAAAATGTACATGTTGTGTTGATGCACTTTGTCCATTCACTGAAGTGTTTTGTGTCTTCATCCTGCAGCATCAGCACAGAGTTTCTGGCTCTGATGAAGAAGGTGACCAAGTCTCCTTTGGTGATGGATGTGCTGAACATTCAGGGAGTGCAGAGATCCCTGGAGCGACTGGCTGACCTCCTGGGAAAAATTCAAAAAGCTCTTGGAGAATACCTGGAGAGGGAGAGATCTTCATTCCCACGGTAAGAAAAAGTCCCAGATGTATTTGACTGCACACTCGTATTTAAATGATCATGTCAGTGATGATGTTGAATACTAAGACAGATTTTAACATTTAAGTTTTGCTGATTCAAACGTTCAAGTACATCAATTAGACCTGTCGTGATAAATCAGTAAATCAATTAATCACATGATAAATGAAAATTATCAACCTCATTTTCATTTATCGGCTTTATCTTTTCTTCGTGTCTCTCTTTCTACTGAAAACACTGGATGACAAAAAGCTCAACGCCGGTGCTCCTCACTGACCCCTCCCTTTCTCGTTCTCTTTAAAATCCATTTTAACTTATATTTTTCTTAAAGAGACACGCTGCTCGCTCCCTCACTATTCATCCTTCCATTCAAACTGTCTTATACTTGTGTAGTGGTAAAAAAAAAGGTACTACACACAAAAATTAACCAACATTTCTTCTTAAATTTGACATCACTAATTATTGTTTATCGCAATAATTTCTGAGACAATTTATAGCCCAGCAAAATTTATCATGACATGCCTTCCAATTAGTAGAAGTTCTCCATCTAAGGAAGCAGCAGATTGTGATGAATCTTCACTTCGTCGCAGTCTCCCATCCTGAGCAAGCACAAAGGAGACGGTGGAAAGGAAAAACTCCCTTTAACAGGAACCTCCAGCAGAAGCAGGCTCAGGACAAGCGGCCTCACATCTGCTTCGATCAGCTGGGTCTGACAGGACAGGAAATAGAAACAGCCAAACAGAAGGACGGGTCCAGGTCAGTGTTCAGACGTTTCAGTGGTTTAGTCTTGAGTGAAGACCCAGTGACGCCTGGTGAGGGGTGAGAGTGAGCCAGCAGCCGGTACCAGCCCGCTGTAGACAAGATCTGAAAAACACCAGTGAACAAAGTCACAAACCGATAGACTGAGGACAGGTGAACATCTGTTCTCCTATCTGTCCCACTCGTTGGATGTTACGTGTGACTCATCCTTCCATCATCTGGTACCTCAGTCTGTCTGACAACAGATTGACCTTTTGATGTGGGTCACCCCATTGCCTGAATCAGATTCTAATCTAAGCTTGGCTTCCCACTAAACAAACCACCACGTGTTCCTGACCGCCTCCGTCCTAAAGGCCAAGGCCCCGGTGTCCTGCTCCGAGGGCTGGACGAGCTCTGACGATGTGAGGGACAGTGTCCTGGTGACTCACAGTCCAGACGCAAATCTCAGAAGTCAAACATTGGTGTGGTGCGATGGTCTTGCTTTAGTCAAAGTTTAACATCCATCCATCCATCCATCCATCCATCATCTTTACCTGCTTCTTCCTTTCTGGGTCACTGGTGCCCATGTCGAGCTGTCACTGTGCGAGAGGTGGGGACACCCTGGACAGGTGCACAGTCCATCACAGAGCCACGTAGAGACAAATGAGACCAACAATCACTCACTCAGGACAATTTAGAGTTGCCAGTCAGTCCAACATGCATGTTTTTGGTCTGTGGGAGGAAACTGGAGTACCTGGAGAAAACCCACGCAGCACGGAGAGAACATGAAACTCCACCCAGAAAGGTTCCCAGCCAGGTATCGATCCAGCGACCTTATTGCTGAGAGGCAGCAGCACCACTGTGCCACCATGCCACCATTTATTTTTTCAAAAGGCTAACATTCTAATTGTGTACCTTTTGGCAATACATGGCAACCTGCCATCAATCATGCCGGTCAGACGGCCTTGGTGACGTCACTGAGCGAGCTCTATTTAGTGTTTGTGTGTAGCCTGTGTGTGCGTGGAGTCCATCCTCGCTCTGTGTGTGTGGGCACAGAGCAGTGCATGTGAAGGTGGTGTTTATGCCTGCAGCTCACTTTGCGTCAGGATGATCACGATTAACGCGCCTCTTCTTGGCGGCGTCAGGCGGGCGGCGGCCACTTTGCTCCATGTTTTTATTCGTGCGTGAACGATTCAGTTGGATCTGCTGCAGGAACCCTCCCAGAACCAGGATCTACCTCCAGACTCCGCTGCTGAGCAGACGTTTGCGTTTCATTGAGAAGTGGATCGTCAGAAGATGCAGCTTCTCGTCACTGCAGCACGAGTCCATCCTCCACTGGAACATTTTGCAGATTAGGATCTCTTCGAGTCACCTTGCTAATTGATTAATCCCATAAACCCTTGCGCCATATGTTGTTTAGGTTCCAGTTTGTCACCAGCTTTCTTGGAGGGGGGTGTGGGGGGGTGTTATCCTGTGGAGCGGGCAGACAGTTTTCTGCTCAATGAAGTTTAATTCATTCATGACTGCAACTATTAAAGGATGCACAGTCTGTGGAGGCTGTTAGTGGTTTTACTTTGGAAACTTTCTGTTTCTGGGGCTCGTGTGAGAACAAGCCTTTCTCTTGCAGAGCCCGTTTGGACTTTAGAATCCTGCAGTGGGGGCTGTTAGGATGAGGAGATGCTGGAAACCTCTGGAAATCCACAGCTTGTCATTTCTGTAACAACATGTCTGTCTGTGTGATGTGTTGGAGCGCGCAGCTGGGAGTCTGATCAAACTTGATTTGACAAGCCCAGAGAAAGATTTGCAGGAGCAGAAGTTTTCACCCCGGTGGTTTGTGGCTGGAGATCCTGGTGCAGATTCAAAAACTGGAGCTTTGTGAGGCTGGCCGACCAGATCCAGCCAGAATGTGTCTGAGC
>JARVLU010000624.1:2017179-2029427 GCA_031762415.1 Simpsonichthys santanae
GGTAGAAGACAGATCTCTATCGTAGGCTAAATCTCTATCGTTTCTACCGTGTACCGTTTATATCGCGCATCCCTAGTCTGAGCTGAACTTTTCCTTAATAAATGAACGTAATGGTCAAATCAGCTGAATTAAAAAAGTTTTGCTGCCTCAGTTCTGTGAAGCGTGGATGCGCAGCCAGCGGAAACGCTGCATCTCTTTAAAATTTAACAAGATAAACGCCTAAAAAGATTTGTTTGCTGACATTATAGTAAAGGTGTGTCTCAGCTGAACTTTTCATAATAAATTCACTTTGACGGTTAAAACATGCAAAATGAAGCCGACAAAATAAACAGCTTTAAAATTACTACACGCTCACCCGCCCATAATGATGACAGAAACACCTATTTATTTATTTTTATTCAAACCCATTGAATTCTTCATCCTCTGTGTCGCTGGTGAAGAGCTCTGCAACTCCTGAGGTGCCGGTAGTTGATGCAGCTGCCTCCTCTTCCTCCTCCACGTCCAGCAAACATCCTGACCTTCCTGAACCCCAACTGGATGGATTCTTTAGTGACTGAGGTCCATGCTTTATCCATCCAGCTGAGGACCTGCTGGAACGTCACGTGGTGCATCTGTCCTGTAGCCATGAAGCTGTTGCTCTCCGTCCATCATCCACTCCTCATAAGGCGGCGCAGAGCTGCTTTGAATCTCCAGTTCACAGAAATGTCCAGAGGCTGCAATTTTGTCAAGCCCCCCAGGATGAAGGCAGGAATGGAGTTAAAAACTTTAATTTTATCTTTAAATTGCAGCATGATGTGCGCGCACATGCTGTCCCAGCAGGACTGGTTTTGCTCTAAAATATCCGTACACATACAAGTACACCGGTAGTCGTCAAAAGCCTAGAGGGCCCGTTAGCGCCCCTAGGGGCCGAAAGTGGTACAGCTCCATTTTTTTTCCCCAGTCAGAATGAATTGAAACGGTCAAATCTCAGCTAAAAATTGGTCTAAAAATATGGGAAAAAATCCATAAATATGTCGCTTCGCCGTATAAGTCACAGGACATGCAAATTAGGCAAAAAAAACCCAACCTGTGACTTATACGTCAAAAAATACGGTAGTTGTTTTGGGTAACTGCACCTGCACTTTAGTTTTTGTGGTGGATTTATTGATCTATATTTTGTGCAGACTTTTTCAATCTAAATAACAGAAGAATCTTTTTTTTTTTTTAATACTTTTTTTACTAAATAAAATTAAAAATGAACCCTTGTGGTTTTTGTTTGTTTTTATATAATACTGCAAAGCAACATGTTAAGTTAATTTTGTCAAATGAATAACTGATTTCTCTTTTTGTTGTTGTTGTTGTTTTTTTTTTTTCAATATCACAAAGTTTATTGTTATCATCAGAATGTACTGAAATATCATGATCTAATATTTGAGCCATATCGCCCACCCCTTCATGCACCCCTGATTGCTGATCATAATTTGTCTGGTTCCTACGTTGATTGTATCTGACTTGTTGTAGGTTCCTGGTCTGTTTGAGGGAGATGAGTATGCCACCCTGATGACTCAGTGTAAGGAGGGAGCCCAGAAAGAGGGACTGATGCTCGACACTCATGAGGAGCTGTACAAGTGGTTCACCAGCCAGGTCATCAGAAACCTTCATGTGGTTTTCACCATGAACCCCTCATCAGAAGGTCTGAAGGACAGAGCTGCCACATCTCCTGCTCTTTTCAACAGGTACAGACTCATTGTGAAGGACTCGATATGGGAACGACTGAAAAGGAAGTGTTTATTTTAAATTTATTGGAAACCTTGCTCTGTTTTAGATGTGTGTTGAACTGGTTTGGAGACTGGTCAACAGAGGCACTTTATCAGGTGGGCAAGGAGTTCACCAGCAAGATGGATCTGGAGAAGCCCAACTACAAGGTGCCAGACTACATGCCCATTGTCTACGACAAACTGCCCCAACCACCATCTCACCGTGAGGCGATCGTCAATGGCTGTGTGTTTGTACATCAGACTCTCCACCAGGTAGGAAGGACACTCACTGTCCAGGTCCATGTTCTAATGAGCACATCTGCTTTTACTGATGATAATCATCAAATCTCTCAGGCTAATAACCGCCTGGCTAAGCGTGGCGGTCACACCATGGCCATTACTCCCCGCCACTACCTTGACTTCATCAACCAGTACGCCAACCTGTTTAACGAGAAACGCAGTGAGTTGGAGGAGCAGCAGATGCATCTGAATGTTGGTCTCCGCAAGATCAAAGAGACCGTTGACCAGGTATATCATTCTTGACACATTGGTACAGGAGATCTTCAAAAGAAAAGAGTTAATATCTGAAGGTACGTTGTTTACCTCACAAAGGTGGAGGAACTTCGTCGTGATCTGAGGATCAAGAGTCAGGAGTTGGAGGCCAAGAATGCAGCTGCCAACGACAAGCTAAAGAAGATGGTTAAAGACCAGCAGGAAGCCGAGAAGAAAAAGGTCTAGCTTTTCCAGTCCTGCAGTCTTTTGTGGTGTTTTAATGGTTTGAAATGATTTTAAAAGTGTTTTGCATATTGTTACCTCTGATTCCAGGTGATGAGTCAGGAAATCCAGGAAGCCGTGTACAAGCAACAGGAAGTGATCAAAGACAAGCAGCTGAGTGTCAAACAGGACTTGGACCAGGTGGAGCCTGCTGTCATCGAGGCTCAGAATGGTACAGTCTAACATTTTCTTATAAAATGTCTCAACGTCTCTGCTGAACCCACATGTCAGTCTCTGCATGCACTTCTGTACATCTGATGGTTTTCTGCTAACATCCACCCCATCATTGCCCCGTCCTTGTCATGGTTCTTATTGTATTCGCCTGATGTTGGTAGCCGTTAAGTCCATTAAGAAGCAGCACCTTGTGGAGGTGCGCTCCATGGCCAACCCACCAGCAGCTGTGAAGCTGGCTCTGGAGTCCATCTGCTTGCTCCTTGGGGAGAGCACAACAGACTGGAAGCAGATCCGCTCCATCATCATGAGGGAGAACTTCATCCCCACCATTGTTAACTTCTCTGCTGAAGAGATCAGGTAAAACAAGAGACAACTTGTTCTTCATGCTCATTAAAATGGTCTCTCTCTCTCTCTGTTTCTTTCCTGTATGTTTCTTTTTCTAATGTCTCATCCTGAACACTCCTCCTCCCTCCTCCGGTGCTCCTTCTTCTAAACACATTCCTCCTCCTCCTCTATTAGCTGTCAGCTCTATTAAGCGGCAGCATCTAGTAGAAGTTCGGGCAATGACCAATCCCCCAGCTGCAGTCAAACTGGCCCTGGAGTCCATCTGCCTTATGCTGGGCGAGGAGACCAATGACTGGAAAAAAATCAGACAAGTTATTATCAGGGATAATTTCATCAGCAGCATAGTCAACTTTTCCTCTGAGGAAATGAGGTACTAGTGTCAGATCCAAGGTTTTGTCATTCTGAATTAAAAACTCAATCACTACAATCAGGAGGTGCAACTGGAAGTTGATTTTAAATCATTTGACATTTACTGTAATGTGATTTCTAATCGCAGCCTAGGTTGAAGGTTTCTGCCTTTATGTTCGTTCATGGGGAGCTTCTAAAGGACAATACACAATATAACACAACAATCCTGCACAAAATCCAATAAATTGTCTTTGATTTATCGTAACAGATATTTTCCCAGGTAAATCACCACTGTATTCTAACTTCTTGGACTCATCTAGTGACTCCATTCGTGAGAAGATGAAGAAAAACTACCTGTCCAACCCGAGCTACAACTATGACCAAGTCAACAGGGCTTCCCTGGCCTGTGGGCCCATGGTGAAATGGGCTATTGCTCAGGTGTGAACCCAAAATATAAAGAAAATTAAATATCTAGTTACTAGAATGCTCTTCTAACATGGTGCACCAATCTTCTAGTTGAATTATGCTGACATGCTGAAGCGTGTGGAGCCTCTTCGTAATGAGCTGCAGAAGCTTGAGGACGATGCAACGGACAACAAGACGAAGGCAGAGGAGGTGGAGCAAATGATCAGGGACTTGGAGGCTAGCATTGCCCGCTACAAAGAGGAGTATGCCGTCCTGATCTCTGAGGCGCAGGCCATCAAGGCTGATCTGGCTGCGGTTGAGGCAAAGGTATGTTTCCTTCATGTGAGCTGCTTCAGCTCTGATCCAAACTGAACGCTCACGAGTGTTTTTCTATCCCTTGCTCTCCGTCAGGTTAATCGCAGCACAGCGTTGCTGAAGAGTCTGTCAGCTGAAAGAGAGCGCTGGGAGAAAACCAGCGAAACCTTCAAGAACCAGATGTCAACCATTGCTGGAGACTGCGTGCTCTCAGCAGCATTCATCACGTATGCTGGTTACTTCGACCAGCAGATGAGACAGAACCTGTTTACTACTTGGTCTCATCACCTGCAGCAGGCCAACATTCAGGTGTGTGAAACTCAGGTCCACATGGTGTGGACCAGGCCTGTTCATCTAAACTGCTCAGGGGGCCACAGTTTCTGAGAGCCAGCAGCTCGGGGGCCGGACATCAGCGATTAAAATCATTATGTCAATAAACCAAAGTTTAAAATGAGATGTTACCTTTTAAATGTATTTTATTGCATTGAGAATCATAAATACAATAAACAGAACCTCAGGAAAAACAAAGTTTTTTTAATGAACAGGCCTCAAGTTGAACACTGGTGTAGACGTCTTTAAACTCAAACAGGAGAGTTCTCAAACATTTAGCTTTTGTTCACTTTAATAAAGTAATGAGTGCAGCATTTCTTATCCTCTGAGTTTAAAATCTGA
Source organism: Simpsonichthys santanae (assembly GCA_031762415.1). Taxonomy (NCBI): domain Eukaryota; kingdom Metazoa; phylum Chordata; class Actinopteri; order Cyprinodontiformes; family Rivulidae; genus Simpsonichthys; species Simpsonichthys santanae. The sequence goes on from JARVLU010000624.1 coordinate 2,021,949, forward strand.
ATCTTTCTGCTGTACTGCTCAACTCTTGTGGCTCATGTTTCTCTTCCAGTTCCGTACGGACATAGCAAGAACTGAGTACCTCTCCAATGCAGACGAGAGGCTTCGCTGGCAGGCCAACTCCCTCCCAGCTGATGACCTTTGTACTGAAAATGCCATCATGCTGAAACGTTTCAACCGGTTAGTTCCTGATTCATCCACAGCCTGAAGTCAAATGTTTCCTCCAGTCTCCTGTTTAGATGTCTGTTCTCTCTTGTTGCTCTTTTAGATATCCACTGATTATTGACCCATCAGGACAAGCCACAGAGTTCATAATGAACGAGTACAAAGACCGCAAAATCACCAGGACCAGCTTCCTGGATGATGCCTTCAGGAAGAACCTGGAGAGCGCGCTGCGTTTTGGAAATCCCCTGCTGGTCCAGGTGAAACGCCACGCTGCATCATTCTACGTGTCTCACTCCACTGATGTCATATTCATCACGTGCGTGTCTTTTAAAATGTCTTGTAAGGATGTGGAAAGCTACGACCCCATCCTGAACCCAGTGCTGAACAGGGAGGTGCGCAGAACAGGAGGACGTGTCCTCATCACCCTTGGAGACCAGGACATCGACCTGTCCCCATCGTTTGTGATCTTCCTGTCCACACGAGACCCAACAGTAAGGAGACGTTGCTCCAGTCGAGCATCAGACTGGTGCCATTTTAATATTTGATGTTTATTCAGGTCGAGTTCCCACCAGACTTGTGCTCTCGTGTCACGTTCGTCAACTTCACCGTGACACGCAGCAGTCTTCAGAGTCAGTGTCTCAACGAGGTCCTGAAGGCTGAGAGACCTGACGTGGACGAGAAACGCTCCGACCTCCTAAAACTGCAAGGTGAGAGCAAAGTGAGCCAAAGCTCATGTCATGAAGGCGTTTCAAGGAAACGATCGTCAGAAAAACTTCTGTCACTTTCAGGGGAGTTCCAGCTCCGTCTTCGTCAGCTGGAGAAGTCCCTGCTGCAGGCCCTCAACGAGGTCAAAGGTCGCATCCTTGATGACGACACGATCATCACCACTCTAGAAAACCTGAAGAAGGAGGCAGCTGAGGTGACCAGGAAGGTGGAGGAAACAGATATAGTCATGGCTGAGGTGGAAGCGGTGTCGCAGCAGTATCTGTCCCTGTCCTCCGCCTGCAGCAGCATCTACTTCACCATGGAAGCTCTCAACCAGGTCCCATCACATGTTACTTCAACATCTATGACTTGTTGTTTTCAATAACTTAACCGTCTCCACAAAGAAACTAAAGGTGTTTTGAACCCTCTTGCAGATGCACTTCCTCTACCAGTACTCTCTCCACTTCTTCCTGGACACCTACCACACGGTGCTGTATGAGAACGCCAACCTGAAGAGCATCAGTGACCACTCGCAGAGACTCTTTCTCATCACCAAGGACCTCTTTCAGGTTTGGAGCAACATGTTACAGAAGTAGTTTTCAGCGTGCAGCCGGCGTCACACATGTGACGTGTGGTTTGTGTGGGCTCAGGTGGTGTTCAACAGAGTTGCCAGAGGAATGCTGCACCAGGATCACATCACCTTTGCCATGCTGCTGGCTAAGATCAGCCTGAAGGGCATGACGAGGTAAACACGTCCAGGTTATAGCAACACCTTTTCACATAAAGCGTAGCTGCTCGTAGAGAAAATCACACGAGTTCTGATTGAATTTCTCCAGTGAACCATCGTATGATGCAGAATTCCAGCACTTCCTGCGTGGTAAGGAGATTGTGCTAACAGGTACGGCACTGCCCAAGGTAAAGGGTCTGACCACAGACCAGTGTGAGGCAATGGTCCGGCTCAACCACCTGCCGGCGTTCAAGGACTTGGTGTCCAAAGTGGAAGCTGATGAGGTGAGTCGAGACGTGTCGTCAAAAAAAACTACTGATTGGTCAAAACAAAAAATGTGATTGGATGTTTTGTTCTTCAGATAATGTGAAACGATGAAACTTTGATTAAAACTACACTTTAGAAAAGGACAGTTTTATTTTTATTGAACATAAATTGCAGGAAGAATATTTTTTCACGAGCACAAATGTAAAAACTTAGATTTGTGAACAAATGACAGTAACTGTCCAGGTCTGCAGGACTGTTCCTGTTTCTGTTCATTACTGAGGCTCACCTCACCTCCATCTTCTACATGCATCACTGCAACACTTCAGGAATAAATTAAACTCTTGTGTCTGGACTTGTGTGTTTAGAAGCACGTTTTATTCAGCAGGACTTCTGTCAAACATTTATTCTGTAACAGTTTTGTGTTAGAAGAGCAGTTTTACAAGTAAATGTTTGTTTTTGTTCCTCAGCAGTTCTTCATGTGGATCGAGAGCAACACTCCAGAGCTGGCTGTTCCTTACCTGTGGTCAGAGGAAAAGCAGTCAAGTGAGGATACTGGTGGTGAATGTTGCACAACAGGCACTGTAGAGTGATTATTTGTGTACGTGACGTGCATCTTTCTGTGTTCAGCCTCCATCGGTCAGGCCGTGCACCAGATGTTACTGATCCAGGCCTTCCGCCCTGACCGCCTGCTGGCCATGTCGCACATCTTTGTTGCAAAAGTGCTGGGAGAATCCTTTATGAACATCATCGAGCAGCCTCTGGACCTGGCAAACATTGTGGACAGTGAGGTAATGATACCAAGACTTATCTTCATGTGCTGAAAATAAACTAGAGAACTCATGAAATCTCTCTCAGATCGTCAGGCTCCAGCTGAGGCTCTTTGTTCTGCCTGTTGTTCACTACTTCTCTTGTACTGTTTAGTAACTCAGGGTGTTTAACCACCAGAGTGTTGTGTCCACAGGTGAAGCCCAGCACTCCGGTGCTGATGTGTTCTGTACCAGGCTATGATGCCAGCGGGCTCGTCAGAGATCTGGCAGCTGAGCAGAACAAACAGATCACCTCTGTGTCTATTGGTAAGACACAAACCTTCATGTCTCGGCTCAAACAGTTGCATCAGCGTTTTGTCTGTTCATGACCTCGATCAAAAGCTTAGGAGGAACATGTTTCATCTTTGTACGTGTTCACAGGCTCAGCTGAAGGTTTCAACAAGGCTGACAGAGACATCAACACAGCTGTCAAGTCTGGCAGGTGAGTAGTGCACGCTGGCTTGGTTAGAGTTCATTCTCTTCAGTCATGCTCATTCTCTGAGGGACCTGTCTTTTTGTTTTGTAGGTGGGTGATGCTGGAGAACGTCCACCTGGCCCCTGGCTGGCTGATGCAGCTGGAGAAGAAGCTTCACTCGATGCAGCCTCATGCCAGCTTCAGGCTTTTCCTCACAATGGAGATCAACCCCAAGGTGCAGTTGCTTAAAAACATATATGCAACATCTAAAAATAAGTTTTATGTGAAACAATTGGACGTCTCTGGTCCAAAGTCTCTGTTTTAGAGCTTTTCTCTCTCTGCTAGGTACCAGTGAACCTGCTCCGTGCAGGTCGTATCTTTGTGTTTGAGCCTCCTCCTGGGGTCAAGGCTAACATGCTCAGAACCTTCAGCAGCATTCCTGTGGCTCGCATGTGCAAGGTGACGTGCACGTCATAAAAAAGAGTAATCAGCCTTTAACGCTGTGTGCACAGTTGCTAGTAATGAATTTTCTTGTCCCTGCAGGCTCCCAATGAACGTGCACGTCTCTACTTCCTCCTGGCGTGGTTCCATGCCGTCATTCAGGAGCGGCTGCGTTACGCGCCGCTCGGCTGGTCCAAGAAGTACGAGTTTGGGGAGTCTGACCTGCGTTCTGCTTGTGATACCATCGACACCTGGTTGGATGACACGGCTAAGGTTGAAAACAACTGGAAGTCATTGAAACGGTTACGTCGACCAAAGTCTTCCAAAGTTGACCCAGATTTGTGAACTTTGTTACGCCGCCACGCAGGGTCGCCAAAACATCGCTCCAGACAAGATCCCCTGGGCGGCTCTGAAGACCCTCATGGCCCAGTCCATCTATGGTGGCCGCATTGACAACGAGTTTGACCAGCGGCTGCTCATCACCTTCCTGGATCGGATCTTCACCAAAGGAAGCTTTGATAGTGAGTTCAAACTGGCCCTGAAGGTGGACGGACAGAAGGACATCAAGATGCCTGATGGCATTCGGTCAGTACCGTTTCATTTGACCCCTCCTACATTCATGTGTTAAAACGTGATGTAATTAATACCTTTTTCTTCTTTCAGACGTGAGGAGTTCATGCACTGGGTGGAGATGCTTCCTGACACTCAGACTCCATCTTGGCTGGGGCTGCCAAGCAATGCAGAGAAAGTTCTGCTCACCACTCAGGGTACGTCTGCACGGCTGCTCTGAAGCGTGGTGCTTCAACAACCTGCAGCTTTCTCCACAATAATTACTGTTACACTTTTTATGTTCACAGAATGACTCCTTGACCACAACTTTCTCTTCTCTAGTGTCTTAAACTCTGTAACAGGCTTCACCTTCCAGTGAGAAGTCAGAGACCATTAATGCTTCCTCTGACATGTTCTCATCCTGTTTTCTGTTTGTTCCACTGTCAGTTCTCTGTGGTCCTGCAGCCACAGCTCAGTGACATCGTAGAGTAGCTGTGGTTGTTGCAGGCACATTTCATGATGCTCTTCTTGAAGGATTGGGGGTGTGGCTCCTCACCCTCCAGCAGCTGTATTTCACAGTCATCATGTTGCTTTTAGAAGACACCTTGCTTCCAGCCTCAATTTCAGTTTTTAAACAGCAGCCTCCCCCTCCTGACCTCTGTTTTGTTATAGTCCCAGCAACTGAAGCACCCATGCCCAGGCTGCACTCCCCTTCACTTCATGCTGATACCATCCTTTATTTTATAAAACCTTCTTGAATCCTTTGTTTTCATATCTTTACAGATCCTGTCCGCTGAAACAATGTGTCGTTATCTTTTTGTCAAATGGTGTTGCACTCTATTTAAATGTTGCCTAAAGCCCTGTGTGTGTTTTTTCTTTGATATTTCAATTCCTGGCTGAAACAATTTAATTTTATTTGTTTATTTCTATGTATAGATATTCTTAAATAAATAATCCCCCTCCCTTCTTTTTTAATCACATCCTTAAGGTAAGCTGTTCAGTTTTTCTGTTCCACTATTAATTTCTTCTCCCTCTTACCTCCCACCATGGCCTTGTCTCCCACCCCTCCTCTTCCTCCCTCTCCTCCCTGCTCACGTGCTCCCTCTGCTGGGCTGCGCAGGCACTGACATGATGGGTAAGATGTTGAAAATGCAGATGTTGGAGGATGAGGATGACCTTGCCTATGAGACTGAGAAGAAGGAGCGCACGTCGTCCACGTCTGATGCTCAGCCGGCCTGGATGAGGACCCTCCACACCACAGCCTGCAACTGGCTGCAGCTCATGCCACAAACAGTCAATCCACTAAAACGCACTGTAGAGAACATCAAGGTAAAAGCAGAAAATGACCCCCCCCCCCCCCCCCGCCCACTCCAGGGATGTTCGTTTACAAGCAGACCTCATGAGACAAATCTAAGATTGACTGTAATTAGTTTATGAAATAACCAAGAAAACCAACATTTATCTTCTGCGTTTGCTTTAATTTCATCTTTGTCCAAACACCAGGACCCGCTGTTCCGCTTCTTCGAGCGTGAGGTGAAGATGGGCGGCAAGATGCTTCTGGAGGTGCGTCAGAATCTGTCCGACGTGGTGCACGTGTGTGAGGGCAAAAAGAAGCAGACAAACTACCTGCGCACGCTCATCAGTGACCTGGTTAAAGGTTTGAACATGACTTTATTGTCCTTTATAATAAACTTGTCTGTTTAATGTTTGAGGTGTCACTTGGATGTGCACATCTTCGTCCTTCCAGGAATCCTGCCTCGCAGCTGGTGCAGATACACCGTCCCCACCTCCATGACTGTGATCCAGTGGGTGTCGGACTTCAGTGAGCGGATCAAACAGCTGCAGCAGATCTCGCAGGCAGCTGCCAGTGGTGGCGCTAAGGAGCTGAAGGTACCGTTTGTCTCCAAGTTGAACATGAAGTTAAAATGCATCTCCAGTCATTTTTCTGCTTCTGCCTCGTCATTAAAAGCGTTTTCCTCTGCCTGTTCTTCTGTAGAACATCCATGTGTGCCTGGGCAGCCTGTTTGTGCCAGAAGCTTACATTACTGCCACTCGCCAGTACGTGGCCCAGGCCAACAGCTGGTCACTAGAAGAGCTGTGCCTGGAGGTGAACATCACCACAGCCCAGGACGCTGCGCTGGACGCCTGCAGCTTCGGCATCAAAGGTCTGACAACACGTCCCACCTGCAGCGCTCATGAGAACATTATGGAATGTCACTTTGTTTTTCTTACTACACCGTTTGTGCTAATAATAATAAAAAAAAGTGGGTAGCTGAAAACTTGTTTAAATCTCATCTGCTCTGACAGGTTTGTTATTATTCAGTGCACCGCCCTCTTCACTCATGCTTCACTTTACTAAAAATTAAGTCATGTCCGTCAGTTGTGAGTGAAGACCTGGACATTTGTCATTTAAAACATGGTGCTTGTCTTTCAGGTCTGAAACTGCAGGGAGCTACTTGTGCCAACAACAAGTTGTCTCTGTCCACCTCCATCTCCACTGAGCTGCCTCTGACTCAGCTCCGCTGGCTGAAGCAGAACAACGCAGAGAAGAGACACGTGGTACGACAACACGTGGACTTTAAACATAATTCATTTGATGACTGGGGAAAAATAAAATAAAACGATTAAAATCTGCTTTTGTTTTCCTCCCCACTACAGGTGACGCTACCTGTGTATCTGAACTTCACCAGGTCTGACCTGATCTTCACCGTTGACTTTGACATCGCCACCAAGGAAGATCCTCACAGCTTCTACGAGCGTGGAGTTGCTGTTCTGTGCACAGAATAAATCAAGTCATTCCTTTTGAAAGCAACAGAAGCCACAATGAATCACTTCCTTCCAGTAGCTCTGTAGTTGTAGATTAAACTTCTGTGGCACAGTAATGCATGTGTGTGAGCCGTAGAGGTTTGGAAAGTGTTTTTGAAGGTTAAGAGAAAGTTGTCAGATGGTGAAATGAGAGGGAAACGGTAAAAGGAAGTATTTTAATGAAAAGAATGTTTTAGATTGAATAAAACCTACTGGAATGAACAAACTACCTTCTGTGTGAACGCTGCTGGATTTTAATTCAGTTTAACACCAAGTCACAAGAGAAGTTTCAGGGCACTGAACACAAACATTCACATACATGTTGATTTATAACAGCCATCTGGTAAAGTTCTCTATCTAAGGAAGCAGCAGAATCTTCACTTCATCACAGTCTGCCATCGTGAACAAGCCCAAAGGTGATGGTGGAAAGGAAAAACTTGATTTTAACAGGAAGAAAGCTCCAGCAGCACCAGGCTCAGGACGAGCTGGGTTTGAGAGGACAGGAAGGAGAAACAGAGTGGTGAAATGTAACTAAGTACAAGTACTTTGTTACTGTACTTAAGTACATTTTTCATGTATCTGTACTTTACTTAAGTAGAATT
>JARVLU010000624.1:2084421-2097238 GCA_031762415.1 Simpsonichthys santanae
TATATATATACTGTATATATATACAGTATATGGGTGGAGATTGCATGTTCTTTCCATGCATGCGTGGGTTTTCTCCAGGTACTCTGGTTTCCTCCCACTGACCAAACACATACATGTTAGTCTGATTGGTAACTCTAAATTGTCCCTAGGTGAGAGTGAATACCGTAGTTGTTTGTCTCATTTTGTCTCTATGTGTCCTTGTGATAGACTTGTGACCTGTCCAGGGTGTCCCCTGTCCCTCACACAATGACTGCTGAACATGAGCACCGTCGACCCCTGTGACCCAAAATGGAAGAAGCGGGTAAAAGATAATAGATGCACGGATGGACAAACTACTACTTACTACTTGTACTATTATTCCTACTTTGAAGGGTTTTTTTTTTTTTACTTATTCAGTTCAGTTCAGTTAAAAATACTTAATTAATCCCAGAGGGAAATTAAATACTTATAAATACTTATCGAGGGGCTTCAGGGTACAGAGCCCCTGCAATAAATGAGGTACTACTATATTACAATTGTAATGCAGTGAATGTGATTTGATTTGAATCTGGATGCATTTTGGACTGAATTGGATTTAGACTTGTTTGTTTGTTGGTTGTTTTAGTGACTTAAGATGACTTCTATTGTAATTTTTACAAAGTAAAAATTTAAAGTACATGTACTTTAAAATAACAAGAATAGAATAGAATAGAATAGAATAGAATAGAGTTTATTGCCATTTGCACAGATACATTAGTGTAAGCACAATGGAATTCTTGTGCATTTCTCCAATTCAAGAATACTGTTTATTAAAAAAAAAAAAGATTAAAACAATTAAAACAAATTTAAAATTGTCTAATTGCAGTTTAGATGCTGCACATTTATCACATTTTGTGTTGCAGCATTGAATAGTTCCTGCCCTCTTTAATGTCCTGTGCCAGTAATCTAACAGCGGCTGGAAAAAAGCTCCTGTGTGGGCGAGTCCTGTGTGCACTAATGCTCACAGGACCACGGTCTCAAGTTGTGACCAGAATCTGTCCACTGGAACTAAGAGTCAGCAGGATGGTATCTGTCTCTGAGAATCTGCTGTGCTTTCCTCTGACAGCGCTGTGTGTAAATCTTTTCCATGGAGGGGAGGCTGGAGACACTGATCTTTTCTGCAGCTTCAGTTATGCGCTGCAATGCCTTCCTCTCATCCAGGGTGGTGCTGAAATGAATTCAAAATCTTACTTCTAAACTACAAAGTTCTCAACAACCTAGCTCCATCTTATATTCAAGATCTTATTCCATATTTTCCTAACAGAGCACTTCACTCTCAGACTGCAGGTTTACTTGTGGTTCCTAGAGTTTCCAAAAGCAGAATGGGAGGAAGATCTTTCAGTTATCAGGCTCCTCTCTTGTGGAACCGACTTCCAGTTTCTGTCCATGAGACTGACACATTGTCCAGTTTTAAGACTTTCCTTTTTGATAAATCCTATAGTTACGGCTGGCTTGTTATGCTCGTTATACAAAGTGAAGATTCAACACCATCTGCTGCTTCCTTAGATAGAGCACTTTTACTAATTGGCTTTTTATCTATGTGCACGCTTCTGTTCAGTGCACTGACACGACTTCTGTTGTGACTTGACGCTATAGAAATAAACTGAATTGAATTTTAAACCTCACCTGTTCTTGTGAACCCAGCATCCTAGCTTATCCTTGCTTGAAGGAGGAAGTCCTTTAAGGTCCCTCATTTCCTCCCACACAAAGCTGCGCGCCCTCAGAGGCAGACGGTAGATCTACAACAAACAGAACCATCCTGTCTCTACATCTTGTAAGAAAATATGATCAAATAAAGCTAATGTAGCACAGAGATGTACCCTGTTTGTGTTTCCCCTGGCGTGATGACCACCAAACAGGTAGAGGACTCCATCAACACACACGCCACAGCTGCCTGACATGGACGTGTGCAGGTTACCTTCAGTTATGTGCTTTGTCCTGTGAGGATTGGCGGCATATTTCTATAAAACGACTGCACAGAACCCAAACAGCTGACAAACGTGTTACTGCTCTGCAAATGTTCTCACCACACTCCAGACTCCATGTTGTAGGTCCACAGCTCATTCCTCGGCAAATACAAGTCAAAGAATCTGTGGTTTTGAGCATTCTTGTATAGAAAGTGATTGTATTGTTAATAAAAATAAAACAACAGAAAAATGATTTATGTGAACATCTGCATGTCATGAAATATAACTGACCTTGTAGCCCCCCCACACATACATGATGTTTCTGTCCACCACAGCGATATGTCCACTGCGCTCAGCTGGGGTGTCCAACTCCATCAACTCAGAGGCTTCAGTGTCCACCAACTGTTCTTCCTCCACCTCATCTTCCTCATCCTCATCCAGATCATCATTTACCATCCAAGCAAACAGTCTGTCACCTTCTTCTCTGTCCGAGTCATCTTCCTCTCCAGCTGGCAGATCTCCTGCCTCTTCCTCCATCTCTGCCTCTCTCTCAGCCATGACAGGAAACAGTGAGACTAACCAGAGACATCCAAAAGTTTGGGCTCGTTTGATTGCAGAAACAAGAACAGAAATTATTATGTTTTTTTAATGGACCTAAGAGAATGGCACCATCTTTTTCAACTAAGACACAAAAGCTTACTCTACACAGAAACACTGGTTTATTTTAAGAACCCTGCTGAGAAGCAGTCATGTTACATGTTTGGTAGCAGCTCATTAATTCTGATTCTTACTTTAAAAATAAAGTTAGCCGCTTGTCCAAGTTAGCTTCAGTGCAGGTTAACGTAACGAACATTTGATGAAGACGTCACTGAAAACACCAAGTGTTGTCAGCCCAGCTCGAAGGCAAACCTCAGGCTTGTTGTCATTGATGCTCGTTAGCTTGTAGGTTATCGGTTTTCAGCCATAATCAATGAAAACATCGACATAAAACTGACATCTCCGCGTCGAAGTTTAATTTGACCTGCTTCTAATGAGCACAAGTCTACTGTATTTGTATAAATCAAACCCCCACCTTTTTAGATTTACAAGTTCCCCACAATTTGAAAAGCAATCCTACATTTATGAGGTCATCACAGGCGCCATGGAAGTGTAACCGGAAGTAAACAATTTAAAGCGGAAACAGTCCTAACGCATAAATAATTAATTTTAACTTGAGTGACTTAGCCAAGCTACGTTTTTATTTGTTGGTTTTAATTTGATCCTTTTTTGTAAACTATTGTAAGGAAAGTTGATTTTAGTTTCGCAACATTGACGTAACACGGCACAAGTTTTTATTTAAAAATAATGCTGTCGTTTACCATTACCCTCTAATACTTTCAAAATAAAACGAAGTCGAATCCAATGTCAGCATTTTTATCCAGTTTAAAATACAGTAATTTAATACATTTCATTATCGCATCTTAATTATATTTACTTATTTTTTCTGAGTAAAATTCAAGTTAAAGGCCACTTTAATAAAATAAAAGATAAATATTGTTTTGTAAACTTGTACTCAAAAAATTGTAGTTTTTTTTAAACATTTTTTTAATAATGTCCTGTCAAAAAATACTAATAATTAAAAAAAAAAAATGCTCATGCATTCTTTTAGGATGTTACTAATTCAGCTATAATATTTTTATAGAAAAAAAAAAAAAAAAACTCAAGATATGAACACTTGACACAAAAAAAATTTAGAAGTGAAATATTTGTTTTTAACCTTGGTATTAAGAATAAAATCTATAAAGTGGTCAAAAAAAAATCTTGTAAATACACAAAAATGTTCAATTCAGTTTATTTACATAGCGCCAAATCACAACAAAGTTGTCTCAGGTCACTTTACAGGAACATTCACATACATAGAAAAGATAATTAGTAAAGTTGTCTGTCTAATGAAGCAGCACACAAGTTGAATCTTGGCTTCGTCGCAGTCTCCCATCCTGAACAAGCACAATGGCAACAGTGGAAAGAAAAAACTCCCTTTTAAAAATGAAGAAACCTCCAGCAGAACCAGGCTCAGGACATCTGCTTTGACCAGCTGGTTTGAGAGGACAGAAAGGAGTTTATTATGATTCAAAGTGTCCATTATACCATCCAGTGCCAAGCTCACATTTAAACATATTTTTCTCCAGATACACCTCTTGAAATTACTTAAAAAAAATTTTTTTTACCTCAGTGTGCTTGGGTTAAATAAAGGTTTAAATAAATAAAACACACCTGACTCTTACGCCTGCAACAAAAGTGAGAATACACATTTCAAAGAATTAAAAACTTTATTAATAACAAAACTGTTATATGATTACCGGTAGGTTAATTTAAGTCACATACAAAAATGATCTAAAAGCAAATGGAAGCCACTATTTGCACGTCCATCACTTTCTTTAGAGTCCTTGAAGTTTGCTGTGAAAATAAAGAAACACATTTTAACTTATGAACAAAAGCGTTACAACTGAAAAGCTTCATTTAAAAATGTGTCCCACCTGTCCTCAACAGTCCTGTTGGATGGATAGTACACCTTAAATGTGAAGCCACTTCTGGGGAACGAGCCCTGAAATGACAAATTCTTTAAGAGACAAACACTAAAAGAACCGTCTTATGACACTGGGTCAGGCTGGATGGAAGAACAATGTTAAAAAAGTTCTGTTAAAAAGATCTTTTTGAGTTGCGCAGGTTTCATACCGGGTTGAAGCAGAGGCAGTCGGTGCTGGTGATGCTGAAAGGATCGTACTTGTCTGCGAAAATAATGACGTCAGGCACCGGATAGACCCGCAGGGAATAATCATAGGCCCAGAATACAGGACTGACATACAGAGGCAGGGGGGTCAAATGACCCTGAGACAAGATGGTCTTCACAAACTGGGGAGAGGAAGAGAAAACGACGGTTTAACAAAAGTATGAAGGCGTGTTGTAGTTTGTGTTTGTTAGAAGTAATCTGCTGTGAACAAAGTTTCCAGCTGTTTAAAATGATCTTCACAGCAACGTCTGATGAAAAACACCACTCTGTCAACACCGTCAACATGTCTGTGTTTGAAACAACTTTATAAAATTAAACTTACGTGATTTGGGATGTCAAGATTACTGTTGGGCAAACGGATGCAGTTCCTGCACATCTTATTGACCAGGTCTTCTCTGATGACGATGATCTCTTGGCTGCAGAACTGGATCCTGATCAAACCACAGTAAACATCAGTTTTACACAAGTGTCAACAAAGAAAACAATATACCGTAATTTCTGGTAAATAAGCTACTACTTTTTTCACATCTTTGAACACTGCAGCTTATTTATGTCCAAAATAGTTTTTTTATTTTGTTATTTAGTGTGCACGGCTTATATTCGGGTGCACTCTATAGATCTGCAATTAGACTATTCAAGTGACATGTTTGTTTGACCTGCATGGATTGGTTGTGAACACAGAGAACGGCACTCTCTGCTTGAACTCCTCGGTGATGTGGTCTGCCAGGGGAGGTCTGGGGAGGAGAATGTGTCTCATTTATTCAAAGCACCAAGAAAACGTCCCTCGATGATGTCACAAACCAGACGCTTACCTTGGCAGTATGGTGCTTGGACCAGGGTCTTCAGGACCAGGAACAAACACAAAACGACTACTGCAGGTTTGGGACAGACATGTTTAAACTCAAACACAATGAAGCCCAAACAAACAGAAATATAAATATCTTACCTGCTGTGAATGCTGGGATATGAACAAATTAGATCAGCAAGGGCCTTCAATGATTCTAACATGAATGGAAGAAAAAAAGAAAAATGAATTAATGTTGTATGTGGCTGCTGCTTTAAGCCAATCAGAAAGTTTAATTAACTGGATCACTTTATTTTTGCTTCACATAAAATTTGGTGAAACATTTCATGATGTGACTTCTCTTTAGGTAATGCCACATCCGTCACACAGTTCAGTGGATTTTAGTTCTTATAGTTTGATTAGTAGTTTACCTTCAAGAATTAAAAATAGAATAGAAACAACCTTTATTGTCCAACGGACGGGAAATTCAAGTGTAACAGCAGCAACAGATAAAAAGATAAAAAAATTCACACAAAAGTTCCTAAATGTTAAGAACAATATATAAAGAAATAAGATAAACAATATCAATAATGTTCAATATATATTGGAACATTGGTAAGGACAGGCTATTTACAACACAGCAGTACAGGCAGAGTGTGTTTTAGCAGAGGTCAGCATGTATTTAACATATGCATTAAAAACATATAGGTTTTGATTTAAAATGTAAATGTACTCCGTTTTATTTTGGACTTTATGCACAAGTTTTAACTTCAGATGCTAAATGACATCATGGTAATTTCTGCTTTAATAAATGATAAATAAATAAATAAATAAAAAGTAAACCTGGCTATGTAAAACTTAGTAATGTTGAGTGTTATGGACAGATTAGTCAGAATCCACGATGGTTTCATGTTGTGGGATCAAACATCAGTGGAATCATCACAGGATTCAACCATCTATCATGTTTTGTTTCCTATAACTGGGTTGGCAGATGCAGCTAAAGCCTTCAGGAACTTGGTCGCGTCATAAAGCAGAATAAACTGCACATTTATGTGCACGATCAATAAAATGTCAACCTTCAGCAGGAATCTCAGGTGTTCCTGACCCAACAGGCTCACCTTTGAGTGCTTTGATCTGTGTTTTCCCATAAGGAGCAGAAGAGAAGTTTCCACACAGAATAAAGCAGGTGGGAGGCATGGCAGCATATCCTGTCAGAAACAAACAAACAAACAAACAAACACAATGTGATTAGCTCCTCATAGAGTGTATTCTTCAGCAGGAAAGGCTCCAGTCAGACCTGAGAACATCAGGTTGAGCTTGTCCATCACTTCCACATTGTCCAGCCAGACGTCAGACACGACCACAAACATGGCCTCTTCATTCTCCTCTTCCAGCTGCTTCAGTTTAGATGAAGCTTTTACTGACGTGGAGGATGGACCACCAAAGAAGTTAATGTTGCCATAGTACGCCCTGTAATCCATGCAAGAGGCAGACATATTGTAACGAAGCAGAAACAATTAGCAGTAAGCTAATATCAGGTCATGGAGGAGGAAGCATACCCACCGCGATGGTGATATTCAAGTTCAGGTTTCTTTATTGTCCTTCACATCACGTGTGGTACATGAGGTGGAATGAAACTGTGTACTCAAGGTCCCAGTTACAGCCAAAACCAGCAAATGTAATTACAGTATAGAGTTTATAAATGTTTGGGAGTTTGGCTTGATGGTGCTCTGTCCTTTTCACATCATGGTAATGTTTTCCAGTCTAAGGTTAAAGTGAGACTTGGATAGAAATGGATCTTCGTTTACATCGACTGCAAAACAAACCACTGTTGAAAAACCCATTCTACCTCTGTTGGATTATGGAGATATAATTTACAGACATAAGGGTGTCTGTCCTTCGTAAGCTGGACACAATTTGTCACTCTTCTATTCTCATTGTTACAAATGTTCCTTCTCTTGTTAAATGGCTTCTCTACATACTCCTCGTGAAATTCATTAGTTTACCCTCATTTATAAAATGTTGTTGGTTATTCACCTCCATATTTAACTAATTACTAGGCCTGTCACGATAACAAGTTTTGCTGGGCGATTAATTGTCTCAGAAATAATTGCGATAAACGATAATATTGTTTGAAATTTGACAAAAATTAGTATTGTCACATTTAAGAAGAAATTTTTGTTAATTTTTGAGTGTAGTATCTTTTTTGACCACTAGGTGTCAGTATAAGATTGTTTGAACGGAAGGATGGATAGTGAGGGAGCGAGCAGCGTATCTCTAAGAAAAATGGGAGGGAGGCCTCTTGATGTGACATGGGCTGTCTCTCCTGTTTTTTGTTTCTGAAAATGGCGGACGCTCGATGTGGTTTGAGCTCTTTAGCAGTTTACACACAAAGCTTTTAATAAAAAATCAGTAAACAAGTTCTCAGCTTGTTTTTGCAGAGAAAAACAACGTTTTAGATGAAGACATGGGTTTCAACCATGAATTATGGAGCTTCGACAAGACTGAGGTTTTTTCCTCGAGATCGGCCTGTTAGCTTAGCTTGTAGCTTAGCTTCTCAGCTTAGCGGTTTTTAACGATCCAAAAACATGATTTTGGATCATTAGAACAGATTTTAAAAAGAAAAGAGAAAGGGAGTGGTCAGTGAAGACACCGGAGTTGAGCCTTTTGTCATCCAGTGTCTTCAGTAGAAAGAGACACGAAGAAACGATAAAGCTGATAAATGAAAAGGAGGTCAATGATGTTCATTTATCATGCGATTAATTGATTTGTTTATCGTGACAGACCTGTAAACCATCATCTTACAAGCAAACACAGATGTCCCAGAACATCTAATGTAAAGAACTTTACCTGCAGAGTCTCAGCCAGCAGCATCTCTACTCTGCGACACGCCAGCGTGTCCACCATCCGAGCCAAGACCCTGAAGGGTGTGTTGAGCAGTTTGTCTACATAGAGCATGAGCAAAGATCCAGACTGACTGAGGTGGATGCCTTCCAAACACTGCAACGTCTTCTTCAACATGGTGGGCTACAAAAGCATCCAAACAAATAAAAACAACAGAGAGAAGTCAGTGAATGTGGTCAGAGGCGCTGAGGCAGCAAGAAGTGATGAGGAGGCTAAATCAATTGAAACTAGAGAAATTGCATGTTCTGATAAAGTAAAAGCTTATTGCAGAAGAACCTGCTGAAAAACAGCTGAAATATTCAGGTCTCTCTTGTAAATGAGTCCCTGAGACTCAATGACACTAACCTGTAGAAATAAAGGTTGAACTGAAATTAATTGAAGTTAGCAGAAGAAGGCAGAAAGAACAAATATTTGCAGAATTATGTTTAAATAGGCAGAAAAGAGCCCAAACCAGGAAATTAGCTAAAAATAAAATAGCTGAAAAAGCTAAATTTAGCACAACTAAAAAAATAGCTGAAATAGCAGAAAAGGGTTGAAAGAAGCATAACAAACTGAAATTAGCAGAAATAAGTTAATTAGGCTGAAAGTAGCAGAAATTACCAAGAAAAACTTGAATTAATCTGAAAACAGATGAAATACCTTAAAAAGGCTTTTAAAAAAGTAGCTGAAAAGGTAGAACAAGCTTAAACTAGCAGAACACGTTTGTCCATTTAGGCTGAAAGAAGCAGAAATGAGCACCAAAAGTGAAAGTTATCTGGAAAAAAAATCTAAAAATTAGCAAAAAAAAAAAAAACCAGCTGAAAAGTAGATAAAAAGGTAGAAAAAAAGCTGAAATTACAAGAAGTTGAGAGAACACATTTTTGCTGAATTAGGCTGAAAAGTTTAAATGAATGCAAAAAAAAAGTGAAATTACTGGCAGCTGAAAAAGTTTTAATTAGCATAAAATAGCTAAATAGTCGCTGAATTTGTAGAATAAGCTGAAACTTGGAGAAAGCAGCTGAAAAGGAGCGAACCAAGCTGAAATTAGTAAAAAGAAGTTAGATGAAACACAAAATGTAGTAAACAGAAAAAAATCAGAAAGGAGCACAAAACAGCTGAAAAAACAGCTGAAAGTAGCTGAAAAATGTTTAAATGTGCAGCAGGAAGCTGAAAGAAGCTGAAGTAGAACAAAATGTAAAAGAAGCAGTAAAAGGTTAAACAGAGCTAAAGATTTGAAAGATGTAAAATGAAATTAATTCCTTTTCTATGAGAAAGAAAAATGTCAGAAAAAGCTAAATATTTCAAAAAGCTAAAGTTGCACCAAAACCAACAGTCAAAGAGCCGAACGTTTTGATTCATGATTTGTTGAAGTAGATGAAAACTGCGGGATGAGAACGATGCAGAAAAATGTACAGAAGACAAATGGATCACAGTAGTGAGAACGCTTCATAAACATTCAGACTATTAAAAAATACTTGACTCGGTTAAACAGATTAAACTGTGAAGTCGAAGGACAGGAAGTTACAACGTGTTTTCTCACAGTGGTGAGGTTGTCACAGCGAGACTGGATGGCCTGGATGAAGAGGCCGCTGGCAGCAGAGTTGCGGTGAACAGCGCTGATGAAATCCTGAACAGGAGGCTCATGAGAAAGGCTGATGAGGTCACGCACGTGGTTGACGATTAGCCAGGTCAGGTGTTCAGAGTCGTGGAGGTTCTGACACTAACGGTAAAGAAAAATATAAAAATTCACAAAACTGCATGTTGTGTGTCATACGCCAAGGAAGTTTGAGTCATTAAATTTTATTTCCTTGCAGTAAAATGATTTCCACCCTCACAATAATGTTCCAACACTTTTGAGACTTATACATTTTCTGACTTGATTAAAGTTTGTGATACTGTTGTTGTGTTGTGAAGAGTCACATGAAGAATATGAGTTCAACATGCAAGTCTTACCACGTAGTCACAGAAGAGAATCAGGGCTCCTCTGCGTACGATCTCTCTGTTCACCATTGCTAACTGGGAGGCCGACTTGTCTTCTTCACCGTCCTCTGAGGAGTGAGGACTCAGCAGCTTTGTGGATGAGAGGCTACGTCCTCTGACAGGAAAGAAAACCCAGAAACAAATTATAGGACAAAGTCCTAAAGTTCTTTGAACAGTTTCTCGTCTTTTGTTTGTCTTGCCAAGCTTGAGAAGACCCTAAATATTTAAATTCACAAAAATAATAATTTGTTCTCACCTGGGTGTCTGATGCACCTCGACCCACCAGGAATAGTTGGTGTAGTTGATGATGAGGAGAACCTGACACCACAGCAGCACCAGAGACGGGTGGGTGGTGACCAGAGACTGCACCATGCCGTTCAGCCTCTCCAAGTGGTAGAAGATACCAGCCTCTGTGCCCGTCTGACCGTCCTCATCCTTCAGGAGTCGACTGGCTGCAGCTGTGATCCGGCGAAACATTCCTGGCACAACGAAGGAAAACATTCAAATCAACGGTTTGCGTTAGAAGATTGAATTCTACGTTGTGAACTTTTCTCATTGTAAAACAAAACTTTTTTAAAAACTCATGTTTCAGTCTACGCAACAACGAAACGACAGATGCTCACCGCTCTTGAAGACGTGGATGAGACACATGAGCAGCGTGCCCAGCTGCTGACAGTAGAAGGTGTGCTGGTGCTCAGTGATGTCCACTTTAGCCCGTCTGCTGGTGAGTTCATCAAGCACAACGCCGACCAGCTGAAGGAGGAACCTGGAGTGAAGTGAAGACAAAATGATTTGGAGTTGAGGATGTTAAACGAGCAATCAAGGTCAAGGTCAAGGTTCAATGTGGTAAGAAGAGAAACAGGAATGAGGACCATCAGCCTAATGATGGATCGTGTTCATCGTTGAAGGTTTCAACAACAAAGAATCCGTCCAGACGACGCGACTTAACCTCGTTAAAGAATAAACATTCGTGAAATAAACTCTGACAAAGCTGTACGCTGGTACGACCACACAATGTATGTTTGCACTGATCAGTTGAAGACAAGCTCAACACAAACACTTTAACTTACAAATAAAAATCCACAATTAATTATTTTATTGTATGTTTGTGGGGTGTAGCGTATGTTAGTGATGGAGGAAGAAGGCTGATGCTCCTCACTTCACTACACTTGTTTACTTGTTTTGCACTTATTAAAGCAGCCGATCAGTTCACTGACCAGCAACAGCTTCATAAATGTGTTCACCTTTAATAATCAGAGCTCAGTCACTGAAGGAAAAATTGATTAATTAGAGGGAACTCTACACCATAAATGAGTAATTTTTCCAAATGAGAAGACCAAATTTGTTTTTGAGGCTGTTTTACAGAAATAATTAATCAAATATAGAACAACAATAATAAATGTATTATATTATGAACAACATATATAATGTTTTTCCTAATTTACCATGTAAATGCCGCCCGCCACCCTCATTTAAATATAATAAACAGTCTATGATTTTTATTTTTTTTATGTTTTGTAATTCAGTCTTCGTAGCTGCCAGAGCCTCCTGAACCATTTTGATTAAAAGCACAAAGTGAAAACAGTCACCTGGCAAACGTTTCCTCCGGTGGAACCTTCTGGGCTTCACCGTTGGTTTCTTGGTTGGACGTGGAGTCCGCAGCAGATGAGTCACTGGGCGAGGGGCCGTGCTGATGCAGGCGGCAGATCGTATGGCAGGACAGAAGGTGTGGGGACAGCGACAGCTCATGGACCCGGGACAGGACAATGTCTTCAGTGGACTGAGACACTAAAACTCTAAGGACTGCCAGGATGCCAGACACCCACAGCTGGACTGTGGAAACAGATGCCTGGAGGGATGCACATTAATGTCACGTTGAATAACTCAGAATGTATTCTTCTTTTTTTTATGATTTTAGAGCACGACAGACACATAACCGGAGAACATGTCTCACCATGGTGGCTGGGATGGTAAACATGCTCTTGAGCAGCATGTCTACAGGTCTGAGGGATGAGGGAGCCACAGTCTCAAACAGAGTGTTCAACACTCCCAATGCTTCAGGAGAGTCTAGAAGCATCTGAAACAGATGTTATCTGTGAATACTCGCGTGAAAGTAACACATACCGTAATTTACAGACTATAGAGTGCACCTGATTATAAACCACACACACTAAATAAAAAAAATAAAAAACAATTTTGTACATATATAAGCCACACTTGTGTATAAGTCGTGGGTGTTCATGTTGTAACATGAGTGGCAGCACCTTTATTTATGCAGGTAGTCTCATTGAGTCACGAGGACCCACCCCCTAAAAGACACGTGCATTATGCAGCTAAATGTGCATCCAGGTGTGGCAAAGCTAAATGTTTTTGGTGGCAGGAAGCTGGTTAGCCCATTAAAATACAGGTTGTCCTCGACCTACGGCGCCATCGACCTACGGCGCTCCGTACTTACGGCTCCGCCCCCAGTGACGT
>JARVLU010000624.1:2257284-2267314 GCA_031762415.1 Simpsonichthys santanae
CCGCCACGTGGGTAGCGCTCCGACTTACGGCAAAATCGGGTTACGAACGGGGCGTAGGTACGGAACTCGTTCGTAACGCAGGGACTACCTTATATATGTACTAAAACAAACTACTACTTACTACTTGTTCTAATGTCCCTACTTTGTGGTTTTTCACATTTTGCTGGGCTTCAGGGTACGAATCCCCCACGATAAACAACAGATTCCTTCTTTTATTTGCACCTAAATGTCTTCTTGTATCTGTCAGGTTCTGCCATTTTTATTTACCTACATAGAGTATGGCCATCCTAATGCAAATCAACGACTCAAGGAGTTTTCTGCTTTGCTTACATTGGATGCGTGCCTGCGTTTAAGAATTCCATATTAATAAATCTGGAAAACTACTGAAGTAAAAAGTTCAAAAGTAAAAATTACTGAAGTAATCTTTATCAAACTGTACCATTTGATTTAGTTCAAAGTAAACTTTTTATTTTTATTTTATGCAATGAGCATCTTTAAATACTCGGTTTTCTTTAAAGTTACAGATGTTTTGTGATGTTTTGAAATGATGACATGATTCACATCAATGGCGTCGCCTTTATTTTACTTTATATGTTGGTATGTTTCTTTTCTGAGTCTTGTTAACAAAGTCTATAGTTCTGTAGACTAGAAATTAAACTCTACCACGTTTATTGATGTTGAAATGAAAAACATTGAGAAAAGTCCTGCAACAGATATGACCATTATGAAAATGTTGTTATGGTTCAAATACGCCTTTTTGCCTCACTAGCCTTCCTTAAAACACTGAGGCCTCAGGCCCACAAGATGGTCAAAGTGGGGCATGCTCATCATAATACACCACACAATATTATGCTTTTATATTTAGTATGTGGCTTTTATCCTGCTGCCTCTTGTCCTACCAGCTACCATTCAATTGCATACAGCATTCTGCCCTCCAGCGAGAGAACGAGTGACATGAGGTTCTGTCTGACAATACAGATCATTCTTTGTAATAACAAGGTGCTTTCCAATAGCAAGTGAAAACAAGGAACTTAAAAAAATCAGCAACAGCAAATTGCTTCATCAGGCTGCCAGCCACACACAACAAAACTCCTCATTATTATTATTAGACCTTTATTTCTACAGGTTAGTTCCCACTGAGCCTCAAAGACTCATTTATAAGAGAGCCCTGTTCCAGACAATATTACTGGAGCTAATATGTCCAACAGAGTGCTTGAGATTATTTAAAGCATTGACATAGTTTATAAACCTGTAAGCGTGGGGCACAAACCTGCAAAAGCAACAGTTCAGAATCTGAGACCCCAGATTTATTCAGCTCTTCTCTTTTCAGGTCGGCTCAGTATTATTAATGAAAGCACTTCTGAAAGTGCCCAGGCAGAAACAAAAGCTCATCTTACCTTCCATCACCGACCTGCTCCCTGAGCTTTGCAAAGCAGTTCATTACGTCTCTAAAACTCTGCTTTGTCCTCTCTTTTCACCTCTTTCATTCCTCTCTTCTGAAACCCACCTTTAATCTTAGACATTGACGTGTCCATCTTGATGTCTGCTTCATGCAGAAGGAAGAAATGGTCGTCATACCTGTGCTGAGGTGTGATTTGCATGCAGTGCTTTGCACAATTCACCTAACTTTATAAAGTGATGCGTGTTTTGCACATTGCTATCGTGTTTAAAGACTGAATGAGGTCAAAGCTAACATGCTTCTTAGCTGGCTGCAGAGGTGGTTAGAGATCTAAATCCTTCTTGGTTAACTCACTTCATCTTTTTCTACCTTGCCTTTGAAGACTGCAGCCGTCTGAGTGCAGACAAGGCTAATTAACTGAAGCAAGAACAGTGTCTGCCACTTTACAGCAGGCTCAAAGAAAAGTCAGCCAAATGTGCTTTAAGCACTGACTTCACAAGGGATTTTTTTTTTTTTTTGGACACAGTTATCCTGAGTGTAACATTTTCTGTCTACAATTCACTAAAACTTTGTAATCACTTTGTCTTCAAAAGCTGGTCGAAGCTACATAAAAAGCTTTACAAAGACGGTAAGTTTGTAAAACATTTTCAACTCAGAAAAGCAGTTTACGGAGATCCATCTTGTAGATGATAATGTCTACTTTGAAACACATAAATGAACAAATAAAACTCCTGCTCATTACTGTTGTGGCGTATTTGAGCAGAACACTGCAGATCTATTTAGTGATGCGTCTCCTTTTACATTTTAATTTCCCAAAGTAGCTAAGAGGTTCACTTTGTTTGCTCCAAAACAACATCCGTCCTGAGAGCACGCATCATGAGCATCAGTCCACAGAATATCAATGCAGACTAGCTGCATAAATGGCTGTTGTGTGGCTGTCTTCATCACGCTGCTCCCACAGTGCTGCTCTATATCACAGGAGCTCTTTCTTCATGAACAATATGTTTGTTGTTGCTATTTGCCCGTATTGCCCCGGTGGCTTGCGATGAAAATGATTCATTAGGCTGAAACTGGTGACAACCTGACGCGCTGCAGAGTGTGGCCTGATGGGTGACAATCACTGTGAAGCTTTTCAATACTTAGCTGAGCGCAATGAGGCGAGTTCTACTTTATCCTTTCAATTAGAGCTAATCCTCAGGGGATGAAGACACTTGATGTTTAGTTCACTCTGTATCCATGTGGAACTCTGAAGTATTATAGACGTATGCTGCGATGAGGTCAGATGAACGACGGAACAAAAGTCTGCAACAAAAATTAGAAAGTGAGTTCTTTTTTGTTCAGACTGGACAACTCTTCACCGATTCTCCTAAAAGCAGGGAATAGGTGAATCTTCACTCCTGAAATATTGGCTGACACACTTTAAGGTGGTTCACACCATGGTTGATGTCGCAGACTTACCCCTGATTTTATTTTGTTTTTTGCACAAACTCATTTTCTGTGTGAAGCTGAACTGTTCTGTGAACACCTCGTGACAGAGCTGACTGCTCGGGCATGTACGTGGGAGATGCTGAGGCACAATAACAAGTCAGCGTGTGATGAACCTCAGGTGAACCTGGATGTTTTAGACGGGGTTTAGTTCCTTTCTAGGCGTTTTGCCAGTTTCAGACTTGTTTCAGCTGACAGATTTGCCACAAAGGGCAAAGAAACCCCTAAAGGCTTTGTCTTTCACATCCTGGCCTTTAGTTTATTTTTGTTGCAGCACACAAACAACAATTGACATATGTAGAAAAAAAAACATGTTTTATGTGCAATAAAAATCTGTTCCCTACATTTCTGGCTGCACTAATAACAGAGTAGCAACAATAATTTCTTTCTATATTCTTTGATGTATGCCTTGTTTCCCGGGAGGCTGTCAGTGCATCCTGTTACTTTTCTTTTTGCCTGGTCAGAGAAGATGTGGCTGTGAGTCATTCTACCTGACAGCTGAAAGAGACAGACAGCAGCGTTAAAGAGAGCTGACAAGAATGAAAGGCGGAGGAAGGAGGCCGTGTTTGACAGCTGAAACAAATAAAACCATATGCATTTATTTGCAGCTTCAGACCCCCCTAAGCAAGACAAGGAGAGCTGGCACAAACACTTCGCTAGACAATTAGATCACACACTAGTAAGTGCTTAAAGCTAATACAAGCAGAATACATGATGTCAAGTTTAAGAGACAAACTGGCACAGCAAGTGTATTTTCTGTGCACCTTTGGCCCCTGGTATTAAAGAAAATCAAGCTGATTGTTCACAAACAAGATTATTTTCTTATTAAACTCTGTTTTAAAAGGTAGTCGGCATGAAACCTAGATTGCAGCCATCTTTACTCTTAGTTGCAGACCAAAAATTGAATTACATAATGATGTGCCCAGACTATCCCTTTTAAAAATGGCCTGGTCTCTGTAATGCAAGCTGGAAAAGAGCAATAATGGCACTCGAGGCTTTTCATCTCCAAGAGTTAATTTCCCCTCTGCTCCGAGTCTGTGAACAGCTTTTATGAAAGCTTTCTTGAAACTTCCTTCAGTTTGAAGTCTTCTTCCTCTTTTTAGGCCCTGGCAGAGTTATAAATAAATTGAGAACATCATAATCAACCTAAACAAATAAATATGAACATGAATAAACTTTAAAGATAAGACATAGCTCGACACATTTCCATTAATCTATGATTTTTATTGGTTGTGGGGCCGCCTCACGTTGTTTCCTGGCCTCGTGCATGCATGCCTTAATGACAGCATGACAACAAAGAATGCACGAGAGGCGAGCATTCAGAACAGACTGCTGCTGCTTTGAAACGTTGGTTCGATCTTTATGTCTTTGGTGTCACAATAAATCCACAGTTTATTAGTGAGCTTGTAGAAGAAAACTGATTTAAAAAAACACATCCATGCCCACACTTTTTCTGTTTTAGTGAAACATTGTTATCACGAGGAAACACAACTGACCTGCAGGAAGTTGTAGCTCTTTATTTTTCAAAGCAGCTGCAACTCTGCTTTCTATAATCAAGTGGCTGCTGGCTCAACGGACGTCTCATCACTAAAAAAAATGTATCACATGGCTCTACAAATAACCAAAAATTACTGAATAACATGGAACCACTTTACAAAAGAGTACTCCATTACTAATAAATACTAATATTGCAGTAAATAATCAAGTTTTGAGCACTTTATAAACCATGTCATCGTGAATGATTATAAGGTGTTCACACAGTTATGATCCATTTCACTTGTATATCTGTTGGCACGTCATCCGTTCCACAAATTGTGGTAATTCATAAATCCATATATCAAAATGTTTAGCTCATTCAGGGCATTCTTGTAAGGATTTTTGGAATTTTTGTAGTTTGAAATATTTAGTTTTTGTCAGCCATCAGTGAAAATGAATGGAGCTCTCTTCACATCCTTCAAACCCGTTGAGCTGTTTACAATATTTTCCTGCTTTTTACAGCGTATGTCTGCTCATTTCAGCTTTCTTCAGCTTGCTTTAGCTTCTTTCTGCTCCTTTCAGCCTCTTTTTGCTAACTTAAATGGTAAATGGTAAATAGACTGTACAGTACTTACATAGCGCCTTTCTATCTTATGAAAATACTCAAAGCTCTTTACATCACAATCTGTGTCCTCATTTACCCATTCATACAGCACTCTACTAAATCAATACAAAGACTAATCAGAGCTTTATCACATTCATACAGTGATGGGACACACGTCTGAGGCAATGAGGGATTTGGTGTCTTGCCCATGGACACTTCAACATATGACTGTGAAATCAAACTCCCAACTCTTACATTGGAGGACTACTGTTCTAACCACTCAGCCAAAGCTACTTGACTAAAGCTTTTTCAGCATTAGGTAAAAGGGATAATAGGACTTATTTATTACCAATTTGAGATAAACTCCATTCCACATTTGCATGACTTTTTCATAATTTAGGTTTTAAATTTGTTACAGATTTGCTCACAAATTCCACCAAATTATTTGACTATAGTATTAATATGTACAGTAGATACAAAAAAAAAAAAAACTATTAATTTGATCCTTTCATATGTAGATTTTTTTAAGGCAATACATTCAGACAAATTAGAAATTCTGGTCATTTTTGCTCCTACTTTTGTACTAATCATGATAATGGTTGCCTAATATTTTCTTTTTACCAGCTATAAATGGATGTTTCCCCCATTTGTTAGTCTGTAATGTAAAATGCATGTAAATGAACACAAAATTAATCTGACAAGAGACAAAAAT
Source organism: Simpsonichthys santanae (assembly GCA_031762415.1). NCBI lineage: Eukaryota > Metazoa > Chordata > Actinopteri > Cyprinodontiformes > Rivulidae > Simpsonichthys > Simpsonichthys santanae. The sequence goes on from JARVLU010000624.1 coordinate 2,262,961, forward strand.
GAAATACTTGGGGGTTTTTACTTTGTAGTGTCTGCAATTAAAAATCAAATCAATGAAAAAAACTTGACAGAGTGTTAAGTCTGTATTATAAGCTATGGACTTCCTTTAATTTAATTTGATTAGTTTATAATGTAAAAACAAATAAAAGTTTAATTACTGGTAGTTTTATCCCTTTGTCTACATTGGTTGACCTCACCAGCCATTAACTTGCAACTACTTAGCTACTGCTAATACAAACCTTAAAATAGAAATAATGATTATGTGTGACTCGTAAGTCAGCCGTCATTGTCAGTAAACTGTAAATAAACTGTGTGACATTTGATAACTGACAGGTTTAACGACAGCATCCGAAATACCTGAAGTGCGATGAACTGTCAGAAAATGAGATGAAGCAAAACCCATTTAGCTGCAACATAATTTTGTAGAGCGTCTGTACCTTCTAATTTTACGACACGCTCACTCCATGGCTACAAATATCTCCCCATTTCTTGTACCTGACTGAGTGAACATCGGAGAAGTCCTGGGGAGAACCACAAAGAGACTTGATGGACTGTGACAGCCAAGCATGAAGAAATAACATCTTCCCCTGACAGGCCTAACCTGCAAACTACATGATACTGCTCATATACTACAACTGTGCTTTTGATACTCTGCAGTTATAGATTTAAACATGAATAAATACCTCCCATCAATAACGTCAAAGCAGCTTTGTTGCTCTTATGGATATGAGGACTAAAATTGAGAAATGATTGGTGTTAAAGCTTCCTGAGTATTTTATTAAGATGCTTCAACTAACCGCAAACCTGGTTTTTTACTTGTGTGTGGATTTTTTTTTTAATTTAAAATAAACAGATGCAGATTTATGTTTTTCTTTAGTGAAATTTGGTTTGATGTTGACTAACGATCGATGATTAGACACAATGAGTGAGAACACAAACACGATTTACACTGGCTATTAAACATCATCTTACCTGCTGTAATTTATCTGGGTCATTGTGCTAAACTCTAAAAGAGCTGTGTGGTGTTTGCAGTCAGATGTCACTGAATTGTTTTTGTCTCATGGAGTTTGGGTTTTTTTCATTTACTCCTGGAGTGCAAATCAAAACTGACCAAGTTAATAACCCAGCACTCTTTGAAGGATTTCACATCATTGCTGAGAAAGTATGCATTTGGAACTAAATTTGTTAAATATTAAACTCAGACTCATGCACAATCTTGTGCACACTACTTACATGTATGCTTGAGTTATGTGTTGGGAATAACTCATTAGCACATCAACATTTAGTTCAATATTTGTAGAATTTACTGAAATGCATCCATTTTTGTGTTGACTAAGGTTGCTTACCTGTGCAACTTGAATTGAATTGACTTCAAATGGTAATCAGTTGTAGTCGTGCATCCAATGATTGGCGTTTTATTAAAAAACCCTACTGTTTTTAAATATGTTTTGCTAACAGATGAATATGGTTATAGCAAAGTTAGCTCTCAAACTATGTGTTGCACATGACTCTCAGCTCACATCAGATTTTAGCTCTAAACCAGTATAACCGAGTGAATGTAGTCGTCTACATGTTTATTAGCTGTAGTGGCCATGTGGAATTAAGAATTTTCAAAAGTTAATCAATTGTAGATGTACAATCTACCTGTCGCTTTTTGGCAGCAGATAAAAAGTAAGTTTCTTTCAGCTGCTTCCTTCTTCAGGGGTTGCCACTGAGCAAACTCGCATGAAAGATTTGCCCTTACAGATGCAACCTGTGCTAGAACCCGCAACCTTAGGACTACAAGGCAGCAGCACTGACCACCGAGCTACCGCAGCCGAGTATTTAAAGTTTTAATGCAAGAAAAAAAAAAACAGCGCGTCTCTCGCTTCAGTTTAATTTCCTAGCGTCTTCGTCAGAGTCCCACTCGTTTCTACAGGGTCGACTTACAATGTGCACATGACTCTGAGTTAGCAAGTGCAGCCTTAGCATGCAACATGCCGAGACACCCTGGACAAGTGCTGTGGGTGTCCGACTCAGAGAGAAAAAAAATCCACAGGTTCTTGGATACGGACATGAGCCAGGGCTTCCCACCTTGCTAGCTTTGCTAAAGGCTCTGAGCTTCTTGCTATTCTCCAGTTCCATGTTAGCGACAGAGAAGGATAATAATTTACCAGTTAGCAATCTAAACAGTCAGAAAGTTAACTGTGCTGTTTTTATGAGTTTCCTCATTAGCAAGTCTAAACAGAGAAGAGCGAACTTGGCCGGTTAGCAAGCTAAACAGGCTGGAAAGACATCAAAACAGAAAAATGATGCAGGATCAAATCTTGTATGCGATGCCCTGGGCAGGGAGCAAGCTCACCTCCAGTCGGACAGTTAAGCCACACACAGGACCTGCAGTCAGGTTAAAGTGAGGTGAAGTGCAGAAAGACTAGAGAAATGAAACCACGCTGCATATTTATAATGAAGGAGGGCGGGGCCTCCAGTCTCATTGGCTTTTGACAGGCGTGTTAGAAACTTCTTCAGGATGTCTCGCGAAGGCGCAATCCCCCATACGTGTTGTATTGAGTGTATTGACTGAAAGGGATTTTCAGTTAACAACTTTGGATTCAATCGTCTGCCTTTACTCTTTATTTGTGACTTTGGGTAGCATCAAAGGAAACAGCCCTGAAGGGACACAGTGTACAGAAAGTCCTTTTCTTTCAGTATTTCTATGTAATTTTCACATCTTTTCCAATCTATAAAATGAGCTGAAGCCATGCAGTCCACAATGTTCTACACTCTCTGAAAAGTATCAAATTAAAGTTTGTCTTTGAAGTTTAAAAAAGCATCACACTGTAGCAATACACCACCAAATACACTAGTCCAGCATGTTATTATGGCATAATGCTGCATCTGTTCCCTTCAATAAGAAATAATTTATTGCATGTCAGGCTCACCGATAATTTGTCCCATGATCACCTAATAATTTATGTTTCAAATGGACTAGCTTGAGTTTTACTGGTAAAGTTATTTTTAAAATGTGTTGCTTCTGTTTCCTGCAACCAGCTGCCTGTTAGTTCACCCCAACTAATTTATGGAATCTGTTAGTTTTCTAGCCACGCATCTACAGCCTTTATGCAATATTTTACGTAAAACAAATCTGACTGTGACCTTCTTATTTCAGATCCATGCAACTTTAATGCCTGTTTGATGAATCAGGCGCTTGAAGTTCAGTCAGTTATATTATTATGGAAATCTTTGGAATGCCAGCTGTTTTGCGTTAGTTAAAAAGGAAGTACACTAGCTTTGATTTTTTTTTAATCGCTTTCCTCCATGTTAAACTTATATTATGTCTAATTGGAGTTTTGAATTAATTCCCAACTTAAGTTTTAAACTTCATTTTGCTGCTATTGTGATGGGTTGAATCAACATTTTAATATTAATTCTAGTTTGGCTTTAGTGTGAAAGTGGATTTAACTCTACTGGATGTGAACTCATATTGTTTTTATTTGCCAGATCTTGTGGTTTCTTTGATTACAACTCAGCCTGGTTCCTTTATAAAAACAAATTTTTGCATCTGGAAGAAATCTTGCTTTATCCATCTCATAGAGTGGCACAGAAATCTGTTTCCTTACAACTTTGACTGATGGACAGAAAGGCTATGAGTTATAACCACAAGACATTTGAGCATGTGTGTGCGTCCTTATGTGTATTAATGTTATTATTTTTTCATATCCACATGGATATTCACATGTAATTTAACGTATTTATTAAAATTAACTTATAGTAAATTTGCACGGAGCCTCAAACCTTTATTTAAACAGGATGAAGTCAGAGGACACAGACAGGGTGAGGATATTTACTTTATGTTACTTGAAAACACTTCAGTAACTAGGCCAACATGAGACATGCATGACAAATCAATGACACAGTTGACCTTCTTCTCCTCCCTCCACAGGGTACGTATAGGGTGCATATAGTTGCCATTGAAAACGCTAATGCTGACCTGCAGTGGTGAACATTTCTTCTGCTCCAGCAGTGACTGGACACAAGCGATATTGGTAGAATCTGTTATTTTTGTGTTGTTACTCTGGTGGCAGCAACTTTTTTTTTCATTCAGCATTTACATGCAGCATAACGATATAACTATATTTTATATTCACTATAAGCATGTTTCATAGGGATTTTTTATTATATACTTGATTTAGCCATTATCTTTAACCACTTCTTTCTTTTTGGGTCATGGGGGTCACTGGTGCCCAAATCCAACAGTTACTGTGAGAGAGGCGGGGGACACCTGGGTCTCCAGTCCATCACAGAGACACATAGAGTCAAACAACCATTCACTCTCTCTCACCTAGGGACAATTTAGAGTTACCAATCAGCCTAACATG
>JARVLU010000624.1:2524176-2535011 GCA_031762415.1 Simpsonichthys santanae
GTTGTCGGTACCGGGGTTTGAACCGGCGATCTTCCGATCACAAACCCACCGTCTAGCCACTGCGCCACCACTCCCCCAACCTGTGCTGTACCTCTGATGATCTCATTCCTAATCTTATTCATCCTTGTCACTCCTAAGGAGAACCTCAGCATCTTCACAGCTCTTGTCACAAGCATGAGGTGGGATTTTAATTTGTTTTTGTTTTGATTTTGTTTTTCGGGTAATTGGTGCCATTTGCTCCTTCTTGCCTTACTATAAACACTAAAGTTAATATTGTTTCATTCAAACAGCATTCATCAGTTTATTTGAAAACATGATAGCAGAACTCTCCTTACGCACAAACGTGATGACGACAGAGGTCTTAGCAACCAGCATGGCGACGGTAAAGCTTCGCTCTTTATTTGTTTAGGGCTGTTATTTTTTTAGGTTATTTTGCGGCACAATGTTCAAAGATATGCACCTCGAGGTTTCCGGATGCCCCCTGAGATTTGCCTTCACTCGTGGGGAATATATTTGAGGAAAATGGGATACACTGAATGTAACACAATGGAATCGAGAACAGGTAGGAAACCATTAGCGTGCTACAGCTAGCTTCATACAGCTAGCATGATGCTAGCTAGCTGCGGTGTGTAGCTAGTTGAAGGCGTGTCTTGAAGATATCCAAAAAAACATGAATATAAAACTAAAACCGGACATTTTTTTTGTTTCTCATTTGTATTTGGTTTCTTAAAAATATAAGCTATACTGTACTTAAAATATGTGCAGGGTTTTAACATGCACTGTATGAGCAAACACTACGAGTGACTAATTACTTTCTTTTACTGATTTATCATTGCTTATCAGGAAGAAAAGCACTTCCACACATCTAAGTTGCATGAAATTAGTTTTATTGTAGTCACATATAAGTTTGTCTTAGCATTTCACAACTTGATTATTCATCGTTTCAGCAAGTCATCAATGCATCTTTTTTCATGTTTTAGGGAGTAGATCATCTGGGCTAGGATCCAGCTCTGGTCCAAGAGGACAGACTTTAAAAAGTAGCCGTAAGTATCAATACGTACAACACAATACCAAGTATTTTAAGATAATGGTTGAGTTTGATATTTTATTTGGGTTTTTTTTTTTGTGTGTTTTTAGCTTTCTGTCCTTGCTCTTCCAGCAAGTTGACACAGTCCATCATTAAAGACCACATGGTGTCTCATTACAAAATGATTTACTCAGCTAAAGGTGAGCTGCATTCATATGTTGTCATGAAAATAACGTAGAGGTTTGTACACGTAAAAGGCTTTAAAAGGTTTTTACTCAACATAACAATAATAATTGGGATTATTTTACTTTATTTTACAGCTGCCGTAGATACCTCAGTACCCAAAAGCTTGTTGCAAAGCATTAAGTGTAAGTATCCAAATTCAAACTGTTAAAGGAGATAATAATTAAAAAATCAATTTTACATTTTTTTTTCTAAAGCAGCTGCATTAGCGTTTGTGTTACATGCGTTTTAATTTCTAAATACAACTTTACACTGCTTTTTCTCAGAAAGAAATGCATCATGCAGGGATAAAAAACATTATTACGGTATTATTTGCAGAACAATTTGTAATGTTTTTATAATAACTTTAAAAAAATTGTGGGAGAAGAATTATGTTAATACTTTCTTGCTAAAAATCATTCCTGTATTATTTTCTTGTGTCATTTTATTGAAATTAAGATACTATAGAGCAGAAGTCCAAACTGCCTGAAGTCCAGAGTTGTTACTTAGTCCAACATTTTCATATTAAAACAACTGAAAAATTTCTTACCTTCAAAACCAAATCATGTTTTAATCATTACCGTACACTCTAGTACTTGCAGTTGTATTAAATGACAATGAAATCTAATGGTGGTAAACACAACATTGATCAGGCTTTTTAAAAATGTATTACCATCACAAAATTTAAAATGGCCATTTATTTTTCTAAACTCAAAATTGATTTGTTGCTGTAAATATTTAATATTGAGTTTAAATTATTTGCCTATGATTGCACCCTGATTAAATTTGCACTTAAAAACCTACGGTAACTATATTGAACATGATGTTAAAAACAGACAGGAACAACTGCTTTGAGCACAGGGTGCAGCTCACACTTATCTCCAACTTTAAAAAGACTTTCTTCAACCTGTGCTGGATGCAATTCATTGACTTTTGACATAATCCACAGTGTTTTAAGTATTTTTTTTTAAACTGTAGGCTGAAATTTAAAATGAGAAGAATACAAGGATGGTTTGTACTGTATAAATGTTGGAATAAAAGCAAGCTGCATTTGTACTTTTGTTTCATGTTGCAGTGAGAACCATTTTTTAATTTTTAATCTTTAAACATGTCTACAGACAATGACCAGATCAGGAAAGAGCAGCTGAGGAAGAGGCTTCGTCCTCAATCATCTCTCTCTCTCTCACAGAGGAATGGCCGAACATCCAGGTCCTCAACTCAGGTATGAGATCGAGTAAACTCCACAGACTTTTTTTGGTCCTGCTAACATAATTATGTGAAATTTTAGCTTCCTTAATATTTAATTGTTGAACAAAAGACAGTAAGGAGCTTCATGTTCCTCATCCAGACCTGGTACCAAGATGGGTTAGCAGGCCTCCATCCTGGAACCAGGTCTGGGAGACAAGCTCGTTGGCAAGTGCCTGCTGCCTGGGCCTTTACCCATGCTGCCTTGTCGGGATCAGCCTGAATAAGCTGCATGGGTTCATCTTCCTGTGGGTCCACCACCTGCAGGAGGGGCAATACGGGTTAGGTGAAAAGCGATAATGGATAGGAGCCTCCCTTGCACAAGCGATCTGTGATCTCAATGAGATTTGCCTGGTTAAATAAATGTTAATAAATAAATAAAATAAATATATAGTCTGTCTCACCTCATTGTATAACAGGTTCTGGAACCAATCTCTTTGAGAGAAGCTGGACCTTCTTCCACTCTGGAGTTGCCTGTGGTGAGAGGCGTCGGGCTGGTGTGAACCTAATTACAGTCCATATGTGTAATTTGTTGAGGCCTTTGATATAGACACTCAACTGACTCCAAGAGTCTGGTAAGTTATAAGGTGGCTGAGGTGGGAAAAGCAGCACTTTACCAACATTATGTTTGTTACTACACTTATCTATGGTCAGGAACTTTGAGGAGTGACAGAAAGAATGAGATCACAGGTACAGGTGATTAAAATGAGTTTCCTTCAAGGAGTAACTGACTTTACTGTGAGAAGTTCAGATATCTGAGGGAGACTTTGGAGTAGAGTTACTTCTCCTCCACTTTAAGAGGAACCAGTTGAGATGGTTCAGGCATCTGGTAAGGATGTCTCCTGGACACCTTGTTAGGGAGGTGTTGTGTGCATGTCCAACTGGGAGGAGACCCCAGGAAAGACCCAGGACGCACTGGAGACTATAATGGTGCGGCGCGGGTCGGAAGTATGGTGGAAATAGCGTCTGGCGCGCATCTGGCAGGGAAATATTGCGCAATATCCGACCCGCGCCGAGCAGTGGAAAAGGGGCATATGCCTCTTGGCTGGCATGGGAACACCTTGGAGTCCTCCCAGAAGAGGTGGCTGTGGAGAGAGATGTCTGGACCTTCCCTGCTCAAGCTGCTGCCCCTGAGACCCGACTTCAAAACAAGCAGCAGATAATGTTAAATGAATAAATAAATAAAAACTAATTAAATACAGTAAATGCTTTTTTTTTCTTCTTTATTTTAGAGCCAGTTATCTGTGCAGTGTGATGACAGCCTTTACCTTTGCTCAAGGAGCTCCATCAACTCCAACCCGAAGTTCACCACCTCCTTTAATGCTAAGGATGTGGTTTACCAGTCCAGCAAAGTCCGTTCCTACCATAGTCGCCCATCATCAGAGATAACGTACCGGAGTCCAGATGAGGCATTTCATAGAAAGCAGTCAACATGTTCGCTGGTAGCTTTGAGAGATCCGGGTGTCTTCCAAACCTTCCAGGACCCTGTCAAGAAGACGTACAGTGGGGACTTGCTTCAAAAACATTCACGCCTCTTTACTCAGGAGAAACCATTCACACCCAAGACCCTGAAATCAGATAAGAGTTCATATCTGGCAAAATATCGCTTCTACAGATCACCACAAGTCAGAGCTTCACATGATGGCAGCACCTCCAGACACGTGCAACAGGACACAAGTGAGACAAGGTACTCAGTCACTGTGGAACTGTAACGTCCAAGTAAAACTATGGAGCATCTTTAATAAAAATTAGCTTTTCTATTTTGTGCACCAGTATGTCAAATTATTAAGACATTTTATCATTTGTTTGTTTAATTCAGCACAATAACCAAAGAACACTCACATGAACTTGATAAGCAATCTGAGGTAAGTTAAGGATTTCATTTTCAAGACAATGTTTAGACCCAGTAATACTTTTTACTTGTTTCTGTGATCCCCTTTCCAAAATATATATACACTGTGTATATACCTGTCATGATGAAACTATATGAGTGGCTGTGGCTGAGTGGTTAACTCTTCCAATGCAAGAGTTTGGGGTTCACTTCCACCAGTATTCACATGCCAAAGTGTCCCTGGGCAAGACACTGAACCCCTCATTGCCTCTGATGTGTGTCCCATTGGTGTTTGAATGTGATAAAGCTCTGATTAGTATTTGTACAGATCTAGTAGAGTGCTGTATGAATGGGTATATGAGGCACAGATTGTAAATAGTTTTGAGTGTCTTGATAAGATACCAGTTTTATAAGATATAACAAAATAAAAATGAAGATTCATGTAGACATGATTAAATGCACCCTCTCATTTTCTTGTTGAACAGGATTATTCTACAGAGTGGCTGGAAGATGAGATCAACCGCACAAATTTACCACCATCAGGTGAACAGGATTTTAAACCCAAGAGAGAAAATAATGTTTTCAGCTCCACACCCAGGTGAATTCATGCAGTCAAACTGGAACTTAGCATTTTATGCTGTACGTTACTCGATGTTATCCAGAGTAAAATCCTAAAAATGTGTCTCACACTTTAGGATCTCACCGGAAAGCAAGAAATCTCTCAGTGACAGCGGTGTATCTGCAGAGTGAGTTCTCTGTGCCATCCTTAAAGTTATCTGCAACTTTGTACAGATTTGACAAGTAAAAACTTTCATAAATCTTAAAATTACCTTAAAACAAGTTATAAATTGAATTCTTGTCTTCTTTTTCTTTTTGACAGGGATGAAGAGTTAATGTATCTTGAATTTATTGCAACTGTGACAGAAGACATCTTGTCCAGAGGGCACATCTCTAACAGGTTTTTCCTTCTATGAACCACTTGAAATTTATAAATTAGTGCTTCACAGTGTCTTAAACACATTTACAGACTGGGTACACCAGGCGCTTCTTTATTGTTGATTGTGATTTTAAATATCGTCTTATTTTGAAATAATTACTCAAGCTATTTTTGTTCTGTAAAAGCACAATAGACCGGGTGATGACACGTCATATTGACATGAACCTGCATCGACTTGATGAGGTAAGCCTATCATTTCATGATTATTATCAAATACATGAACAGGGTTCCCACAAAGTCTATTTAAAAGTCTGGACTTTATTTGGATAAAGATGGAGAATAGAAAACCTATCATGAGAAAAATATTAGTATTGCCATTAGTTTTTGCTTTGTCTAAAAATAATTTCTACAATCTAAAACAAGGAAGAATTTTAAATACAAGAAAACAATCACAGTATCTTTGTTGTTGGGCACCCTGTTTTTTATTTTCATTGTCATAGCAAGGAAAACGTATTGACTGTAATGATTAAGCAGCATTTTATCAGACTGTGGCTGTTCAACACTAGATGGTGAGTCAAAACTGAAAAAGGAACATTTTCAGTTGCAGTTTCTGAATCCTGTGACAACACTGTTGCATTTTGGAGCATGTTAAAAAGTCAAGAGACAAAACTGCACGCTTCACTTGAGGAAAACGTTTTGGAGACCCTTTTGCAAACGCTGCTCACCATCTAGTCTTCAACAGTTGCAGCAGAGTGACGTGCGTGCTCTTGAGGACTTTCTCGTGCTTGTTTTTAGGGTAAAATGCGCCACCTTCTGGAAGAGCTCCGCAAAGAACTGGAAGAGCCATCCAACACGCCCCCCTCCAAAACAGAAACTGATTCACTTGAGAAAATATTTTCACAACTGGAATTTGAGAGGAAACAACTGAATAAAGACGACACTGACCCTTTAACTCACAAACCACTGATTAATAACTGGGATTTGTCACATTATGATAATCCTTTATTGATTTCTACTCCCTTAAGTTCCGTAAGAAATGCACCTTTAACCAAAACAGTTGGAGAAGAGACGAATGATGACGATAAAAGGAGCTTTGACTCCGCTTCACTCAGAGATGAAGTTCTTAATCACCAGGTCGACAGTCAAGAGGGCTTCCTTCAGAGAGATGCAGCTGCAGCAAGAGTTGATGAAAACGGCGACTCCTCCATTATAAACAGTGATCTGAATCAAGATGACAGGAATTTAAACAGAGAAATCAAAGAGCTTGAGGATCTGGGAAGCAACTTGTCAGAGATATTGCATGTATCCAGAAGCACACACTCCGTGGAAACTTCCAATGAACCGGATGCAAACAGTGTTGGCTCCCTCAGTGACGATGATTTCTAAATGCTGCTGCTCAGGGTTGGAGTCTTTTATTGTCTGGTTCTTAAAAGGTAACCAGTAGGCTGTAGCAATTAAAAACCACTCACTGTTTCCCATGTTTTTGATGTTTTAACTTTTTTCAAGTCTTCAATGAAATGTTGCTGTTTATTGCAGTTTTTTAAACTTTTAAAGAACTAAGTAATTAAAAAACTATCCTCAGGTGTTTCACTAAGAACTGTCTTTCATCAGAGAATGTCTTAGTTGAAATGATTTTTTTTTTCTTTGCCTTTTCATTTAATGGATGAAATCTAAAAAAAAAAAAAAAAAAAAAAAAAAAACTAATACAATTTGGCATTAACAGAAAAATAAAAGCAAACACTATCACTACTTTTCAGGATCACGTCTTGGATAATGTTGCTAATAAATATAAATATTGCTCAGTGTCATTTGTAGGTTATCAGTAAATCGATGCAAAAAGTAAACAAACATGTCTGCGGCCAGCAGTTCGTGACAGCTGTCTCATTTCTGGCATTTTCACCGCTCAGCATTCCAGCTGTCTGATGTCATAGCACTGACAACACCGATGTATTCCTCCGCCAGAGGGGCACTACAATGGCTTTAAAAAGCGTTATAGTTCAAACAATACAGTCAAGCGTGACGTTTACACTATTTTATTGTAGAGTTGCCGTTTTTTCGACCTTAGTTTTGGTGGTAAGTAAGAGATGGAAAAAGAAATAATACAAAATATAGTTTCGCGGATGGAGACGGAATACACTTGTTGCTCTTCCAATCCCAGGAAGAGAAACACGCTTGGAACTTGAGTGAACTGTTGGACCGACAGACATGGAGCTGCCTGGTTAATTTAGATCTGCAGACAAACTACAGTCAAAGAGGCTCCCGCAGCTTCTAATTAGTATTTATAAAGCTCTCATCCATTTTATCATGATGACGGAATAGTCAAAACTTTAACGCTGGCTGGATTACTAAATTTCATCTCTTGGCTAACGGTAATGTGTGGGTTTTTTTTTTTTTCTTTCTCTCCCAAAATATTTACGAGCGACGTCAGCCTCGAGGGTGTCGTCTATTTGCTGGAGCGAAAGTTAGCTGCCTAGCACTATAGCTAAACTCAACTGGTATTTATTTATTTAAGTAAAAATGAAACGTGTAGACAATCGCTGTGGGAAAGTTTTATAAACTAACACGAGTTAAATTGTATGGTATAGAGTTTGAAGTGTGGTTTCACAGTCGAATCGAGTCGCTCTGTGTTTGGACCAGGCTATTTCTCGGTAGGAGATTATCTGACCACAAGCTTAGAAAAGTAACCAGCAAAATCGTGGTAACCGAGGTCAGGGTTTAATTTAAATGTGTGTACTTCTATACAGTTTCCTACAGTATTCAAAGTACAATTAAAACACGATGAACTGAAGTCAGTGGGTAAAGTATAAAACTTGAAACCATGTGTTTACGGCCTCTGTCAGGTGGGGCATCTTGTGCCAAATAGTGTAGAAGCATTGTAACATTTTTTAGTAATGAGTACGAGCAAACCTAACTCATGTCTGTGTGGTGTGTAGTAGTCCCTGAATTTAGTTTTTCTTGTGTTTTAGGGTTTTTTTTTTTTGTTGTTCATGACTTGAACTCTTCTCAGATTCTGGGATCTCTGGAAGAGGTGGAGACCATTTCCTCTGCAAGAAGTGTGAAACATGCCCTTGCCATTTGGCTTTAAACTCAAAAGGACTCGAAGGTATACAGTTTCAAGCAAGAGCTGTCTTGTCACTCGGATTCAGCTTCTCAATGGAGACTTTGTGGAGTTCACTCTGTCCGTGGAGAGCACCGGGCAGGAATGTTTGGAGGCAGTAGCCCAGAGACTCGAGTTAAGAGAGGTATGTATGAGTTTCATCCAATACAAGTGCTGATTGTTCTTTACAGGCTCTTAAGACTTGTTGTCTCAGCAGTAAAGTGGTTAAGTTTGTCTTCTGCTCACATTCCTTATTGAAATGAAGTCAAACATCATTGACAAAAACAAGCACTTCGTCTTGTTTACTCTATATAACACCTTTCTTAATTGTTGCCTTTATTGCTGATACATTAGGAATATTCAGATTTTATAGTGCACATAACTTCATAGAAATTACATTTTTGTATGTTTTTTTTATTTTATTTTTTATTAAAGTGTTATTTGAGACTAAACCCACTAAGAAAACATCAAAAACAATGGTCAAACATAGCACTGATTTTTAATTGTCTAGCAAATAATTTTTTTGTTACAATTCAGGCAGATCTTTTTGGTCTAATTTGTTTCTCTTTGTGTCCTTTTTCTTGTGAACTGCATACTGAAATTAATCTTATCTAAATATTTTTAAGAATATTTCTGTTATTAAAATATTCCTAAAGTGGCTTGCTGGAAGACTTTAAAACATTTATTTCAACATCAGTTTTAGTTCTAGTCAGAACAACTACCGGTAGTGCTCCTAAATATTAAATTCAAAATGTCTTTAAATTTAAAATGAAATTGGCCAATGTTTACAATCTATATACCAGATTAGATTCCTCAGAGTTAATAGTTCCTGAAACGAAATGAAAGAAAGACTAACCTGTGTTTAATTATAATGAAACGACCTGAGTTCAACAGTAATGTTTTCATTGCCTAACATGTTCAAGTGTCTTTCTGTACAATCCAGCATCAGAAAACAAAGTTTGAAGCTCAGATCTATCTCTTTTCCAGAAAAATAAGAACTACAATTGCTCACAAGAATTTGTTTTTAAAAAGTCAAAGTAAAGGAGGAATGTCAGAAAACTGCCACCTGAGTGAATGAAGCATTGAAAACAGGAATGCACAGTATATTGCAAGTTTATTGTCATCGTAAGCTCAATATCATATTTGCAAAGGACTGTTTAGAGACCATTCATGTTCATGCTAAAATATATTTGTTCAATCCAAGAGACTCTCACTGACAACAATGCTCAATTATAGTGATAGAAGATAAAGTGAGAAAAATATGGGTTTTTCACAGTTGATATTGCTATCGTGGTAAACAATATTATTGTACGATAAACAATAATATTGCACATCAAGAGTTTCTAATGTCATGCAGCCTTTATTTAAATGGGCTTCTAATTATTTATTTATTTATTAGATTTTTATTGTTTGTCATCATTTTTAAGCCACATTCTTCTTAATTCTTCGTCTGTTGGTAGGAGATGGAAACTATAGCTCTTTCACACAAATTGTGTCTGAGTTCAAAACTGTTGTTGTAGCCACTGATTTAGTTTGATCTGGTTGTTCTGCAGCTGTGAGCACAACAGGTTCCTGAACTCGGCACGGCTATTTTAGTAAACTTTATGGTTGTTAAATAATGTAAACAAAACAAAAACAGCATTTTATCTGCTAAACTGAATGCAAATTACTTTCAGATAACCGTGGTTCATGCTCTGCTACCATGGTTAACCAGTGCTAACTGCTACTTCCTGTCTGACAGGAAGTTGTACCAGAATCATTTATACAGTAGAGCTCCCAGGAATAAGGTGGATAGTCAGTAAGAGCTGTGGATATGAACATCTAATAAGAAAGAGCTAATATTATCACTAATCTCAAGTTAAATATGTTATTAAACCCTTTGGTATGTATGCTTTGCGTTTATGACTATTATAAATTAATTGTAGCTTTAATGTTATGTTGAACAAGACATCATGATAAAAAACACAAAGTACTGCGTATGGTGTAAAATATTTTAATTATGAAAATCTTTTAATGTAACTGTCAGAATGTGCAACCAGAACTTATTGGATCTTCCTGTTTTGTTTTACGTCTCAGATCACATATTTCAGTCTTTGGTATTACAATAAACAAAACCAGCAGAGGTGGATTGACTTGGAGAAGGCGCTGAAGAAACAGCTGGACAAGTATGGCTCAGAGCCTACCGTTTACTTTGGAGTCTTGTTTTACATACCCAGTGTCACCCAGCTGCAACAGGAGATCACAAGGTGAACTCACCAACACTCCTAGCTCTATTTATGTTGTCACTACATTATTTGTCTTAGAATATATTGTATGAAAAGAACAGTTTTTAAAAAAGTGGTGCAAATACATCATATATATATACAGTATACTGTATATATATATATATATATATATATATACAGGCAATCCTCGACCTACGAACGGGTTCCGGACCTAAGAACCGTTCGTAGGTCGATTCTGCCGTAACTCGGAG
>JARVLU010000624.1:2694149-2710999 GCA_031762415.1 Simpsonichthys santanae
GCGGGGGAACCGTTTTAGAAAGCAAGCAGTTATTCCCAACCCTTAAACAGAAGCATCAGCAATCTGTCATATTCTTAAAAAAAAAAAAAAAAAAAAAATCAGTCGTATTCTGAAATGCTAAAATGCCTAGTGAGGAAGCCCTGCAAATTATTTAGTGTCATTATCAAAAAATGCAAAAAAAAAATAATAATAATAAAGTCTACTGCCATAAAAATCTTAGTAAGATTCACCATTTTGTCTGTGTTTTCTCAGTTATTTAGTTATGCAGTTAGTTTATCTTGGTTTTATTTCTCCTAGCGGTTTGTGTTTTATTCGTCTGTCTCTTGTCTTTTGGTTCAGTTCCCTGTGTTTCGTTGCCAGTTCTCATTTTTACTCTCAGTCAGCCTCCTCAGTTGTTCTTGTTATGACTCGAGGAACCCAGAGTAGTATGAGACCCAGATCGAGACAGACACAGGTGAGTACAAAAGTAACAGTGTTTATTATTGACAGTGGGATTAAACAGTTGCTTCTCTGCAGCTCCTGGAAGAGGAGGAAGATGGTCAGAGGAGGTTGGCAGGAGAACAGACAATATTAAAAAGATGATGTTTGTCTCGCTTACAGATTTGAGGATGTTGTTGGCTCCAAATCCAAATTCTTGAAAGAGCTCCAGAGAAGGTCAAGGCCAGGGGTCCAGCAGAATGAGGAAGGCTGGCAACTGGTGGTGGGCAAGGCACGAGGGGAACCAAGGCGAGGCACAAGGAGTCGGAGAACCATGACAAGGCTAGAGGAAAACCAGGACGAGGCACGAGAAGAGCCAGAACAGGGCTCGAGAAGAACCAGGATCGAGGCAAGGCACGAGGAGAACCAAGGCAGGGCCAGGGGAACCAGGACAGAGGAGGCAGGAACACTGGAGACAAGAAGAAAACTGGTAAGTAACTTTTTTCATAGACTAGAAGCACAAATACCATATGATGGTCAATGCTCCAGTGAAGAGTGACACTGGACTGTAGGAGATGATGCTCATCAGGTTCATGGCCGTCAGGTGTTGTCAATCAGTGGCCATCTTGGACGAGGAGCTGCAGGCAGTGGTACTCTTACAGTTCTTCAATCAGTTGCCACTTACACCTGTTTCCAGTTAGTGACATCCAGGTGCTTCCACTTTCACCCCCTTCCTATTTAAACCATCCCTGATCACCACCCCAACAGAGGTTCATTGTCTTGGCTTCCTGTCAAATGTGTCGGTCCTCCTTCTGTGTGTTTTGTAAGTAGATACTGCCACATCAGCCATTAGTTTTCATTTATTTAATAAAATAAGTTATATTTTTTTAATCTCATCGCATCAGCCTACATCTCAGTTCAAACCCTTCATTGACAGTGATGCATTTTACATCAGTCAGTTTCAATTTCATTTTATTAGCTCCAAGTCACAACACAAGTTATTTCGGGGCACAGCACAGAAACATTGATATACATAAAAATTCAGTTAGTAATATTATTTGTCTAAGTAGCCAGCAGAATGAATTGAGTCTTCATTTTGTCGCAATCTCCCATCCTGAGCATGAACAAAGGTAACAGTGGAAAGGAAAAACAGAACCAGGCTCAGGACAATGTAGGACAAGGACATCTGCTTTGACAAGATGGGTTTGAGAGGACAGGAAGGAGAAACGGACACAGAATGGCAGGTCCAGAATGGAGGTGAGCAGGTCCCTCTCTAGGAAAAAAGACTAAACAAACCACGTTAGGATAGAAAAAATTACCGGTACAAATACAAACTGCAGTATTCATTTGTATTAATTTACTACTGTTTATTTGATGAAGTGAGGTTTGTCCTCCAGCTGTCTATTCCTATAGCAACATAGGATAGGTCAGGAAACCAAGCTGACCCTAACTATAGGATTTATCAAAAGGGAAAGTCTTCAGTCCAATTTTAAAACTGAACAATGTGTCAGCCTCACGGACAGAAACTGGAAGTTGGTTCCACAAGAGAGGAGCCTGAGAACTGAAATATCTTCCTTCCATTCTGTTGTTGGAAACTCTAGGGCAGGGGTCTGCAGGCTGCGGCTCTAGAGCCACATGCGGCACTTTGGTTCCTCCACAGGGGCTCTTTCAAGCTTTGATTACAAGTAACATAAAACAGAAGTTTATTGGTTATTATACAAACAACAAAAAAGGACTAATTTTAGCTGTTTACATGTAATTTCTTTGGCAAATACTCTAACTTTTTGCTTTATTTCTATACTTGATTTTTTTCCCACAATAATAAAAAAAAAATTACATAGGTCTGCATTGCTCGTAGTTTTTTTTTTTTTTTTAATTTACAACACTTCCCCCACCTCTTTATAAAAATCTGGTTATTCCATTAGTCTTAAATTGTAATAATATCAATAAATGTTAAAAATAATTATTTATTTTTAGCTTTATAATGTCACCACTACTGGTCACAAAAATCTCCTCCAACAAACAGAGTGGAGATATTGTGTATCATCAGCACAACAATGAAAAATTAGCCCATGCTGTTTAATAGCATTACCTAATGGAAGATTATGCAAGATAAAAAGTATTGGGCCAAACACTGAACCTTGAGGAACTCCATGACTAAATTTGGTGTATGATGAAGACTCATTATTTACATTTACAAATTGGAATCAGATAAATATGATTGAAAAGTCCTTTTACATTGCAGCAGGTATTTATCAGAGGCTCATAATTTTTTTTTTTTTTTTTTTTTTTTCCATTTTGGAGCAACTATGGTATGTTTTGTTTTTGAATGTGTTAAGAGTTTGTATGGTTGAATTGTTGTTTGACTAGACATGTGGCCACCGATTGATTATCAACCAGTTCTATGGTTGTTCTATGACTGATGTCTTGGTTGAAATGAACTGCTGTGTGTTCAGCTGCAACTTAAATGTGTTCAGCTTTAATGCTGGCGTACGCTCAGCTGCAGCCATGTTATCATTGCGCTCGTGGTCCATACTTCCTAAGCCCGTATCCAGTTATAGATTCAACCTGCAGCACAGAGTGTGTGTGTTAATAGGAGAGGGCTCTGTGAGGTGGGCTGTGAGGCCATTGTGGTCTCCACGCTCACTGGTTTTCTTTGTGCCACGACAGCCTGGTGATACTGTAACAGCCAGCGGCAGAAAGAAGCTGTCTGTCGTCGAGGCGGCTGGGGATACTTGTTTGACCTGCCCTTCCAGGGGGCCGTGGAGAATAGAGAGGCAGCTGGTAGACTTAACAGGAAATGCAATGGTAACAGTGTCAACAGCTGTCCTCATGGCCACGCAGGCCAAACGGCCAGCAACAAGAGGCAATATAAAAAGCTAAATGTTTGGATAGCTGCGGGGATTTGCTTCATACTGTATCTTTGTTTAATGATGCAATACAAAAATGAGTGCCTTTGTTTGCCTTCTCATTAGAGCTTTATGCTCAAACTGAGTCATTTCACAGGTGATGACAGCATGCACGCCTGTAAATGTTAAGTAAACAACAGAAAAACAACAGCTGAAGAGGAACAGACTTCAGATAAAGACAAAGAGCCAATGCTTTGATGCACAGAAGGATCACTGTTGTAGTTATATTCTACATTAATCTTTAAGCAATAAAAAAAGCAACAATTCCAATGCACTGCACAGTTTTCTAAAGGATACAGCTTCTTTGGATCCTATAGGTTTTCCATCTACCCTTTCATTAATTCATTCATTTTCATTATCCGCTATTTTTTTCCAACATTAACCACTGCTCCACCGTGCCGCCTGAATGTATTCTAATGAACTTAAATTTAGGTCAAGATGACTCCCTGAGGAACCAATAAATCACAGTGTCACCTTTGCCGCCTGATCCCTCTTGCTATCAGTAAGTTGGAGTGTCCTTAGCATTCTTTCACTTCCTCTGCTCCTTGCTTGACCCCTCCATTCAAACAAACCGCCTGTCAGCAGCTCAGCGACAGGTACGACAGCTCCGGCTCCACGTGAGGAGTGATCCCTTCCAAAAAGTAACACTCTCCCTGCCCTCGACTTTCTGTCTCCAGGCTCCCTCTGCCTCCCCTGTCTCCCACAAACTGCTCAAGCCTCTCGCTGACTCTTCATGCTCCCATCATATTAAAACTGGGTTGTAATTACCGCATGCGAGCTACGCTATTTGATGATGGAATTTGTTTTTAGTCCGTTCCTAAATTCCTTATGAGACCCATCAAAGACGGAAAACTGAGGGTAGGAAAATAAGTTTTAGTTTGGAAAATTAGAGTCTTTATTTGAGCCTTAGTTACATCCAATTTTCCAGGAGCTTAAATTCACCCTTACCGGATCATTGCTGGACATACATTTTTGAATCTTGTGGTATTATCTACCATTTGCTAACTTTAATACCTTGCTGGGATTGGTTTGCCTTAGAGCTTAATCTGTGTCAGACTTGAGGATTTAGAGCTTCTTTTATGTACAATTCTCTACTTTAATATGAGAGATTCATTGGGGTCATCCTGAAATGAACGCAGCCATTAGTTTACATTCTTCGTCATCATTAGATGAACAAATATCAATGAGATTACCTCATAAGCCTCGGGAAGATCCACCCCACGACCCCACCGCTGCTGAGCCCTCAGATATGGAGGAAGTATTAAAGGACTATTTCAGTTTGTAAAATCCAAGCTGTGAAATAGTCTGAGTTTTTGCGCCTGGGTGAATTATCCAAGATCTCTTTCATGTCGCAAAAGAGACAGAGGCACTTTCTTGTTGGGAGAAAACATGGCTGTGATAATCGTAAAGAGGAAGACCAACAGACAGGAATCTGCTTTCAATGACCTTAAATACCTTATCTGTACCTTTGAAGCCAGAGTGAGGTGATTGGCAGGTCAATTTGTGATGATATCGGTGGATGTACTTGCTGCTTTTAAAGCTTTTTGCTACAGATAAGACTGCTTAATATGAAAACTGTCACAATTCATCCACCTTTTTATCAACATACATTTCCTCATGGAATCATCAATCCAGTCACCTGTCATAAAAGACGCTAAGATTTATTTCCAGCTATCCACCCTTCTGTGATTTCACTTTATGGAGATTATCCCGTACTGTGAAGCAGCTGGGATTATTTGTTGGGCATGTTAAATCAAAGTTAGCTTTCCCTCCCTGAACACTGTGTGACAACAGAGATAGGGAAAGTGAGCGAGATACCCAGACTCGGCATGTGGATGTTTTCACCGTGTCCTCTCTTTGTCCGGTCTGCTGTCAAATCCATCACGTCCCATCCGCTCTCAGTCGGCAGCTTCCTGTGCAAATTAACAGACTCAGTGGTGAACGAGATTCCAATTTTGAAGCAAAGTGTGCAAATTAGCCATGTTTTTTTTAATAATTAAGGCCCAGTGCTCAGTGTAAAGGCAGTCGGGGCCGTTGTTGTAGACAGGGCAGGTGCAAATTTATTCCCTAGGGAAGCGCTGCAATTTCTGTTCTCCAGCCAAGTCCCATCCTCAACCCAATCAGTGCCCAGCTTGAGAAGTGTCCACATTTTGTCACTGTCTTGCTGGGAGACACTGCTGAGAGCAGTCAGAAGTTTTTCATTGTTTGAGAGCTTCATTTGTAACATTTCCATTAATGGTGGCTACCATGCAAATTCACCCAACCTTGGAATGTTGGTCATTATATTTGTGGGACAAATGTATTGCTTTCTTGTTTCCATGTCTTCTCTGTGGAGACCTGTTAGGTGTGATGGTAAGTGTCTGTTGTCCTGACACTTTCTGTCAGGCCCCTCTACCCTGCTGCAGGATACCTTCAGGGTGCCTCATGGGGTGACACCTGAAGGTTTTAACTCAATATCTGTAAAAGTGACTGAGTTGTAATTCATGACTTGTTTGCTAAGGTCAACAAGCTCTAACGATGACTTTCTGAAAGTTTCTTATGGTTCATGAGACATTTTGCTAACAGACAAAAAAAGGGAACACATGCAAACACAGGCAATTTCATTATCCCCTGCCTTGGCAGAAGGCAATAAATAAATGAATAAATAAATAAAAAAATAAATAAATAAAGTTTGTGTTTTGAGCTTTTAATTGATGAAACATGGCTTTCGTGACACAGATGTCAATTTTTCTGATTTTATCATTAAAATAAATTATACCAAAATAAAAAAAGAATGGGGGGTGCAGATGGAAGAGCTGTTGCCTCTCAACGAGAAGGTCACCGGTTCAAATCCCGACTGCAGGCCTTTGCATGTTCTCTCCGTGCATGCGTGGGTTTTCTCCCACAGATCAAAAACATGCATGTTAGACTCATTGGTAACTCTAAATTGTCTCTAGGTGTGAGTGAGAGCGTGAATGGTTGTTTGTCTCGTTTGTCTCTATGTGTCCCTGTGATGGACTGGAGACCTGTCCAGGGTGTCCTCTGCCTCTCAAACAGCGATGGCTGGACTTGTGCACCAGTGACCCCCGTGACCCAAAAAAAAAAAAAAAAAAGAAGAAGCGGATAAAGATAATGCATGGATGGATGGAAGAGGTGACATTATTTAAAACATGTACATTTTGAAATGGGTGTAAACTGAAATATAAAATATTTTCTTTATTTTAAAAGACATTTTTGGATTTGGCCTGTTTCTCTGTAGGGGCTTGAATCAGCTGCAGAGTAGCCTCAGATAATGAGGCGTCTTTAATCATGGAGACAGTAGTTTGAGTTGTTTGCATCTCATTTGAAGCACAGAGAACGGTGTGGGCTGTGTAATTACCGTACTGTGATACAAAATATCTGAGCGCTTCCTGTTTGTTGGAACTGATCCTGATTCCTTACTAATCCTGACAGGAAGTGACAACAGAATTTCTCTGATCTGCACGCTGCAGAACAAAGAAAAAAAAAATACTTAGAATTGTATGATGCAGATTAATAATTTTATTTCCTGCTTAAAGCAGAAGCTAAACGATTCCTTTTGTTTTTTGGTATCTTTTGAAAATGTGCATACAGTAACTAAAATAAAATCTGATAAAAATGTTGACATATTTTACATATACTTTATGAAAGTTTTTAAAATGCAGCTCTTGACAGCGCTGTGTGAACATTTCCGATGCTTATCAGCAACATTCACGCTGACAGAATAAAGATGAAACGGAGTACATCAAAATAGAAATCCTTCAGATTGTGAGTTAAAGTTGACTTTGACTCAAACCAGGCTCTGACTGAAACTGACAGGATGGGATTCTTGTCAGAAAACATCAGTCTAAGATACATTTCTGGATATGTGACTGGTGAAAACAAAGATCTTTCAGTGTCTCACACATTCATTTCATACGACACCTCAAGACCATTTGAAAAACAAATCATTATTTGTGCGATGCTTACTTAAACTTGGTCACTTTAACAACATCTAAATCATCATCATGCTATGTCAGCATTCATCTTTATAAATGTCATTAATTTACATTTTGCAAATACTTTCCTTATAGACCATCCAGTTGTTTTACTTTTTCATCATTTCTATGTTTATAACCTGCATAGACAAAATAAAACTGAAATTTTCCATAGCTCCATCTGATCATTTGCATCTAAAACGATATTCGACATTTGTTATTCCATCAATCAATACCATCTCTTCCATTCTCTGTGTGCATAATCTCAGAACCTGCATGCAAAGCGCTTAACAATAACATGTATGTTATACAAGAAGCCATATATCATCCCTGGACGCATTTACATCCTGTTAACAATTTCTCAGGGCAGATTAGAAGGCGCTGAGACAGCAGCCCAGATCCCATGAGAGGGGGGCTTTGGGAGCTGATAAGACCAGCCATCGGAAGGCAGGATTAATACATTTGACCAGGACACATGGACGCTCTCTGATTATTCCAGCAGAAAAACGGCCCCCGCATGATTAAACGCAGCCCGAGTGCGGACAGGAAGACATAGGGATACGGAGATAACCGTTTTATTTATGCAAGCGGTTAGTCTGGCAGATCACATCTGAGGATTGTTCACCCTACAGGGGTGAGGGATCTCACCAGGGGAGCTCGCTGCTGATCACACACACGGCTGCTTTAGCTGTCACTTCTCCACCGTGCCTGTTCCCTCTGAAGGTGGCTCAAGCTTCACTGAAATATTTTATGTCATAGATGTCACAATATGAATGTGTAATTCAGCAGACATTTGTGTTTTTGACGTCATTGTACAAAACACACTCAAAAAAAAAAAAAACATATTGCTCTGCAGTCAAATGCTATGTACCATAATTTTCACTGTATAAGTCACAGTTTTTTGTATAAATTAGCATGCCTGCAACTTATACAGAGAAGCAACTTATTTATGTTTTTTCCCCTTATTTATAATATAACCCAATTTTTGTCTGAGATCGGACAATTTCATAAAAAAAAAAAAAAAAGGGGGCAGATAAAATAAGATTTTTTCTTCTTTCTGCCACCTTTCATTTTATATTCTTTTTTTCTCTTATTTTCCTTTTCATGTTGAATATTTTTATGTTTTTGTTATATTGAATGTAAAATGAATAAACTTTACTTAAAAAAAAAATCATTCTGACAAGGAAAATATTGAACACTACCATTTGCAGCCTCTAGAGGGCCCTCGACTAATATGGCAAGTCAAGTGTCTCATTAATAGGTAAAAGTGGCTATTAATCAGACACTTGGCTTGCCATACCAAGCCACATTCGTCTCGTTCCAGAACTCCTGGAACAAACATCAAATCAGCTGCATTTTGCCACACTGCCCAGGAGAAATGTAGCTGATTCAACCATTAAAGTGCATTTATTAAGTAAAAGTTCAACTGAGACACACCTTTACTATAATGTCAGGCAAACAAATAATTGTTTTAGGCGATTATCTTGTTAAATTTTGAAGAAATGCCCAGTGAGTCATCCCTCTGCGCACTCCCGCAGCCGCAAATTGGCTTTTGAAATGCAGCTGATCTGATCATCAAAGTGCATTTATTAAGGAAAAATTAGACTGAGACACAACTTTCATATAATTTCTAGCAAACAAATAATTGTTTTTAAGTGTTAATCTTGTTAATTTTCTTGTTAAGGTCCTCCCGTGCACGCTCCCATCAGCCAGTCGATTTTTGGCACAACACCAGCCCACATTTCCAGGTTGTCAGCGGTGACGCGTAATAGATGCAACATGGCGAAGCAAAGTTTTTCCCCCCACTTTATTAGACATATTTGAACGGATGCGACATGCACGGCGGCGTGTACAGTATTTAGATTTAAAAGTTTATACAGGAATTTTTTTTCTCATTA
Organism: Simpsonichthys santanae; assembly: GCA_031762415.1. Lineage (NCBI taxonomy): Eukaryota > Metazoa > Chordata > Actinopteri > Cyprinodontiformes > Rivulidae > Simpsonichthys > Simpsonichthys santanae. The sequence continues at coordinate 2,703,348 of JARVLU010000624.1, forward strand.
AAATCTTGCTTTTTTAAAAAGTCATCTGATTTCATCCATCATAAAATAAATTAATAAAAAAATTACATTTATAAACTATTCCTATAATGAAACAAACCCTTTTCTCTCAGTTTGACCTCTGCAGCTTCATCCTTAACAAGGACTTCAGTAAGTTTGAACATTTCTGTAGGTCACAGAAGAGTCTGTACACAAGACTTTTGCAAGATGGGATTACCTAATTAACTTCTTTAAAAACGTTGCACTCATTATGGATTGAATTCCATCTGATTGTTAGAGAGTGCTTAATCAATTAATTGTGTTAATGACCCATTAATGATGGTGCACAAGGAATTCTAATGAGCCTCCTTAATTAAATATTATCTCACTGTTTAATCAATGAGTTTAATTATTCACATGATATTTCGGTGGAATCCATTTGGCCCTGGTCGCTGCGGCAAACTGCTGATTCTGAGCTCCTGTGATGATTCGTCATGGAACTGGTCCTTCAGCTCAAAATCTTCCTTTAATCACGCAGACTATAAAGCCTTTGGCACAGATCCATATGTTTTCATGTGTGAGAGTAATTCTGATCATTTTGATATCAATTTTAATTGACCCCCAGTCACAGTTTACATCTGTCTGGGAGACATGTTTTAATTAGGGAGATGAGAAAGTTGCAATTACATGGCCTCAGTCTCAGAGTGGCCTTTGCCATTAACAGAGACAAATAGTAGGATCCCACATGTTGGACAGTCTACCTGTTATTTTGTCATTACTCAGTGTGCAGGATTAGGTCACTGTCAGGCTTTTAACACTTTGGCTCTGGAATGTACAAACTTTTATGTTTAAGCTGAAAGCTGCAAAGTCAATCTGCCTTTGTGTTTACAATAATTGCTGCTTTTGTGCAGAAACACGTCCACACGCACGTGTTGTCTCTAATTGTTACCACCAAGTTTCTCTCTATGGAGTCCCTGAACCTCTGCTCTTCCTCTCCTCCCTCCTTCCCTTCTTTTCTCCGGAGCAAACTGGAAGACCTCAGTCATCATCCTCATTTAAGCTTAAATTTGGTGGGATCAAAGGTGGCCAGCTGGGCGGGGGAGGGCAGCAGATGGTTGCGTGCTCACGGGGGGACCTTGCAAAGGCCCTTCAGGTTTTAACACCTCCTCTCCCCTGGGTGCCCGGGCGGGGGGGATCCGGCTCGGGGAACCTACCTGAGCTCAGTGGCATGGCCAGCAGGCTTCCAATGCACCGCCCCCTGCTTGGCTCACATATGGTGCCAGCCATGGGGTCCTTGAGCTGGAGCTCTGACCTGAGGAAAATACACAGTGGAAGGGCAGAGGAAGGTAAGCCTCACTCATTAAGATGAGTGCAAGGAAACAAGTCTGTCCATGAACTAAACAAACTGTAACATGGACGAGACAACAAACGGTGCACGCTGATTTTATCAAAACAAATTGTTAGAATTACAGATATGATATAATGCAGAAAACAGTATTGCAGCTGTTTTTAGATGTTCTATATCATGATACATGTAAGAGCTCACTGTAAGAGTCTGCAATGGCTATGAGTGGATGGGTACAGGGACTGCAGGTGCTGGGCAGGTTAATCCTCACCTCAACCAGTTCCCTGTCCACAAGGTCAAAGTTTCATGAAAAGAACCTGCTGATAATCCAAAGGAGAATTTATGGTCTGGGATTATGACTTTTAACATTTGGCATTGAGAACACAAATGTGGCTTTGTGAATTGAATTTGCGGTGGCAATAAGTCCTGTGGGCAGGTTCGGCCACTGACCAACGTTTCTTGTGAGGATAACTATTTTTCCATAAATCCATCTTAAGTAGTCACATTTCTCCTCGTGGCTAATAGGATCATGATGGGAATAATCTGTACAAATCTGACAGGAATAAAGGAACGTCCTGGCCTTCAACTTCTTCCTTTCGGTAAATGAACAGTTTCAAGAGTCTTTCCTGTGGGAGGACTTGGTGGTTTGCCAGTAAAACTGGGGGTCTGGTGGTGAGGGGGAGATGGTTTGGCCACTAATACTGAAACTTTACAGGTTGTACTAACTATGTGTTTACGTGTGTGACATTATCACTGCAAAGTGTAACTAAAAATATCAACAACTTTTAGAAGGGAACACACAATTTCACAACTTTTAAAAACTATAATTGTGTATTTTTACTTATCAGGGTTATAGGAACTTGTTCCAAAACATGTCTTTTGCTATACCTGTACCTGTTCACAGTGAAAACAGACCTGCGATGATTTTCACAGCTGACCAAGTGAGATGGTTTCTGATCAGGCAGTTCTTCCTCCTCCTCACCTTGTCACTCGCACGCCGGCACCACAGAAGCCGTACACACACACAGTACGACCTAGCAAACCACTTATTGTCATATCAAGCTCTGACAGCACTCGGATGTGATTCTGCTCTGTGTTTACTCACCTGCTTTAATGTACAATCACCCTTCACTTGGCCCGTCACAATGCAAACAAGAAAAGAATGGCACAAGAGCAAAGTCTGGACTTTGATGCTGATTTTTAGACATTTTCCAACTTGACAATCAGAATAGATGAAATAAAAAAATTCAGTTAGTAAATTTTATGATCTTCTGATTTATTTATTTATTTATTTTTGTAAATTATACAGCAGGGCCTTCTGTGCTTTCAGAGAAGGCCTAGTAATTCAGCACATATGGAATCTTACATTTAAATCATTGTTTAATGTATATTATATAAAATATATTTTTTAACATAGTTTTTCTTTTGTTCTCTTAAATTTAAGTGTCTATAGGCAGAAATATGTTTGAAAGTTCTTTATCACTTGTTGGGACTTCACTGTCATTAGAGAAGGCTAACATCAATCAAAGTACCGTATTTTTTGCCTTGTAAGTCTCACCTTTTTGAATGAATGTGAAAGTCCTGCGACTTACACACCGAAGCGACTAATAGACATTCTTCCCCATATTTATAACCAATTTTTGGCTGAGATCTGATGATTTAATTCATTCTGACATGAAAACTATTAAACTTTACCATTTGCAGCCGCTAGAGGGCCTTTTGAGCCTTATGGCAAGTCAAGTGTCTCATTAATAAGTAAAAGTGGTCATTAATGAGACACTTGGCTTGCCATACCAAGCCACCTTCGTCTCGTTCCAGAACTTCTGGAACAAACATCAAATCAGCTGCATTTTGCCACACTGCCCAGGAGAAATACAGCGGATTCAACCATTAAAGTGCATTCATTTATTTATAAGTTCAACTGAGACACACCTTTACTATAATGTCAAGCAAACAAATAATTGTTTTTTTAGGTGGTTATCTAGATAAATTTCAAAGAAATGTTCAGCGAGTCGTCCCTCTTCGCAGCTACAAATCAATTTTTGAAATGCAGCTGATTTGACCATAAAAGTGCATTTATTAAAGAAAAATTAGACTGAGACACACCTTTTCTATCATTTTGAGCAAACAAATAATTGTTTTTAAGTGTTAATCTAGTTAAATTATTTTTAAAGTCCTCTCGTGCACACACCCGGGGCCGTCATTTTGCAGCCAATCGATTTTTGGCACAACACCGGCCAACATTTAAGGGTTGTCGGCGGTGATGCATAATAGCTGTGACATAAATGGCGAAGGGACTTATTTTTGTTTTTTCCACTCTATTAGACATATTTGGACTGATGCAACTTATGGGACAGTGTGACGTGTACGGCAGAGAATATGGTATTTCCAGGATAAGTTTGTTAAATAACTGTTGACCAAAACTGACCAGTCACTGTTCTGAGTGGTCGGTACCAAAACACAGGACTCTGAGCCATCAGGAAGGGCAAGCAAGTCATTTTTTGTTTGTGCGTTTCTGACCACATGAAGATTTGTGATGCATTCAATTGCAACTTGTAAATGTAAATTATAGTTGTTTTGAAAAAAAAAAAATAAAGGTGAAATATCCCATTAAAGTTTACATTAATTGTCATCATTGCAGTTTGGTTTTGTTACATGATAACAGTTTACAGAAACAAGTTCTGAGGGTTAGTGTTAAATATCAGTCTCAGTTATTGAAAATACATGTTATGCTTGAACACAGAAGTTATACTTGACTATGTGAGCTGCACTGCATGATGGATAGTGTTGGGACAGAAACTGGTGGACTTTTTCAGGTTCTGAGTTCAGATGGGTTGTCCCTGTTGGTTTTTCTGTTTAGTGCTGGGTTTGCATTTATGATCAGGTTGCTGCTAGTGACTGTAAAAAAAAAACTGACACCATAAGTCAGATGTTGTACTTGAAGCATTAAAAAAGGAAACTGTAAATTCAAAGTGTAATCATCGTCAGCCTGTGTGTAACAACATTACCAACTAAAGGCATTACGTATTGTTAAAGTCATGGTTTGCCACTGAAATCATACATTAACCAATATTTTCAGTATAAACCAACAAGGTAATAATGTCCATAAATGTGGCATGCATTTCAATTTGATCAATTATCAAGCTTTATGAAAACATGTGTATTTAACATTGTGTTGTAGACTTTTTTACCCAACAGAACAGTGCTTAATGGATCAATGGTAAGTTTCAACTATCCTTTAACATTTAATGGGAAGGTTTACACAATGTTTAATTACTGGCGCCAAACTCTGAACACAATGATGCTATTGGCTAAGTTGTAACTGAGATCTACAGCTCAACAAAAGCTTCTGGGCTTATTGCACTCTGGGACAAAGGTGCCATCCAGGAGCCATTTATCTTAGAGCATCACAGTGAAAGCAAGAAGTTGATTTAGCTGGCACGAGTGTTTTCTTCCTATGTCTTTTGTTTGTCTCCTCGTGTGTGCATGTGGAGGTCTGAGAGTGACCCATTGTGGTCAGACACCTGCCCAAAGGCTTCTTGTCTGACTGATGAATCAGAGTCTTCAAGGTGTCTTTGAAGGAGTCTATTGTTTGCCATTGTTCTTTAGCCTTAAACGTCTTGTCATGTGTCTCCTTCTGCACACGGGACACAACATAAATCCACAGCTGACAACAGCACAATGGATGGCCTGGGACAGTGTCCCATTAACCATCTCCTCTAGCTCTGAACACATAGAAAACGTGATGTTGGATCAGAGACAGGAGCATATCTTCTCTATCTTTGCCATATAAATAAACTAAAGGAAAAATATCAGAACAAGTAAAGGTCCCAAAAATGTCTTCCCCTTATTTTTTCCATACTCTCCTTTTTTCAGTTTATTTGATTTATCTCTTTATTTGGGATGTCACACCTGCTATCATTCATGCACTGCATGGTCTGTCAGGACAGATTAGTTGCAGGGGCTCGTGCCTTGACAGCCATCGTACAGTATCAATATTGTGACGGTTGAGGAGCTACCCGTTCTCACATCTCTGCAGAGTGCAAAGACAATTGAAAAGAGGAAGCGTCACAAACCTGACACCCAAGTCACTTCAAGGAATCCCTTTCAAGAAGAAATAAAACCTCACCTGACAAAAGTAAAGCGAGTCCTGGACAAGAGTAAATAGCATCAAACAATGTGGGTTTTTCCACTTTTTATAATAAGGAAACCACTGGACCCATTTAATATTCAGGAATGTTGATTGATCATCTGTTGTTCATTGTTCATGTGCCCTTATTTTTAACAAATAAGAAAGAAAAACAAATGTTATTTTATTCAAACTGATCCAAAAAGAGTGCAATCACATGATTTTATGTCTCATATTGGGTTTTACAGGAGATAATTTAGGTATTGTATCATTGAACATGATGTTGTTGTCCAGCATTGATTTTTATTCCAGTTTGAACAAATGTAACAATTTCCTCTAACAAAATACAGTATACCCCCATTAACCCCAGTTACTCTCATAAACTGTAGATTTTCAAATGGGATGTGAGTGAAATGAAAACAATAAATAAAAATTAAACATATGACATGATGTTAATCTCACTGAATGAATTGTTCAAGTACATAGTTTCTCGGTTTTACCCTTTTTGTTACTGCTTTGCACAAGTCATATTAGAAAGGTGAGTCTTCCATTTGATGGTGCAAAATAGTTTGAGACCAAGTGATAAAGTAAAACAGTCATGATTTTTTTTTAATTTGCATATCCTTTTTCAGAGTTATTTATGCTTCGTGGTTTAAAATAAATCCCTGTAATCACAGCAGTAGCTCTATTTAAATTATGTTTCCAGCCTACTATACAGATCTGTGAAAGAAAATCAACAAAATGTCCCATAAAAACAAAATGAAACAAACAAGACGTGGAATGGAAGTGAGAAAATGGAAAAAAGAAAGAAAGAAAAAAATCCCAGGGTGATTACAAGATCTGCATGCCACGGTACAATTACTATCACTTTGAATTTGAAATGGCCATTTAAAGGGCAGCAGAGCATCCTGGAAAATTAAACCGGAGCCTAATTAGCACACTCCAACCTGACAACGGAGCAGCTTTCAGCTCGACTGGGCAGAGCAGTCAAGCAGGAGGAAACCAGTGACTGAAGGACCACGAAGGCCCTGCCGCTCCTGCTCTGAACCTCTCACAACTGTGACGCACACACAGAGAAGGAGAAAGTATTAGAATACACTGATTTCATTTCAACATCTTGTGAATTAATGTGTAGAAGTTTCCGCTAGGAACTGACGCAACTATTCATTGATGAGCATGTGACCCCGTGACGTGGGATCACCGCTGTAAGAAAATTATATTCATAACCACACACTCCCATTCATTTTCATATAGAATAATTAAACAAATAAACAAATAAATAAATGCAACCATGAGCATATATTATAAAAATCTCAAGATTATAAATTTAAATTGCACTTTCAGATAAAAAACAATGTCCATCACAAGTTTGTTTATATTTTGGATTATTCAAGAAGTTACACATTTCTAGCGATAAACATTTGCACACATTTTTATCTATAAATGAGCAGTTTTCGTATGGCAACTTTACTCCATACAAACCTTTTAGTTGCTCAGTTTATAACATGCGGCTGTTTGATATTTTGTTTAATAAAACGTTGAGGGTTTGACAGTTTTTTTTTTTTCAAATGAGATAAAAATCTAATCAACCTTTTATAAAATACAATTATAACACTAACTTTACTCATTCAGTGAATATTGCAATCTGTTGTGGAAAAAAGGACATAATTGTTTTACTTTATTATAAGAAAACTATTAACTTGGCATTCTGATTAGAAAAATCCAACAAAGTCAGGTCCACTGGACGGATTTTTCTTTGTTGAAACGTTTTGTATTTCTTCCAAAAGATCCAACTTTTTACAGTCAGGTCATTATTTGGACGGTTTCTCTTTTTTTGTGCTGAAACATTTCACCTTCCATCCAGAAGACTTCATCAGTCAAGGAATCACACAACACTAACACTAACATCCGCAGTCTGCGGATGGATGCGCGTGCACGTCGCCGGCGTGGCGAAAATAATTAAATAAAGCTGATTTGAACATTTTTAAAGATAATGTTCAGCTCAGACACACATCTGCTATAATATCAGCCAACAAATATATTTTTAGGTGTTTATTTTGCTGAATTTTAAAGAAATGTACGGTTTCCTTGTGCTGCATGCAAACCTTATCCTCAAAGCGAAACTTAATTATTTCAAGCTGATTTGAACACATACATGCATTTATTAAGGAAAGGTTAAGCTCAGACACACTGTTTAATAAG
>JARVLU010000624.1:2808198-2821016 GCA_031762415.1 Simpsonichthys santanae
CGAGGACTCATTTACAAGAGAGACCTGGCTACAAACTAAGGATGATGACAACAGCAACAATACAACAATAGATTTTCCTTGAACAATCAACTATAGACATAAGAGAGAAGTACAGATTTTTTATTTTAATTTTTTTTCAAACAAGCAAATATGCCAAAAGTTGCTAAACCAGACAGATTATAAGGCAGATGTAGAAAATCAGTAACAGGAACATGTCTGCATTGGTTTTTACCAGGATTCCAACAGATTCTTAAAACCATTTAGAGAAGTCAAGGTTGAGAGCTTCAGATGTTTTTGTAAGATATTCCAGGAAGTAGGAGTGGAGTAGGAGAAGACCCTTTTGCCAAGTTCAGATCTCACTGACAGATTGAACGGGTTGAACAGGAAAAGTCATCTTTAGTGAAATACTTCTACACTGTTGATGAATTTCTACCTGTTTGGGAAGACTTGGTCTGCTCCTCTCTCCTGCTCCTCTGTTTGAAAGAATCCATTTTGTGGCCAGCGGCCCGATGCTGATCATATGAAACAATCCCTGTCTGCGACTAGTTGACACAACATTAAAACAACTCGTGAGATGTCCTAAAATCGACTAGTAGACGAGTGTATTCAGCCCCTACTTCACTATTATTACCTAAAAATAAATGTACAGAAATGAATGAAAGTTCCAAACTCCTGCAGAAAATCAGATCTCTACTTTATGATGTCAATGTTGATGCAAGTAAGAGGTTAATTGCAGTGGTATGTTAGCTCTTGGCATTTCAGAATTTTGTGAAAATCTTGCCAATAAATCTATTCAAAGATTTTAATCAAAACAATCTAGAACCCCCTACTTCTTTTTGCCTCCAGGGTAAAAGCTGGAAAAAGAGAAAGACTTTCCTCCAGCCCATATTTTGGGTCATAAGGTAAATAATCTGATAGTTAAAACATGATCCAGTCCTCTCTGTTTCTCTGTTCCCTTCACCTCAACTTTGCCCTCTTTGAAATGGATGTACACTGTGGGGTCAACGCTGCCTGTGAGAGGAGAGAGGCCTTGGATCAGAAGAGAGATGATAGTTATCTCCAACATTCCAGGGATGACACAGAGATATGTGGCTGATGGCAGGTTCAGGGGGCTTAGCGAAGGGGGCGAGTAGAGTAGGGAGGAGGAGGTACCGTACAGGAGTTGAGCGCACACCTCTCCTTCCTTCTCTCCATGTCTTTTTCTTACTGCTTGACTGCATCACTTCCCCACACATAGAAGAAAACATCTAATTAAAAGCTCTTATTCCACTTCATTTAAGAGAACACTTAATGATGTGCTTTCAGGGGCAGACAACTGCACATTACTTGTCATGCAAAAGGAAATCTCAGTTGTGGCCCTTCAGGATCCAGATACAGCTGTGCTGCGCTTGGATGTTTGTCCTTATTTCTCTTACATGGACATGGTTCTGTTTTCTCACTCGCTGTCGTTTAGCCAGTGGCCTGGTGGTGGTGACGGAGGCGGTAGACAAGAGGCGAAAAGTGCCATCTGAGTTTGTCAGGGAGACTTGCTGAAGGAGAGTTTGTTGTAATTGCTCTGACAGGTTTTAAGGCTGTTAATGACTCCGGTCTGAGCGCCACCAATTTGTCAGCATGCTTGCTGTTTACTAAGCTGTTGTTTTATGGTCCAGTGCAAAGGGGGCTGCTGCTTGTTTAAGCACAGATCAGGAAATAATCAGCATAAAATGCTGGTTGCAGAGGAGCAGCCGCACTAAAACTGTTCCTTTATAGAGTCCTCATCAACTGTATGGATCTGAATGAGTGCAGTGCACCATATGGCACGTTCACACAGAAACAAAAGCACTCTGATGGCTTACTTCAATCTAAAACTCAGATGGCAGCGTAAGTGTTTTTTCATTAAAGAGATTATGCTTTACTTGTTGGCACTTGTCTATGTTACATGAGTACGAAGCATATTGCTAGCATGTGGTTATAGCAAGAAGGTCGGTAATCCGCAGCCGGCACGGAGCAACAGAGGGCTAGCTGTTCCACTTGTGTGAATAGAACCTCTTCGCATTTGTGTATGTGTGTATGTGAAGGAGATTGTGCATGTGTCAAAAGCATGTGGTCCCAGAGTCGGCAAAGAACCCTCCGTAAATCCAGAGTAAATAAAAGGGGTAACCAGACAGACAAAAGAAGAGCCCCCACTGCTCCTCTCATTCGCTGCCATTTGGGGGGACTGAATGTGCTAAACGCCGCTTATGTTGGCTCAAAAGTTGAGGAGAAAAAGAGGGAAAGGGAGGCTCTAAATCCCCCCATCTTCTTTTCTCCTCTTTCTCTGCTGCCAAGCCTGCAAGGATAAAGGTGGTGTAATAGGAGGGAGAGGTGGAGGGGTCTGGTCAGAATGCTGTGCCGAGGTGGAGAATCCAAAGACGCTCCTGCAACAACAACCCTCTTAGCCTCTGCTCTCTCTTTATTTCTTTTTTAATCTAACTCCCCTCGAGTTTTCTTCTTTTCTTATTTGGGTGAGCTTGGTTGAACATGCCTGACTAGTTTGGGCTGACAGGGGGCATGGGGGGTCTGTTGTAATTAGTCACTTTAACCGTGGCTTTCATAAGCCACTGCTTATACACTCTTGCTTCATTACCCTGAAACAAACGCTCGGGCCTCCTGACGCAAAATCACTGCACAGCCTCAAGAGTACACACCAAAAATGTTGAATTTGTCTAGAAGCTTTTCAAAAGCCTTTATCTGATAAAAAGACTGAACTTGAGGAACGTAGTTTGATGGAGCTGCAATATGTATCACTTGTGGTTAAATCCATAACATTTCTGAGGCTGACTGGAACATAGTGGCTTCCTCAGCAGGAGGGAACCTCTTGCACTTAAAGTATTGGCTCAGGTGTTGTTCAACTTTCCCTAAGTCCTCTTTCCTCCTAGCAGAAAGTGTATGACACTTTGTACTCTGCACATTTTTTCTCTACAAGGACTCTTGAAGCTGCCTGCAATGTGCCAACATTAGATAAGTACAGTTGCAATGTGTTTACAGTCCTTTCTCAGCCCGATAATGAGCTCAGCCCTGAGACCAATTTACTCACAAGGAGATATATCTGAATGCATTTTTAATAACCACCCACTGGTGATGAGAAAGGCGATGCATGTGAGCGTAATGTGCATTTGGACTTGAGCTTGTTTGTTTGTTAGTGTGCTCATTCACTCTCTCTTACCCTCATTGGGTCCGGTCATAGTCTTCTTGCCTGATTACACTTTCTCTGATTTGCTGTGCATATGAAAATATGTGGCAAAAGTTTTATTGCAAGCACTTTAAGTCAAGATCTGATGGAGTGAGAGAGGAGAGAGAAGGGGAGAGGAGAAAAGGTTTGGGGAAGAAAGAAAGAGAGGGTAGAGTGGGTGGGTGAGGGTGTGCTGCTGTCTTTTTTTTTCATCTCCAAGGGCGCTGCTTTTCCAAAAGTGCCTGGGGCTACACTCCAGCACCTCGGCTCCCTCAGGCCTTTCGACTGCCTCCTAATAGCCAACCCCCATCTGTGTCACATGGCCAGATGATGGGACGCTTCCCTCTGCTCTGCCCTGCACTTTTTTCCCTTACCCAATTTTTTTTCCAGAGTGAACATCCACGCAGGTTAGAATGGCAGAGTTGCCAGGGAACAGTCAGAAGCCATTAGCGTTTGGGACAATTTGCCCTGCAGCGTTACTTCTCAGGCTCATAAGAAAGGAGTGGGGGTGGATGCAAAGCACCAGCTCTCCTTCAGATGTAATGAGGTTGCGCAAGTAGGATCTTCCTTATTCTATTTCTACTCTTTCTTCATTGCCCTGCTTGCATCTCTTTCTTCTTCCCTCCTTCCTTTTATTAAGTCTACACTCTCTTTGTGAGAACACGGGTGTGTCTGCTAACAGCTAATATACCTGTATGTGGAATTACTGCTTGAAAGCTAAGTCTGATCTGTGGGTACACGCCAATATCCGTGTGCATGGAAGACTGAGAGGAGCTGAAAAGCAGTGGGCTCCGGTTTCATCCTTGCGGGCTAGGGCAGGAGGCAGCAAGCATGCTGGGTAATGAAGTGACAGGTCAGTCTGTAAATACGCACGGGTCGCATTGGCCCTGGCCAGGGGGAAGGCTATCACATTGCAGTGAAAATGGAAACGTCAATAAAATTAATCTGCCAGCTTTTTGGCCACTGCACGGTTCTATTGGATGAGCTTGACTGCGCACAGCGGGAGAGGGATTTGGAGACTAGCTCAAAAATCAACACAAAACCTGGCGGCATCCAAACAAACACGAAAGTGTGCATAAACAGTATTCAGTGAAACTCAAAAGCAGAGAAACAAAGGCGGGGTGGTTAAAATTCACAGCTCACTAGTTGTGTTTTTGTTGAGGTTTCGAAGCAAACTGGGGGAGTTGGACTCAGCTTCCGTCTGGGTCGCATTTCTCAGGAAGCCCCTCACAGTCAGGGTACGGACCAACGTTTATTGTTTTAGGCTTTCCTGAACAAGGATTCGTACTTAGCCTGGGATTTATGGCATTTGCAGCTAATGAATGCCCATTCTACAATTACAACACCCCTTGTCCGTGTCCCCATTCCCATATGTCCTTCAGGAGGGCCGTTGCTTTTTTAACTTCACACACAGAGCGCAAAGTCGGCACTTCTTTGTTTTCCTCTTTTGTGTGGCTCTGCACTAATGATGTGGAAGGAAAACACTGCACAGACAGCAAAGAAAGACGGAGAGGGGAAATAATTTAAAAAATGAAGTTGAGAAATATAAAAAGAACCCCCCAAAAAAGTTAGAAATGCAGGTCCCTGTTGGCTTTGTATTCTTCATTTATTTTGCATTTGATTACGCCACCAGTCGGATCCTTTTTCTTTCCCTCTTTTTAATGTTATTAGCTAAAATATTTATGTGAGATTAAGGCGTGCATAGGTGGCTGTGATTGATGCCTCCACAAAAACAGGAAGACATGTGCGTCTGACTTTTGAGAATGTCAGGTTCCTTCTCTTCCTTAGTGGAGGAGTTTTTCAGATACATAATTTAGATGCCCTCAAGGAAGGCTTTCAAGGCATTTGAGCCCGGGGGCAAGAAAAAATAACCATGACTGTTAAAAGTAAATCATTTTTGCTAATGCACAATTAATGCCAGGGAAGAGGAACAAGAAAAAAGGCTTGGGACAAAGATGGAAACTTCAGCTTGAAGGAGGAATATGTTCATGTTTTCATCAAGAACTCAAACAGTGATGGACATTAATGTAGGCAAAGTCGCCGTTGGCCTCTCATGCTAATCTTATGCCAAGGCAAAGGGGGTGGGAAAGGGGGAGATTGTAAGTTTGGGGAAGGATGGGGGGATGCATACGACAAGTTCGCTCTGCTCATTGAATTGCAACAATGAACCTCCTCAAATTACACAAACACTCAACGGAACGTTCATGAATTCATGAATCTGCTCGTATCGTCTTTTCCTTTTTCTGTCCCCTTTGGCTCTCTTCAAAGGGCGGGAATAAAATGCTTTATGTTACGTCAAGCATGCAAATTTAATTGAATTAATGACATGAGTCCTAGTCTCTGCTGCATTTGAAGACCCCTTGTCCAATTTGTTTTTTCTTTCCTGCTCCTCCTATTCAGAAAAAGCATTAGAAACACAGTGTTTTACTTGTAGTTGCAAACCATAACATAACCATTATTCCCCTCTTTCATGCTCTGGAGTAAAGAACAGCTCTTCTTGGCCTCTCTGTTAACCCCTCTATCTCTGTGCAGGCCTTTGTTTAAGGCTATCTAAATCCATCCTACCTCGTCATCCTCGCTGCATCAAATCTTTTGGCCTTAGTGCTCCACTTTTCAATATCTGTGGTATTTGTCCATTTTATTCATCTTTCATAAACCTTAACACTCAGCTGTGACTGGATGAGCGAGCTTTGAGCCTGCGGTGTGGTCCGTGGTGTTATTTAATGCTGGCTTTGGTTTCCGTCCAGGAGATGGCTTAGACAACAGCGTGGCGTCGCCTGGCACAGGGGATGACGATGACCCAGACAAGGATAAGAAGAGGCAGAAAAAGCGCGGCATTTTCCCCAAGGTGGCCACAAACATCATGAGGGCGTGGCTTTTTCAGCATCTCACGGTAAGCAAAGCCAAATATGTTGTAAGGATGCACACGAGACTCTAACGAAACAACACACAGAAGCACATACACACCTGTCACATAGTGTGCAGGTGAGTGAAGAGTGGTGCTCACCTGCCTTTAGAGATACAATGACCAGGTCAATCTAATCAGTCTGGACTGTTTACTTGGCTCAAGAAGAAAGTTTCTCAACTGATAAAGCGACAGAGTGGTTGATCACAAGTGTTTAAAGAACGAGGGTGTAGAAAAGGGCTGCTTCTGTAATGCAAAGTCCAGAATTTAATTTGTGAATTTGATCAAAACAAACTTTCTTGATTGGTTTTGATGTTTTTTAATCTGATTGACTTGATGCTTATTTGTCTTCCAAACTCTTAGGTTGATAACTTTGATGCTTTATTTTCACAAAACACACACAGTCAACATGATTTAGCGTTAAAGACTACACATGTTCTAGCACAGTTAGGAAAATATGGTTGAGCCACTTCTTCGGCTTGTGTCTTTGTAAACGAGGGTGGTCGACATGGACCCTCACCCTCGCTAATGTCATGACATGAACAGGACATCTGACTGTATTGATTTTGTTACCAAGATCAGATTTCAGTGTGAGGTGGTGACATCGGGGCCCACAAAGCTGCCTGCGTTTGTGACTATGTGCTGGAGGAGATGGGATGGCGTGGGGGGGATGAGCAAAGTAAAAAAGCAGACAAAGTTCAATAGCCTTGGTATGGAGCAGAGGTCTTTAACATCAACCCCATATTTAAAAGGGTCAGGCACCCCTTTTGCGCCATATAGCCCCCCTACCAATACCAAAGTGCCCACTCTCAGCTCAAAGCCCCCTCTACCCTGATTACCTAACCAAAAGCCCAAGTAATAAGCGGCCAGCAAACACAGCCTAATTGAAAGGGCTGTAAATCCATTACATATTGGTCAGGGATAATCAGGAGTGCTTTAATCACTTTTATCTATTCAGGAGCAGTGAAGCTGCAACAGCAAAGCCCTGAGCCTCGCAGGCCTTAGCAGCTCCACCACGCCAGTCTGCACGCTTATTATTCTCATCATTATCAAAATGACTTCACAGCTGTTCACAGCGCCGTCGCTCCGTGGCTGGAGTCCTCTTACCAAAGAGCGCCAGCATCATGTTCAGGCCACGAAGAAAACAAAACTTTGGATTTTTTAAAATTTAGAATCCTGCTTTTCACCGTGATCGTTTTCTTCCCCTGAGCAAAGAAATTGCTGGTTGGAATTCCCTCTGAGATTATAATCTAAACGCTTTGCCAAGGTGACATTTATTCTATGTATCAAAGAGTTGCACTTTTCCCAATGAAATCCTCACACAGTTTCAATATTCCCTTCTACACACATCCTTTGAAATAGTTGTCAGAACGCTTTAGAAATGGGTTTCAAATTGAGAGAGGCTAGAAATGAAGAGGGAAGAGTCCAAATGAACACATCTTTCAGAGACTGGTTTAATTCAGATCAAGCAAAGCTTTCAAAGCATCTCTTTCTATTCCTCTTTCCTTTATCACATCTCCTGCTTGTAGATGTTCTCCAATCTTTATTTGTTTCTTTTGTGCAAAGCCTTGGTCAGTCTTGTACAAATAATAATCCCTCCCTTTTAACCTGCCTTCGTTTCTCTGCTGAGGAAGAGGACTAATTGAATTATCCCCCTTCTCTTCTCACCATCCAGCTCTCCCACCCATAAACTCTTAGACACACACACACACACCCATTAACCATTCTCCTTTCTTTTAATTTGTTAAGCAAATGTATTTGCCATAGCTGGATGCATTTGTCCAAGGGTGAATTCTTGGGGACTTTGGCCCCTGAATGGCCTATAGCGGCATTCTGCCATTCACGCATTCATTAACTGAGGGGTGAGGAGTGAAAGGAATGGCCTTGTATTTTCTCAAACTGAGGGGGCCAGCATGGAGCTCCTCTTCCATGAGCCGCAGGGGTCTCCCTACATATGTTCTCAACATCCAGCCATTGTCATATCTTCTGAAAAGCTCAAAAGGACAGGACCCCCCCTCCACACACAGAAAAACAACACAGGCCAATAGTAACAACTGTTGGCTTTTAGATTCACTATAACAAAATTGCCCTCTCCCCTCCTCTCCTCTCTGAGGCTTCACTCTGACCTCACACTCTCTCGGGAGAAATCACACGGTTGTTTTCTTCGCATACAGGAAGAAAACAAAATTCAACTCATATTCACCTCTAGCAGCATTCCAGCTGAGAGGAAAGTGCACTCCTTGGACATAATGCTCGCACAAAACATGAAGAAGTCAAGCTATTATAACCTCGTTTATTACGAGGCCATATGCCCATGTTCAGGAGACCACGTGACCTGGCAGCCTGAAATGTCCCACATGTAATTGGACAACATTGGACAGATCAGCTGATGTTGGCTGGCAGAAAAGGGTCAGACCGTCTCCCCACTCCCCTCTATCCTACCTCCAGCTTTTTTTTTTTTCTCACTAATGCCAAGCCCTCTCCCTTTCTCTCTCCGTGTGTTTCTGGATGTCTTCCAGCCACATTAGGGGAAGGGAAATCCCAGACTGTTGGTATAAGCTTTTCAATACTACAGGGAGATTATGTTATCAGAAAGGTAAACTTCACTGTTAGGGGTAAAATGTTCTGCTGCGCTTCAAAAAGAAAGAACTACGGTGCAGAGGAGGGTACTTGATTTGTAGATAATAAGAATCTGAAGGGAAAAGTATTCATGAGAAAATGAGGAAAACATTTTTTTTTCTAACTCTTGTAAAAAAAAAAAAATGCTATTTTATGTTTGGAAGACGCAAACTTTAACTTTACAATTAGCCCCTTGGTGCCCTTGGCCTTTCCTTCCCTTTCACCCCTTCTAGCCCTCGCTCACCCCTGTAAAGACAAGGGTCGGCCTTGCAATGAAAACAGGAAGCACTCAGATGCAAAGAAACCAATATGAGCCCTGGCCTTGTCTTCTGGCTAATGCAAACCCTCAAACACCCATGAAAATAAATAAGGGACCTCAGGAGCAAGCGTCACTAGTTAAAAGTTTTTGTGTGAACTGTAAAGGAGGGAGGGAAGGGCCACGCGATAGCACCAGACTGGTCAGTCAGAGATGTAAGGAGGTAGCCCTTTTAAGTATCAAGCATCTCAGGTTCTGTGCTGGGCCACCCTTTGGCCCGGGTGTTTTGGGAAATGCTGTTAAGCTGCTAAGCCAGGTGTATTGGTCCCCTGGGTTCCTTGAAAGGGAAGTGATATATCCTTTGGTGATTTAGAGAGTCTTTGGACTGTGAAGTAGAACTAAATGCACAGAAGTGAAATGTTTAGGTGTGATTAGATTACATTTTATAGTTATCAGTACAACAGACCGTTGGTCTGTGACGCTTTGAACCGTGTTTCTACTAAAGTTAAGCAATAAAAAACTTTTTTTGTGTTTTTGCATACCTTTCACGAACACTTGAACAAGAACTTCAGAGCGCGTGTTGCAACAACAATGCTAATATCGCAAAAGTGAGGACCTTTGATGAGCTGGGAGCATTGTGCTGCAAACATCATTAGATACACCAGTGACAGTGCTCCAGCCCCCCCAGCCCACACACTCCCAACCCAAGCCGAACATAGCATTAGTCTCCATGACAACAGGGTGTCATCGTCAGGTCGAGCCCTCCTGTGGGAGCTGCTCCCTCTGCCACCCTTTATAGATGCACATAAAAAGAGCCAGCGAGGGTCATTCAGAAGACATGGGCACAGGCAAGACCGAACCCTGGCAACCGATGTTTGTTACGTACGATAAACAAGTGTACAAGTTCATCCCACAAAAAGGAAAGGGCACTTTGTTTGTGTAGATTAAACTGTCAGGCCTGCGGTATCGCCAGTTTTGTTTAAGCTGCTCTTGTCCTCTAATCCCTGTGTGTTGTTCCACTACAAGCTGCCTTCAAATAGTGGAAACACACATCTGCAAATAGTTTGAAGTACTCAGTCCCTTTTATACTGAAACACCATAATTCTTTATTTCCCTTTTTGAGGGTCATATCAGAATGTTTGCTTTATTAAAAAAAGTGTATCTCATAATTCTATGCAGTTTCATTAAATTGTCTTTTAAAAAAGATTTTACTTTTTAAGGCCCGCTAATTTTAAACAACTTGTGCCTCCATGATTGAGAATCAGTTTGCTTTTCCACCTTCTTAGGTTGTTTTAAGTTTGGATGAGAGCGTGGAGACAAAGGAGAGGCAGGGAGTGGGTATAAGAGCATGAACAGGGAGGGGGTAAACGAAGGGGCTCCTAAGGGTCACGGGGTGGAAGCCTGGAGGAGGCCCACACACTAATCTGTCATGTGCTTGTTTGCCTCAGGAACCCAAAAGTCAGTTCTCCAGTCACCCGTAGCAACACAGGCGACGATTTGGTTCACTGCCACTATCCAAATGTGTGACTAACGGTGGAAGAAGTAGGAAAAAGAGTCATCATGTTTCTTTTGTCGCAATACCAGCTGCCTTGTGAGTGTTGGCAAAACAAATGTGAGTGACAATGTAACATAGTTTGGAGATGTTTATCACTGCAGCCATTGAAAGTTGCTGGTAATGAGTGCACAGGAGACCTTTGAAGGAGTTGAGATTTAGTTTAGCAATTGTCGAGTCGGTGTGTTGGCTGCTCAGCGACCCTGGAAAACAGACACGAAGCACCGCTGCCTGCCATCTGTTCCTCTCATGTCAGGTCAAGACAGCAACGATAAAGCCTCACACACAAATGTACATAAACGCAAACAAATCTTCATGTATTCTTATTTCAGCGTTTCAGTTTCGTTGTACTTTCTGTAAGAACATTTCATTGCAATCTGCTGTGCTGCGCTCAAGCGTCCGTGTGTTGCACCTCTGACTGTTTACAGTGTGTTTTGGCATCGATGGTAGCTGTTCCAGAGATTTAGTGCTGCATTTGAACGTAATAAGCTCTAATTCGTTTCATGCTCTGACATCAGACCTTTACACTTTGCCCCCTAATCCAGATCTGTCACAGTTCCACTTCAAAGCCAACTCACCCCACATGGAAAACACACACATAAAACATGCCACATTAACCTTCCATACACCATGCAATTGGTAGTAGAAAAGTGCTTACATATTGCCATATAGTAATTATTATTATTGTTTGCTTGATTTTTTTTTTTTAAATCTCACAGGTTTACTTATTGGATATTAGCATCCTGCTGTTGTGTGTTAGTAAATGCAGGGGTACACGCACAACCCCAGCACTTCTCCTCCCTGTTTCCTCTCATTTGCCTTCCCTTGCTGTTAATTTTCATTCCTGCTGTTTGCATCTTAATGCAGGTTGTTTAATGAAGTAGCAGAGACGAGTGCTCTCGCTCAGGGACTGTTTATAACACATTCCCGCTGCATGGAGGTGATTAGGCTATGTGAAAATACACAGCGTTTGCAAAAAATATATATATATTGTCAAATACAACAATGCAAAAAAAAAAAAGAAGAGCTCAAAGAGTTCAGTGAAATCTGATGCAATATCCATTTATTTAGAGTGTGATTTTGCAACAGGGGTGTCCTCATTGAATAGAAGGAGCACAGCGTGAGTTTGACTTTCCCCTGTAGAGGTGACTGCACATGCCCTGACCATGGCAGACAACAAACAGAGCAAAGCCCTGTTGATGGCAGTCAGATTTATAAACTCGCTCTGAGCAGTGAGAGACTCTTTCAAGAATCCACATGCACAAAGCTGACAAGACCTTTTTCTAAGGCCTCATGCTCCAGTGAGACTAGACCCCAGTTTGGGAACATTTCCCTGCCTTCAGCTCTGTCAGTTGCTTCTGTAGTCATAACACTGATTCAGGCTGACTGAGCTAACTCTATGGGAAGTAGGATGGAATGTCATCATTTGTAATAAGGGACTCCATATGTTATTTTGTGATGTCTCTGGTGGAAAAGCTGTTATTAAGATAGGGGTTGTTGATTCTATGCTGCTTTTCCACATTTTTACATTTGGGGTTATTTTACTCATAACAAAGTCAAGAGGAGGATTTTGGTTTCAGACCTTAGAGCCAGTTCCCTTAAATTACCTCTAACCCATTCTGGGGTTTCACCCTGCAGATGGAACTTATTGCCCCCTTGGTAGATTGTGGAATAGTGGAAAGAGCTATTGCCACTGTTGCTATGGCGGCTGCTTCTTGCAGGGGACCATGGAGGCCAATGAGATTCTGCTGCAGGCCTTGCAAGCTGCCACAGTACCACTTTGATATTCATCTCACACCAAAAGAAGGAAAACGCAAAAGGGGGAAAAAGAGGAGCATGAGCATGGAAACAGCAAAACAGGCTAAACAGGGTTGGGAGTCAAAGAGAGACGAAAGGTTGAGGGATGGAGGCACTGAGTAGAAATCAAAAGCAGACTATGTGTTGCACTGTTTGGTTTGTCATGGGACCCCAACAAATCTCACTCCTGCCTTTCTGCCTGATTTTCTCCCGTCTCTTCCTGCGCTTCTCAAATGCATGCTTTTGTTTTACCCAACACAGTCCAGAGGCAGGCTGTGGGATTCCTGCACAGTGGGGTCCTTATAACTGCGAGCCATGCCTCTTGTTCTCACATGCACTCCCTCCCGCACCCTCCACTCCAACTTCCTCACTTTCAATTTTTGATATCTTTTCTGTCTTCCTCCCTCTGAACATATGGACTAGTTTTTCAGAAAGAGACCAGTCCACATCAAAGACTGAGGCTGAGCGGGTCAATTTGTTGTGGGGCCCCGCCCCCCCC
>JARVLU010000624.1:2874193-2884270 GCA_031762415.1 Simpsonichthys santanae
CTCTTTATTTACACAGGTAGTCTCATTGAGTCACGAGAACTCATTTTCAAGAGAGATTGGTTTTATTATTTTGGGAGCAGATGGTGGGGGTTAAGGACTTGCTCAAGGGCTCAGAGTGGGGCAAATGAGGGTGGAGGCATGTGTGGGTGTTTCACCTTTACCACACACATTTTGATGTTGACGGCACCAGGAGTTGAACCTATGACCTTCCGATCACAGGTCCATCTTCTCTAACCTCTGTGCCACCGCTCCCCTAAATACACATAGACATTTATACAGGATGAACAGTTGCTTTAAATACACACAAACACAATAATCACATGAAACATGTTGCTGGGAGGGCAGCTGTAATCAGATATTATCCTGTTTACCCCCCGCAGAGTGACTGAGAGGGCACCGAGTGACGCAGGTGAGAGGCAGGCGTCCACCAAGCCTCCAGACCAAACCTCTCTTATCTGCCAATGGAACGGAGGAGGAAGGAGTGACAAAGGCCAGGGCTTTGGGTGTGATAAGCAAGGGTCTTATGTCCTGTTCTGGTCCTGGAGAGCACCATGGCCTTCCACTGGGTGGGGGGTGTGTGCATCCAAAAGCCAGGTGTTGCCCACTAGCAGCGTCTGGCTGTGCACTGTTGCAGATGCAGAACACTGTGGTGTGTTTACAGGAGGCTGCTTTGTTGTGGTGAATGACAGGAAGAAAGCCAGATACGGATGGAAGAAGAGGGTCAGGCGGAGTTCACGGCAGATCTTTTGCCAGCTGATCCGACGCTGCAGGAAAGCCAAATTGCTTCCGGATCTATAGCAGGACTCCACCCCTGCGCAGTTCAGTGTTTAACCTCCCCACCTCCTTGCTGTTATTCTCTATTTCACATCTAATCTTTCCTCTTTATCCTCCTTATGGCTCTCTGCTGATTGCTCCTGCTGGGTGGTATGACACAGTGTGACGATGTCTGCAGGAAAACAGTCTTTGAGCAAGATACCTCGGTCTCTCTGGCAGT
The DNA here is from genome assembly GCA_031762415.1 of Simpsonichthys santanae. Classification (NCBI taxonomy): domain Eukaryota; kingdom Metazoa; phylum Chordata; class Actinopteri; order Cyprinodontiformes; family Rivulidae; genus Simpsonichthys; species Simpsonichthys santanae. The sequence goes on from JARVLU010000624.1 coordinate 2,875,188, forward strand.
CCAACTCTCCTATGAACCCATACCAGTAGATCACAAGGCCAGGGCCAAACCTGCAGCACAAAAACAAACAAAAGTGGGACTTTTTACATGCTTCCAAATTTATATCAACAAAACACTTTTAGCTGCTAAGTTTAAAAACAGAAGATCAAAACCAAAACCAAAACAGCAGAAAAAAGTTTAGAAATGGAATAATTTGTGGTAGATATTGCAGCTTGGGTATATTCTTTTGATCAACATACAGGAAATGTGTGCTGAATAAAACAAACAAACAAAAAAAAAGCCACTTAGTAGATAAAAATCTTTACAAATGGCTGATCTACTTTCAGTCACATTACAATGGCAGTGAAATAACAATATTCTTAAAAATAACAAACACTGCACCGAAGGCCTCTGAATCCTGTCATTGGAATCTTGTGGTGCACAGTGAAGCATGCAAAGGTCAACACAAAGTCTGAGACTTAAACATCCTGCTCCATGTCTGCCAGTCCAACAGTGTTCAGCTGTTTGAGTCACCAGCACTTTGACCGAAACAGAAACTGGATCCTAACTGGCTACAACTGCATTCTCTAATGGGACAAATACCATCATTTTTGTTGCATAAATCACAGTTTTTTTTTGTTTTTTTTTGCATAAATTAGCATGCCTGCGACTACAGCAAACCGATGTATTTGTTTTTTTCTCATATTTATAAACCAATTTTTGGTTGAGATCTGACATTTCATTCATTTTGACAGGGAAAATACTGAACATTACCATTTTCAGCCACTTAACTAATATGGCAAGCCAAGTGTCTCATTAATAGGTAAAGTGGCTATTAATGAGACACTTGGCTTTCCATACCAAGTCGCCTTCATCTCTCTCCAGAATTCCTGGAGCAAATGTCAAATCAGCTGCATTTCACTGCACTGCCCAGGTAAAATGTAGCTGATGTGACCAGTAAAGTACATTTATTAAGAAAAAGTTCAACTGAGACACACCTTTACTATGATGTCGAGCAAACAAATAATTGTTTTTAGGTGTTAGTCGTGTTCAATTTCAAAGAAATTCACAGCGAGTCAGCCCTCTGTGCACTCCCGCAGCTGCAAATCAGGTTTTGAAATGCAGCGGATTTGACCGTCAAAGTGCATTTATTAAGAAAAAGTTAGACTGAGACACGGCTTTGCTATAATTTTGAGCAAACAAATAATTGTTCAAGTTTTAATCTTGCTAAATTCTTGTTAATATCCTCCTGTGCACACTCCCGCAGCCACTATTTGGCAGACAGTTGATATTTGGCACAACACCGGCCCACATTTCCAGGTTGCCAGTGGTGACGCGTAACAAACGCGACGCGTCGGCAGTGACGCATAATAGATGTGACATATACTGTGAAGCAACATATTTATGTTTTTTCCACTTTATTAGACATATTTGGACTGATGCGACTTATACAGTGGTGTGATGTGTACGGCGGCACGTACGGTGAATAAAACAAGCTTGACGCTGCGTAAAGATATACTTGTCTTTTTTCTTACCTTCTGTAGTAATATTTTAGGAGCTGCTACATGTTGAGGACACTGTAACTGTTGTATAATTATTTTAGGCTCTGCTACAGTCTGAGATATTTACTAGGAAAGTGAAGTTATTTCACTACTTCTCTAAGAAAATATACCTCCTGTCAAGTTATTAATAATCCTTGAAGCACCACCCATGACCCTTTCTGCCTCATATATATCATGTCTATTCTTTGAACATTAGTTGCCATGCATAAAAAACATGTTTGATTTGAACTCTGGCTGGAGAGCACTTCACCCCGACGTGCATGACCTGTTTCAGGGGGGCTGACGACGCTCTGGTTCCAGACACTCCGCTCTCACACAGTTAACAATGCTGCGAGGCCTCTGGAGAACTAGAAAGGAAGCGAGCCGAAGGGCCACGGAGAGCAGTGGAAGTTCAGCTTCAAGGTAAAGTCCATAAAACCTCCACCACATGATCAGTCATTCAATGTTGAATTTTTAACTCAAACACATAAAGTTGGTGCTCTGATCGTGATATTTTTGAATTTTTAATATTTTGTGATACAAGATATTTGATGTTGTAAAGCTATAAGCAGGTGACTTTAGGTGAAATACTGTAAGAACATAAAACAAAAATATGATCTTCAGACTGATCTGTTATGCCATTATCAAATATTTTATTCTGACATTATATATTGAAATCATATACTGTGACATTATGAAATATACGTGCACCGTGCTGTGTTGGCCTTGAGGCGGTGCATGTTTTACATACAGAACTTCTGTGGAGACACGCGTACAAGAAAATATGCAACTGCACACACACCCCTCCCTCCAAGAGGCCCTTGCAGCAGTACATGCTCTTGCACTCCATCCTATGCTTTACAGTGTCTGATTTACGGTGCTGTATCCAAGAGCGAACGGGCCAGAGCGCTAACAGTCCTGCACATGCACACTGCAAGTTCACCACAATGTCACACTCATAGCTCAGCCTCTCAGCACTGAACAAACTCCCAAACCCCAAAACTCTCATCATCTCCACGGTCCACTGCTCTACATGGCCACCAATTCTTAATATGGAAATGTTATGAAGACGCAGCCTAAACATTTACATTAGACGACTTCTGAAAAGAGGTTATGCTCTACTTTTCATTCAGCCGCCATGCTATATGCATTTCCTGTGCTCTGGCTGAATGTAAGGCTGGAAAGAAGGAGAAAAGGGAGCACGCTCTCAGCAGAGTGCAGAAAGGCAGCCCTCTGAAAAGGTTAAAACTGTACATCAACAGATAAGGCAGCGGTGCACGATACATCATGTCCCAGGTCTGTCAGGGGAGGCCAAGAACAAATTGAAACTAGCAAAATTATAAACACTGGGGAGCCATGTCACCAAGGCCTTTCCATACCGTAAAGAAAACAAATGGACTTTGAAACCTACTCAGCATTAATACAAGTCAATACTAAAGGGACCTTGAGGTAAAAAAAAACCCGAGACGCGGAATAGAAACAATAACAAAGTGGGAGGGTCAGGGGGCAAAGACTACGCCTGATAGCTACAGCATGAGATTCTTGGGGGAAAGTACCAAACGTCAACCCAACACTGCAGAGACCACATGAAGCCTTATGTATCACTAATGTAGGTCTTAAGAAATGAATAGAAGCTCAGTTTGAATCTGAAGCAAATGAAGGTCCAATATGTTGGCTAACTTATTTTAAGCTGGATTATTACGCACAGCCTCAAAGTCAGACTCGCCATCTTCCAATACACACCTAACTATATAACAAGATGGTGAAACTGTTTGTGAAATGCACTTAATTTCAGCAAGAAAACCACTTGACAAGCCAGCCATGCTTTTGTTAGTGTTAATGAGCGGCTTGTGATCACATTTTCAGCAGGGGCCAAGCGTCAACTGCTTAATGAGAGGCACTCAGGAACAAAAACCTTTGAATGGTGAAGAAGTAGTCTTATTAGACGACTGTGCACACGCGACACACTATGAAGCGAAACCTTCCAGCACAGTCGAGGACAGAACGCTGTCTTTGCAATCCAAGTAAAAAGTGTACACACACTGTATGTAACTGTTCTACAGAACAGTGTTTCAAAAACACAGAGCAACAAATAACTTGATGATTTGTCAATAATTTGGTGCCAGAGTTTAATGGAAAACGACTTAAATGCCTAATGTGTTTTTAAATCTCATTTGTAGTCTGATGCTAGCTATAGGTTTTTAAAAAAGAAAGAGAAGGATGTTTACTGTGTTCCAATGTTGTTGTTTTTTTCTGACTGTCACACTGGATGAAAGTTAAGGATTTGACAAAGGCAATTAACAGAGAGCTGAAAGTGAAATATTTTCCTGTTGCCTCATAAATTACTTCTGCTATATTTGCAACATATGATATATATCAGATGTATATCTGATACAGATATCTGTCCAGGTCCAATTATTTTAGTTTTATTTTTCTAAGTCTGAACATGGTATGAATCATTCAAATGCATATATTGTTGGAGTTTTTGATACATTAAAAATACCTCAAAGACAACATACCATATTTTTTTTGCTCTATAAGTCACAGTCATTTTTTTTGTTGCAAAATTTGCATGCACTGCAACTTATACACCAAAGTGACTTATTTCTGTTTTTTTCCCCCCATATTTATAAAACAATTTTTGGGTGAAATATGACACTTTTCATTCATTCTGACTAAACATGTTGAACACTACCATTTTCAGCTGCTAGATGGCACTCGAGCAGTATGGCATGCCGTTGTGTCATGTAGTAGGTAAAGTGGCTATTAATGACACAATCAGCTTGCCGTAGCCTGAGACCTTTGTTCTGCTCGCCTGGAGCAACCGTCAACTCAGCTTCATCTTGCTGCACTGCCCTGGCGAAACGCAGCTAATTTGACCAGTGAAGTGCATTTATTAAGAAAAAGTTCAACTGAGACACATCTTTACTATTATTTAGAGCAAACAAATAATTGTTTTTAAGCGTTGATCTTGTTAAATTCTTGTTTGAGTCCTCCCGTGCACGTTTCCGCAGCTGCCACTTGGCTGCCAATTGGTTTTTGGCACAACACCGGCCCACATTTCCAGGTTGTCAGCTGTGACGCATAATAGATGTGACTTATATAGCAAAGTGATGCATTTGTGGATTTTTCCACTTTATTAGACATACTTGGACCGATGTCACTTATAAGTCAGCGCGATGTATACAGTGGAAAATATGGTGTGTGGCTTGAAATATTTATTTGTTATAGTATTTATTAACATTTATTTAACCAGGCAAATCTTGCTAAGATCACAGATCTCTTTTGCAAGGGAGGCCTGGGCCAAGGCAGCCTAATGCGCATGTTTTTTGATCTGAGGGAGTAAACCGGAGTACCCGGAGAAAACCCACGCAAGCATGAGAAGAACATGCAAACTCTACATACAAAAACCCAGGTCCAACCGGGGATTGAACCCAGGACCTTCTTGCTGTGAGGCAACAGTGCTAACCTCTGAGCCGTCGTGCTGCCGTAATATTATATAGTAGTACATATGGTATTTATCATTTAATTATAAAATGATCCTTCTCAAAAGAGCATGTGCCAAGTGTAGGGGTTCTGTTTGTACCAACATTTATGTTGGTCTGAACTTTTCAACAGGATGAGGAGTTCATTTCCAGCAAGAATGGAAGAATCATCAGAAGAAAAGAAAGTTTCTTACTTCTTCTTAGTCCAACATAAATTAGCTAGAAGTAAGGCAAGGGTTGGGAGCGTTTCTGAATTTTATATTACTCTTTTATATGCCTCTTTCTTTTAATAGTTAGTTTTCATCTTATTTTAAACGGAAAATGGTAAATGGACTGTACTTGTACATCATCTTTCTGATCAAGATATTCAAAGCTCTTTACAACACAACCTGTGCCCTCATATACCCATCCATACAGCACTTTACTAGCTCTGTACAAAGATTAATCAGAGCTTTATCACATTCATACACTGATGGGACACATCAGAAGCAATGAGGGGTTCAGTGTCTTGCCCAGGGACACTTCAGCATGTGATTGCTGGTGGAATCGAACCCCCAACTCTCCCATTGGAGGATGCCTGCTCTAACCACTTAGCCACAGCTGTATTTAAGGAAACAGTCATTTTACTAGAACAGAGCCTCCACATAAGCAAGGTTCATGCATTTCTTAGTTTTATTAACCCTAATGCACAGTACATGTTGGTTGAATCAATCAATCAATCAATCAATCAATCAATCAATCAATCAATCAATCAATCAATCAACTTTATTTCTATAGCACATTTTAAAAACCACAGGGGTAACCAAAGTGCTGTACAATAAGACAAAAGACAAGTTAATTAAAATGATAAAAACATACAAAGTATACAAAAAAAAAAAACAGGTAAATGGTAGTGTTTTTTTTCTCTTTTTTTATTTTTCACTACATTCTGCAGCTTGTGTCTCTTATATCGTGTGCAGTAAAGATGGAGTGGACCTCCAAGAATGTGATGGCTCATTATAAAGTTGTTCCATTGTCTGACACATACTCACACCCTCACATACAATTCCTTCACCTATAGTGGGGCTGCTAAGGCTTGTGCACGTGTGTGTGTGTGTGTGCATGTGTGTGTGTCGTTAAAGTCAAATCTTGTAGGGAAACATGTCTATTCCAGGCAGGCAGAGACCCCTCGCTCTCGCTTCTGACGACCTGAGATGAAGGTGTTCAAGCTGCGAGACAAGTAGCGGTGGAGCAGGGAGTGGGAGGCTGGCAAGACTTTTAAAGTCGCCCTCTGACTGCGTGTTTGATGGAGCTCCCAAGACAGCGCTCAGACGGGGACAGGCGGGGGCTGGGAGTGTAGTGGGAGGAAGGCCTGGTTGTGTAGCTGCAGCTTCTGTAGAGGGAGGTAAAGTGGCACCTGATTAAAATAGTTTAAACCCAGACCAGTTCCAGTGGCGACAACTCGGTGTTTGTTTTCAAAAAGATTGATTTCCTTCTTTAAGTCGTGAGTGGAAACGTTCCCACAGTCAGCTTTTTCTTTTAAACTTGTTTTATTCTTCTTATTCTTATGGCACTACACCCTCCTTCAAGGTTTTCTCCTGACAAATAAATATCGTTGAGACTTTTCATGGTTGGGCTGCGTGGCTGAATGCACTTTTTGTCTTATCCACTGAGTTTTGTATATGCATTTGTCAGTGTGCTGTGGTATGAGAGTGAGTCTTTGCCTAGTTAGCAACTGAGATATGAAGAACAAGCGTCGACATATTGGATTGTGTCTGTGGGTACGTGTTTCTAAAATATTTCACAAACCAGTAGACAACATTTAAAGAAACTCTCAAAAAGCCATTACTGGTTCACATGTGACCTTGAACTGGGAACTGGGACCTTGAGTACGCAATTCATTCTACCTTATGTACCACATGTGATGTGAATGGCATTAAAGATACTTACAACTCTTTCACTTTTGGAGTCAACCCACTTCAAGATGGTCTTTAAAGCAAACACATACAGTCAGTTTTACAGGTATGGAGCTAAAATTTGATTTGATAGAGGCTGTGAGTCATTTGCAACAAATACTTTGAGTACTTACACATAGAGATATTTTTTACTTAAAACTAACAAAAAAAAATCTCACTATCAACTGGACAGATTTGGATAAACCTCTCTGCAGCAGGGAGCTGACCGTAGCCAGCTAAAGAGACGTCTCAGTCAATTTGATAGATATTGAGTGAAATTTTGTTGCAGTAGCTGAAATTCATCTATAATCTATACATTGTGCGTTAACACATCTCACAATACCACGGACGTTTTTTCTTCAATCGCCATTTTTCACCATAAGATGAATTGGACCAAAGCTATTTATATGTCAATGAGTTGGTTAAGGTGTCAGGACTCTTCAAATGTATACTTTTTGCTGATGATACAACATTTTTTTGCTCGGGAAATGATATGGATCAGATGTTTGAGTTTGTGAAGACGGAATTTGTAAAAATACAAAATTGGTTCAAGATTAATAAGTTATCATTGAACTTGGATTAAACTAAGTACATGATATTCAGTGGAAAAAGGGAAACTGTAGATGTTCCACTTATGATTGATGGTGTTGAGATCTGTCTTGTGAGTGAAATGAAATTTTTGGGTGTTATTATTGACAACAAACTGACGTGGAAACATCATATCAATTCTGTTAGGACAAGAATAGCTAAAGCAATTGCTGTATTATATAGAGTTAGGAATATGTTAAATGATAAAGCTCTGTACTTGTTGTGCAATACAATTATTGTCCCACACATAATTTATTGTATTGATGTTTGGGGTAAATCTTGTAAATCATTTATTGTTTTAGTCCTACAGAAGGGAGCTATAAGAATAATTTCTAGAAAGCATTATTGTCATCCATCAAGCACATTATTTCACCAGTTGAAATTGTTGAAGTTCCATGACTTGGTGGATTACAATATTCTGTCGAATATGTATTGAGTTCATAAAAATGAACGACCATTGAATATGCAAATGCTTTTTGTTAAACGTAAAAGTAGTTATAATCTTAAAGGAACAGAGATTTTTGTGAAACCAAGACATAGAACTAGTTTGAGGGGTCGTTCAACCTCAATCAAAGGAATTGGACTGTGGGATAATTTGGAAACTGGCATTAAAAATGCTAAACCAATGACTATTTTTAAAAATATGATCAAAACTAAATTATTGCAAAAATATAAATGAAATAGTATCGTGTATTAGGGTTTTTTTCCCTTTGAAATTCTCTTTCTTGGAAACTATATGAGTTGCTTTTTTAATCTGTAACTTCTTAGATGTTTTTTTTTTTTATTTATTTTTTTTTTATTTTTGTAAAAGGGGGGGGGCAGATAAAATAAGTTTTTTTTTCTTCTTTCTGCTACCCTTCATTTTACTCTTATACTGTACGGTCTCAAATATGAGATTGTTTTGCGTTGTATTTAAAATGAATAAATTTAATTAAAAAAATTAGATCTTACATTATCTATTTGCACAAACTGTTTCCTATTCCTCAAATAACTACATACCCACTGCAACGCTGGTCCTCTAATGCCATATTTATTTAATTTCTCAAGTAGAATGGTGTGATCTATTGTATCAAAAGCCTTTTTTTAAATCAATAAATATACTTATACAGTATTGTTTTTTATCAACCGCTGTAGTTATTTGTTCCATCAACTCCATGAGAGCCATAGCAGTAGAATCTTTTGCTCTAAACCCATACTGACTACTACTTAAAATATCTTGCCCATCAACAAATCTATCTAATCTGGTAACAAATAATTTTTCTAAAATTTTTGAAAATTGTGGTTACAAAGAAATTGGCTTGTAATTATTAAACACACATTTATCACCATTTTTATAGAGAGGAACTACCTTAGTGTAAGGAGGTAAGGAGTTAACTTTATCTACTTTTACACTTTTCAATATCTATACGAGTCTCGTTCGAGTCTCGAAATAATAATTATTGATTTAACGGGTTCTTCTTCTGTTTTGGATTAAACATACTTCTGTGATCTTAACAATGAAATGAGGGAAAAGATCATACATGAGACTTATTTTATCTTTGATCCATCAAATAATG
>JARVLU010000624.1:2893892-2903894 GCA_031762415.1 Simpsonichthys santanae
GTTATTTATAAAGCCATTTAAAACAACCACAGTTGCAACAATGTGCTGTACACATGAAAAAAAGTACATTAAACAAAAAATAAATAAATATAATATTATTGTTTTTAAATTTCATTAATAATTACTGTACAAATATGAACGTAAATGCGAAAAAACGGGAACCGAGGCGGTCGGGAACCGAGGACTACCTGTATAGGTCGCATCAGTCAAAAAAAGCATGAACGCATGGGAGGACTCGCTATTGCAGTTCTTAGAAATTTAACAAGATTAACACTTAAAAACAACTATTTGTTTGCTCAGCATTATTGTCTCAGTTGAACTTTTCCTTAATAAATTTACTTTAATGGTCAAAACAGCTGCAATACACCTGTGGCGCGGCACCATCCATCCATTGCAGCCAGAACCCATAGCTCTCCACCGTTCCTCCGCCTGCACCAGCTGAGTGAAGGGAGTGCACACGGGAGGACTCGCTGTTGCAGTTCTTGGAAATTTAAAGCCTCAGTCAAAAATTGTGTTATGAATATGGGAAAAACAAGTATATAAGTCACTTCGGCGTATAAGTCACAGGTCTGACAAATTATGCAAAAGACTGCGACTTATACGTTGAAAAATACAGTGATATTGAAAAATTAATTTGGTAGTTTTTTTTTTTTTTTTTTTAAACGTAATCATCCCATTTTGCGTAGTTTAATTTAGATATACAGCTCCCACCTCCCCATACCCAAACACAAATCCTGAAAGTAAATTTTTTTTCTGTAGTTTTTCCACAAAAATAAAATTTATTTTGTAGACTGCATGGCTGAAATGAACATCCTAAAGTAGTAATGGTTCTAGAGGGAAAAAAAAACTACTGGGGAAAAAAATAATATATATCAGGGCACTTTACAGAAACATTCACAAAAAGCCAATTAGTAAAGTTCTCTAAGGACGTTGGCAGACTCGTTGAGTCTTCACTTCATCACTGTCTTCTATCCTGAGCAAGCTCAATGGCAACAGTGGAAAGAAAAAAACTCCCTTTTAACAGGAAGAAACCTCCAGCAGAACCAGGCTCAGGACAAGCAGCATCTGCTTTGACCAGCTGGTTTGAGAGAACAGAAAGGAGAGACAAACAAACACAGAATGGTTGGTCCAGATATAGGTCCAGGTGAACCTGAAAGACAAAAACACAAGTATATAAAAATAATTACAAATACAAAACAGGTTGAGCAGAGTAAGTAAAGACAGTAATATTGTCATGATCAGCGGCCCCCACTGGCCCCTCATCTGCTCATGTCTCTGCCCCTTCATGACATGCCAGTTTTCTGCCCCTCCCCTTCATGTTTTGTTTACCCCTCTGCTCCTGTCAATCTGCACTTCAAGTCTGCTCATGTCATTCCATGCCAAAAATAAACGCCTTTTTTTTTTACATTTAGAAGGTAGGCGTAAAAAAGCTCTGGTGGCCCCCACCCCTCCTGTCTGTGAAGGAGGCTCTTTCTCCCTCCTGCCTGTGAGGACCTGTCTCCTCAGTTGGACTCTGACTTTTTTGCAGCTGAGGAAAAATAAATAAAACTTTTTGTTTTACACTCTTGTTGTCTGGCTTATTCTGAATCCAAATACCTGGCCCCTTGAAAAGGATAGTGAAGAAATGAGGTCAGTTTGTCTTCCAGCAGTCTAAACCCATAGCAGAATAACTAAGGCACAGCTCAGAAAACCCAAGTCAACACTAACCGTAGGATTTATCATAAAGGAAAGTCTTAATCCCAGTCTTAAAACTGGACAATGTGTCAGTCTCATAGACAGAAACTGGAAGTTGGTTCCACAAGAGAGGAACCTGAGAACTGAAAGATCTTCCTCCCATTCTGTTTATAAAAACTCTAGGAACCACAAGTAAACCTGCAGTCTGAGAGTGAAGTGCTCTGTTAGGAAAATATGGAACAATAAGATCTGTAATATAAGATGGAGCAGTTTTCATCATTCACATCTGTAATGTCCTTGGTGCCTCTTCCTGTGTCCAGTTTGTGGAAAAGCAGAAGAAACGTCTGCGACATGTTTTCTCACGCTGCAACTCTTCATGCTTGAACATCTGACACGAAGCATCAGCTGTTCCATGCACTGTTTTGAACAGGAAGCTTGAAGAGGCTGTAACTCCCTGCTCCTCCTCTTGTGGCCATGCGAGGGCTGATGATGACCTTGAGTTATTTTTAGCACCATGGGGGCGCAGCACCTGGATGCAGGTGGAGGCTGCAGGCACAAAGTTATAAATGTTACAGCAGCATTGTAGGTAGAGAGATAAAAAAAAAAAAAAATCCAAACTATATATGACATTTGATTACAGTAGTTGGAATTAAAAAAAAGACCTTCATTATCTTATGTTAGGTCATCTGTTCTCAGGTTTTGTTGTTTAGGGATCAATGTTATACTTTATCTTACACCTGAAAGTTGACGACAGCCAGAAACTCCAGAAGGGTCTCGTGTTTGGAACCTTCTCAATTTTGAAAAACTAATCTTGTCATTGCAAAAAATCATTGGAGCAATCTATACTTTAAGACAGAATATTAAACAGAAAGCATATCCACACATATGCAAAAAGAGGCTCTTCAAACCTCTGACACACCCTCATCAGCTTACCATACAATACCATACCAAATTTATTTATAGAGCACTTAAAACAGCAACAAGGCCAACCAAAGTGCTGTACAATAGAAACAAACAAGCACAGCAGACAGGAAAACATCAAATAAAAATATAGATACAAATAGCAGCAGAAACTAACAAAAATGACCAAAACTTTTTAGTACAGAGATGATCAAAACAAATCCCACCGTGTTAAGGGTAAGCGAATAGAAATGTAAATATACTACTGTTAGTGTAAGGGTGTCCAGGACATTTTGAATATTTTCAGATGAATCCTACAAGCTCAACAAGCCAAACAGGATATACAACACAAATATGGAAGTTTGTTCCCTGACCTTTGATGATTTCACAGATATATGTTTTGCTTCAAGACAGGAAGCTCCCCATGGTGGCAGATTTGTGCAGACTGAGAGGAGCACATTGTCAGGGGGATACATGCTCCTTTAACCTGATATTGTGAACTCCCACCAGCCCTGGCTGATAATTGCCACCTGTCTCTGGGGAAACGCAGTCAAAGGTAGATACTACAACAGGAACTGCCCTTGCTTCTCACCCCCTCACAGTCCTGGGCTTAATCCTGCCCTTATCTGCTAATGTGTTTTCAATTTAGGACGTTCTCCCCACTACAGGCACGGCCCTAATCAACAACAGTTTGCACTGTAACCTTATCTGGCCTTGGTAGGGCAGGCCAACCCAGTGCCTGATGCGTCCAGCAAAGTAGAGTGAGTATTTGTATGAATATCATGTTTATATGTGAGGTCATGATATAAGTGGTACTGAAATATACCCGCACATGCTGCGGAATCGAGCACACAATATGAGCACATCAATCATTCAATGGAAAAATAAATATTTGCATTCAATGATGAATGATTTTGAAAAAAAAAAAAGGATTATTTTGTTTGAAACCTAATTTTTCATACCTATTGACCAATAAAGCTCTGTCTTATCTTGTCTCATCTTATATAACTAAAGAGAATAGATGGGAAAATGTTGTAATACGGTATAATTTTAAGTGCTGCTTAAACTATGTGATAGTCAGTAGTCTCATTTTGTAAATCTGAGGGAGGGCAGAATCAAAAGTCATGGAAGGGCAGGTGTGAATGTTTGTTGTGTAGGCCTCCTGACCTCTGTATCCATGAGAACAACTCTGGCCCAAAATTAGAGTGAGGTCTCTAATGTCTCCCAGAGAGGGAGAGAGAAAGATGGAGAGAAAAAAAGGAGGTCTGGCTTTCGTCCAAGTCAGCACCTTTGGAAGTGCAGTCGTATTACCACCACTAAATCAACATGTCAGCGCCCGGCCCACTGAACTTTTTCACCCAGACTCCACAGCTTACGGCTATCCTGCACAGCTAATGAATAGGTGAGAGTGCTTCTCTTTCAGATAAAAGGAAACAGGGAAAAGAGACACTAAAAGAAATACAAATTATAGAATAACACTTTTTTTCTTTCAGGCACATAAAACATTTTGCATTCAGCTGTATAATTCCCACAGTGTTTTAGTTGTACTGGTTGAATAATATAGTCAACTGAAGGTATCCCAATAATCAGTCCAAAATGGACTTGCTGTAGTTTGGCAAATGCAGGCAAAGGTCCGCTGAAATCTGTGCGCTTACTCGGCAGTTTGTTTACATTCCTAAGGGTAATTTTAGCCCCCAGGAGAGAGCAGGGTAGGGGGGCTAACATGTCATTGTGGCTTGTCAGTGTTCGATGGGATAGCCAGCGCAGTAACAGAATCAAAACATCAGGGTGGTACAAAAAAAACCCATACAGATTCACAAACAGACCCCATTCAAACAAAACAGTGGAGCTTGTAGGCTATCTAAAGTTAAACCATATTTATTTAAATTAAAAAAGAGAGCATGAGTACAGTGAATAGATCCACTGAAATGCACAATTTATTTTGGACAACCTGGTGTTTTCACTGAAAATCTGGGGTGAAAATCTAATTTCATTGTAGTTTTTAGAAATTTGCTTAGCAAACAAATCAATAACCCTGGCTCAAGAAAAGCAGAGGGCTTATGTGCACGTGTTGGGATTTGTGTTAGTCCCAGTCCAGAGTATCCCTTCAAAGGGCAAAGGAAGCAAAATGTCTGTTGTGTTTGTTTTTTAAACACGTGTAACAGAGACGGAGAGAGACGCACAGATAGAGAAGAGAAGGAGCGAGCGAGTCAGAGCTTATCGAAACTAATTAGGCAAGAGATCAGGATGGGAAGTTAAATACTGGGCTACATGTAATGAAAGAAGCAGAGTGGGGGACATTCAGGGGTCAGGCCCACACCAAACAGTGGTCCTCAGGCAATCTGGTATTGATTTTCACTCGTTTGGGGATGAAGGTGGATGGGAGGGAGGGAGAGGCAGCAGGGCAGAGTCTAAGGGTCTTGTGAGTTGTCAACTTGACAGTTTAACCCCTTTTGGAGTAGAACAAACAAACAGAGGGATCTCCTGGGTTGACAGCGTTGATCTGTCATAGCGATGACACTGCAAAGCCCCACGCAATGCCCACACAGGAGAAACAAGTGGGGAGGAAAAAGGAGGGGGGGGGGGTGAGTTGATACAGATATGCACAGGCACATTCCTTAAGCCTAGGAAGATAGGACTGACCATTTCATTTTTAAACACTTGAGAAGATTGAAAGAATTGTTACATTACTACAATGTTGTACATTTATTAACCAAATTATAATTAAAGTGAATATGAACAAAAAAAAAAATACAATATGTATCAACCTATGCATGATTTTATTAAAATCATGCAACTATAGTGCAAGTTACTTAAATGTAACTTTTAGGCAAATGTTGGTTGTTTTAAAAAGTTCAGGCACCCCTGGTCTAAACTATTGGTGATCTTGTACAATCTGACATCAGAGTTTCTCTCCTGTCATACAGACTGAGCAGGCCATCACCTCGAGCACCTTCCCTCTCATGTCTATAAACACTCCAAGACCTCTTTCACTCTTCCCCTAAGACTGCCTCATCCCTTTGTCATATTGCCAAAGGGGATTCCATTAGCCTGGCCAACTCTCACTTATAGTTAACACCCCCCCACTCCCCCCACACACACACACGAGCAAGGCGACATGCACAAAGAATGCTGAATGCTCACAGCTAAGGCTGTCCACATCAAATTAGAGTGGACCCTATCGTTCCCATTATGGCCTGGGAATGCTCCATCATCACAGATGCTACGGGGTCCCTCACTTGTCAGAAGTTGTCAGACAGATGGGGAGTCTGGATACACACAGCTGACAGGTAATCTTAATGTCTTCAATTAGCCCAATTAGGCCTGTCATAAACAATTCGATAAGTGTTCAACCAACACAAACAGATAAATGCATGCACAACGGTGCAGAGACGCACACACTCACACACCATGGTCTGCAGGGTATTAATGAGAAGGGTAATGGGTATATCAGTAGATGGTTGACTTGTCTTCCGTATCAAGGAGGGGTGTATCCCCATCCCTTGCTTTCAGCTGTGCACTGCTGGCTGCTACCAGGTCAGTTCAAATTGTACCATCTCCTTTCATTAGCGCCTCTCTGGATGAGAATCTGAAAGGCCGTGACAAAATTCATTTGATACGAGTGGGAGCAGATTGCCTGAAGCAGGTGCTATAAGGAAGATAAAACAAAAGTAGGACCTTTGTGAATCTGTGTGTGCATAGATGTACGTGGTTTCTATTTATGTGCTCGTCTACTAGGGAAGTTTTCTCTGGTCTTCAAAATTGGTTTCTGTCCTTGCTATGATAAATGGGTAATGGCACACACACAAAGTCCAGAGTAGAATCAGCAGCGCATACACTTGAAGGATTTACAAAGACGGGGTAAAATCTAAATATTACGTCAAGGGTGATTACACAAGCCAACACCTTATTGTGCAAAAGGTGAATGACTGCTAAAGTGCTGTTTAATTTGGTTTATCCCACATATTATCTTATTAGCAAGCAAAAGTGGCACTTAAACTCCATCCATGGTACTGGTTCACTAAACTTTTCTTTTAATACATCAATTTACTCTTAGAGCCAATTTATTGTTTGTGTGATACAGATTAAAGCTCAAAAACTAAAAACTACAGTTAAAAACAGTTACAGTACAGTTTGCAACAATGAAAGTTGAGCAAAGTTAATTAGAATATTTGAACAAGAAGTTAACATTCACACAAACTTTTTCTTGCACATTGAAATCTTCATGCAGTGTTAATCTCTATTTATCACAAAAGGTAGAAAAACTAACTACATAAATATGAATGAATGCATGAATAAATGTACGCCATGCTCTGAAGCGTCAAATTTCATGGCAGGGCTTCAACCCAAGCAGACAAGATTAAGATTTTTGATGGACCTCCCTGTCTTCTTATCCTTACCTCCAGTGAAAGCTAAACGTCTGAAGAGAGGAAAAAAATAAGAACAAAAGAAAAAAAAATGACTAGGAAGAGAAAAGCAGTCAGGGAAGTTGTAATGGGAAATTGCTTTTGGCAACTATTTGTTCAAGCACCAGATTTTTCTCGTCTTTATGCCAGCCCAGCGAGCCCCCATTGGAAAACAGGGCAGGTCCCCCTAATGAGTAATCTATTTCAAAGAAGTCGTGTCTGGGCATGACAGTTTACTGAGAGGCTTGAAGAACTGGTAATTACCAGTGTTACGGGGCAATTAATGCATATTACACTGCGGCACTCATGGTGGTGACTGTCAGCTCCCCAATAAAAATGAGCACTCTTCAGCTAAAGGGTGACATTAATTGGGCCCTTAATGACTATGCAGAGGAACCAAGCCAAATAGGAACAAAACAGGGGACTCACTCTGACACTAGCAGAGGGCTGGAAATTGGACTAAAAATGAGATTAATTGCTGTTTAGAAAAAAAAGATGGGAAAATGTGGTGAAGGGAAAGGGGAAAGTGAGGTTGGAATTATAGGGTACAGAAAGTAAGAAACATTTGTACAGATGACAATTCAATTAATTATTTTGCACCCTTTTTTTAGCTTATAAGTGCAAACAGTCCTTTGACCAATTTTTGGACTGTCTTGATATGTAGCTTATTGCACAAACAGCTACACTTACATTTCCCAAAGTATCTACACAAACTATTATTATTACTGTTGATATGATGAAAACATAAAATCGTTTCATTTAAAGAACAAGCTCAATGTATCTAAAAAAAAAAACTACTGACATACACAAATGCATACATCTACATTTTGTAGGCATAACTAATGTACAGGGGGCTAAGTAGTTAGGTTTGTTTTAATAGTTTTAATAAAAATAAATAAAAAAGCTTAGAATTAAGAATTTCACAATTGAAAAATCTCAAAATAGTTTAGGGCTTTGGAGTATGTTGAGTAAAGTTATATTAAAAATAAGAAGACCATTCTGCAGACCTCTTACCCCCAACAATGTTAGTTAGGAAAAAGATCAAGGATGTGGTGAAGACATTAAGTAATTCTGATTAATGTTGTGGAAGCCAGGCACGTACTGAGCACCACCTGAATATGCAAGCTTCAAGTTAGAAAAATATCAGCATGCAAAACATGCCGTCATTTGCATACATTTTTGATTCTGGATTTCCTTGCTATTTAAATATGCAGTTAGAAATAGTCCAGCACTGCCTCTTGCGCTGTCACGCTGCACACTCACACTGTCATTGGTCCTGATAGAACTCTTTGGCTTCAAAGAGAGCTTTGCAATGGAGAGGAGAATGAGCAAATATTTGAATTGCAAAAACATATCACTTTCCGAAGGGAGAAAAATTCAAGGCAACTTTTTAGAGGTAAAAAAAAAAAAAAAAGCTCCCAACCCCCAGCAAGCAAACTCTCTGTACTCAAACATAAAAAGTCAACATATTCATAGCTTAAGCACTCTCCTTGCTAATGTACCATATCCAAATTTGTGTAATGGGATATGACATATTTTAGAGAGGATTAAAAAAAAAAACTTTAATTTGAGGAGATAACCATAAAATGTTTAAGCTGCTTCCGTGTTTAACTAAAATGCAGAATACAAATCCAGGTTCTCAGACAACCTGACATGGGTTTGATTATAGACTGAAGTGTAATTAGCTACTTAGTTTATTCAGTGGAAAGTTGAAGTGAGCATCACCACCATTCTGGCCAAAAAGCACACAGAGACCATTACTTCTGAGGACAATCTATCTCCAGACAATGAAGTGCAGCAATATTCCAAGTCAGTGTGCATGTGAGGAGAATACATTTGCTTCCAACTTTTCCAGAAGTTAAAGTGAAAGGATGATTAGAAAAAAATCTTAATGACAAAGCATATTTCAATGTCCGAGCTTTCTTATTTGATGCCAAAGTAAATCAAAAATTATTATGTAAGAGTCTAACTTATGGAGGCTATAAATATTAACTGAATTAAATACCAACTTTCAGATATTGGAACCCCCCCCCACCCCCGCCCCCCCAAAAAAAAAAAAAAACAAGCAACCCTTACTAATGGGGAGAGAACACTCGTCACTGATGTTTGTGATCTTAAAATGATTTTCCACAGGTTAAAAGAAAAAAATTGTGTGTCAAGCACAATCGATCAAGATTGATGTTGAGGTTTTATGTAAATACTGTAATTTTATTTTCAATTTTTCAATCGTTGGCCAGCCAGCCATCATTTGTGTGAGGAATCTGGAGTACCCGGACAAAATGCCTGGTGATTGTGGCGGCTTTCTTCTCCAATGCAGATTGGTCATCCACCAAAAGAAAAGCTTTGCAGAGAGTGGTGAAGGCTGCACAGAAGATGTTGGAGTCAGTCTCTCCACCAGCAAAGACATCTACACCTCTAGACGCACTAAGAGGGCCACCTGCATCTTGAAGGACCACACTCACCCAACACACACACTTTTTGCCCCACTCCCCTCAGGTAGAAGGTTAAGGAGCATTAAGTAGGCTATGTAACCACTAGACACCCTGAATCTGTTAGACTCATTAGTACCTAACTAGGATAACCACTGTAATGCCACTTTAATTGGTGATATGTGACTTAGCTGTGCTGCTGATTATCCATGATGCTGATCTCATGCTGCTGTATTCATTAATACCCACCGATTCATTACAGACTCATGTTTGGGCTGCTCTTTAATATACTGTATTATTTTATATAGTGTTTAGCACAGGCATGGGCAAACCCTAAACCTAAACCGTATACGGCACATTGGGCTTTTTAATTAACCTGCCGAAATTTTCCAAAATTAAAAAAATAAAAAAATAAATAAATACAATTTTTTTATATATACAGGTAGTCCTCGGGTTACGGCGGTCTCTACCTACGGCGCTCCGTACTTACAGCGCCGCACCCAGTGACGTCATCGTGCCGTTCGTTGCCTTTTTTATGCAGCATTTTATATTTTTTCGTTTTTTTGAGGGTATTTTGTTAACTAACTGCTTGG
>JARVLU010000624.1:2925288-2943452 GCA_031762415.1 Simpsonichthys santanae
ATTATCGATTATTGTAGCACTTGCAGTTGTAATTCTTGTTGGATTTGATATTAATGGATGCAAGTTTGAACTATACACTTTAAGAAAACTGGGAGGGAGGCCCCTTGACGTGACATGGGCTGTCGGTCTTTCTTGTTTTTTTTGGTTCTCAAAATGGCGGACGCTCGGCATGGTTTGAGCTCTTTTGTATTTTTCACACAAAGATTTTAATTAAAAAAAAAAAAAAAAAAAAAAAAATCAGTAAACAAGTTCTCAGCTTCTTTTTGCAAAGAAAAACAACTTTTTAGCCGGAGACAGAGGTTTCAACCGTGAATTTTGGAGCTTCAACAAGACGGAGGTTTTTTCTCTGAGGTCGGCCTGTTAGCGTAGCTGCTTTTAACAATCAAAAACATGAGTTTGGACGGTTAAAACAAATTTTAAAGAGAAAGGAGAAAGGGAGGGGTCAGTGAAGAGCACCTGAGTTGAGCCTTTTGTCATCCAGTGTCTTTAGTAGAAAGAGAGAGACATGAAGAAACGATAAAACTGATAAATGAAAAAAAGGTCAATAATTTTCATTTATCATGCGATGAATTGATTTATTGTTTATCGTGACAGGCCTATGCAAATACAAATAAATATTGCCACAGATTAGCTGCTTCTGCACAAAAACTTCTCACACTTAATTAGTGAGATTCACTCCAGGTTGCCGTTTGACTACACTTTATAAAAAAATAAGCAAGAGGATCGTTTGGCATTATTGCCTCTATACGCCTGACCCCTGACAGTGCAGGCTGCAGCCATTGTCCTTGACTTCTGGCGTGCTTTGGTCATTATCCCTCCAACACCTGATTTCTCCATTAAATTTCAGGCTGACCAGGTCATTCAGTTCCAAGGCCCTGCCTCTTTGTCTCCAGCCAAGCTCAACTAATGGGGCATGGAAGGGAATTGAAGAGAGATGGAGGGTGGCGGTGTCAGTGGTGGTGAGGAGGCAGCATCAGCCAAGGGTGAAGAAAAAGAGCTGAGACAGGTCAGTAAGCCAGCCAGAGACTTGTGGTACAGAAGGGCATGCTGATTGTGATAATGTAGGTGTAGATGTGCGTGTGTCACTCGATAGGACACACACACATATGCTGGGCAGTTGATATTCTCATGTGGCTGTGATCGCCTTTTACATCAGATTTGATTAAAATTAATGGGCCATCCCTGCTGTTGGGTAGCTTATTTCCAATCCATTTATCAGATAGGGTAAGGCTGCTACAGTGGCCCTTGTGCCCCTCGAACTCTGACAGTTTTAGAACAGTCCTGTGTACAGCCCTGAAGAAAGGTCAGCGCTTTGTGTCCAAATAAATGATATGCTCTTAATGACAGAAGGAATGACTTTTATCTTTCATCGTTCATCTGACCTTGGGGATGGTGACATGATGATGTGGTGGGAGGAAGGGACTGGCTCCTTCAAACTATTTCCCATCTGGACATTCTATTGTGATTTAACATAATTAGTAAATGTTTCAGAAATGTTCATGGTAAAAAATAATTATGCAAGCAATTTAATAAATGTTTCATTCTTAATGGTCAATCATACAAAACAAAAAGGAAAAAATAGCACAACCTAAAATCTCACAGTCTGTGGAAGCACTTCAGTGTTCTAACTGTAGTAATTACTGTTGTGAAGGTGTGGATTAAAGCTCATTAAGGTGAGGCTTTCAGGAAATTCATTAAGCTTTTGTGGCTGTAACTCTGAGCACTCAGCTGGACCACTGGACACAGAGCACTGCTTTAAATTAAGTGTCCAGAAAAAGAAACGACATATTTCAGCTTTAAAAGTGGACTGAAAACCATTCTAATAATCATGTTACAATCTGGAATAAGATACAAATTGAGTATCTTTGTGAATTTTTGTTATTGCTTCATTAAAAAAAAAATAATTGTTTGATTATAATAAAATGCATTCAAAAGTTTGCAAAAATAATTATGAAAATAATGCACCATTTTTAGATAAAACACACTTCATGTCTAAATGTTCATAAATGATTAGTGTTAAAAACAATATGAGTGCTACCAAATGAAAAAGGTTGCATTTATAACATCTACCAAGTCTTGGGGGTTGATTATAAAAAATACTCAAGTGGAACATTTAAAGACAATGTTTGATGTGAAGGTCAAGAAATGACTTACTCAGAAAAGAAAGGTTTTTCTCCTTCAGTTTGTCACAGAGCAGAACCTCATGCTCCTGTCCAATGACACTGGGAACAGAGTTAAGGATTCCAACAAACAGCATTTCATTTTAACAGAACGGTTCACAAGAATGCAGATTAAATCACAGCACTGACATTAAATCTTGTTCACTTCTGTGCAGTAGGACACACATTAATGTTTGTCTACTACAGTAAGTTTAATGTTGTTTAAACCTTTATCAGTTGTAATGTCTTCATGAATTTTGTGCTGAGGACATGCAGAAGCTGAAAACAGCCTCTGCACGCTATGAAAACATGTTTGTGAAGATGTGTTCAAGTGTGTAGTATGTTTTATTGACACAGAGAAACAAAAGTATTACTGTTGTTACTCTTGGACGGAGCCAGATTGCAAGACTGCCCAGTTTAACGAAACCTAAATCTTGATTGTTCAAATACACTTCTCTCCTGCTGTCAATGATCAAGAAGGAATAAAAAGGTGAATCAAATCACACAAAAAATGTACGACGGAACTTTAGGGCCACGCTATTTTTTTTTTTTTTTTAAAGCCACAAAATTACGAGAATAAAGTTGTAGTATTACAAGAATAAAGGTACAAGCTTTTCTTTTTATAGATCTCGTTAATTTTAAAAAATACATTTCCATGAGTCAGATACACGACGCGACCTGTCAATCAAACCAATAGGCATGTCAGCAAATGACCAATCTGAAGCTAAATGCTCTTTACCTGCAGAGCTGTGCTGCAGCCCATCAGTGTACCACCTTCATGTAAGCATGTTCAGAGTCCTGATACTGAGAATAATCTGATGCTCATGTGCTAACAGATTAACTGTCTCCTTACTTGTAAAACCAATACCAAATTATAACTTAATAAGATGCTCAACATTCTTTATTTAACACAACTGTAATGTGGTAAACTCTGCTTTATCGTGTCAGAGTTCAGATAATATTACGACTCATTTAGCTTCAGATTGGTCATTTGCTGACACGCCTACTGGGTTGATTGACAGGTTGCGTTGTGGATCCAAATTGTGGAAAATTATTTTTAAAACTTAACGAGAGCTGTAAAAAAATCTTGTACAACTTTATTCCTGTAATATTAAGACTTTATTTGACTTATTCTCGTAACTGTATGGCTTTTATTTATTTATTTTTTAATTTATTGTGGCCCTAAAGCTCCATCGTACTAAACGTGACTAACATGAATGCATATAAAAAGTAATGTATGGTAAACTGAAGATGAGTGACAATATAGTTGAGGATCTGCTTTTCTTCTTTCACTTGTTTTTGATGGAAAGTAAAAGCCACTTCCAATCATGATATTGTAGAAACATATTCAGACTTTCAGGGTAATTAAATCTGCTTTCAAGAAAACTCCAGCATGCATTCTCATAATGCAGAGAACAAAATATCAGTTTTACAAAATGCATAGGCTGCAACGATTACACTGCTCTGCTCATTCCAATAAAACCTATTAGAAAAAAAATGCTTTTTAAATAAATGTCATTCTGAATTAGGATGGTCACTTTCACAGAGTAGTCTTTTCCTTAAGGCTAAACATAATTTATGATTTATCTGTTTTGGTCAAAGAGGGGGAAATTTTCTCATGACATCATGTTACACTAATCGCTTAAAATAGATTCTAATAAATTTATACCATGACTTGCACAGATGCATAAAGAGTCATTTCTTTTCATGCTTGGCGTTCTTTGAAGGCACACAGCAGCAGGACGGCTATTATGAACTCTGCAGCAAAGTAACAGACTCTCAGTTGACTCTGAGGGGACAAGCACAGAATAGAGAAAAGGAGGAGAAACGAGGAGGAGGGCAGGGTGGGACAGGCTTGACTGGCTGTGAACAGAATAACAGTCCCACCACACATGACAAAGCAGAGTGAGACACAATAACACATACATACACATTTATAATTATTTAAATAAGACTCCTCCCCCAGGAAATATGTAGTGTGCTACCCAGATGGTTGTCCCCAAATAAACCAGACTTCTCCAATGGTAGCTACAGCTGGACAAAGGATGGAATATAAATGTTATAATTGGACAAAATAAAGGTTTTATTTGGTCTAATCTCTACAATACCTGAAAAGTGTAATGTAAACTAACTAAAATCCAGTTTTTAAATATATTAAAAATCTTTTAAGAATGTGTTTTGCCACAGCGCTTTTAAATTATTATATTTGTACCACAGAACATTGGGTCTGATCTGCTGAATTCACATAAAGATGCGTTTTCATCAGCCCGTCGTCTCCTCCCGCTCTTCCCTTCATCGCCTTCCGAGCCCTTGGATCGCTGATAGTGGGATGGCAGATAGGATGAAACACTTCCTCCGTGAAGCAGAACTTTAATGTCAGGTGAAGCTAGACACATCTCATCCCCTTCAATAGCTCCTCGTCATTTTCAAGCTTAAAATTTTATGGGGATAGGATACTGTTTGATGCAGTCTACCAGCGGTCCATAACAGCAGTCGTTTATTGTGCACTGAAAAGAAGGCGAAGAAATATTATGACATGCCAAAAAAGGTGGGTGGGTTGGAGGGGGTGAGGGAGGTGAGGGAAGCCCTTCCATTGTGGGAAAGGGGAGAAAACACAAGGGATGCAAGCGGATCGACAGAAATAACTGCTGGCTGCCACGTGACTTGAACAGCAAACAGGAGCAACTGATGGAGTGTGTTAAGTAGGTGCACCATTTAAAAACCCATTACATTTTAGCATTGAGTTTACAAAATGGCAAATAATGGGGGAAACCACTAAAGTAAAATGATGTATAGTGATGTCAGCCTAAAGAATAACATACAAATCTATGCTTTCCATCAAATATACCCGTTCAATGACTTTATTATAAGATGTGGGAGAAATCCAAAACCTAAAATTGCTTACTTGATAGATATTTGTTGCCAGTATTTGGTCTGGAATTAAAGATGGCTCCTTCAGCATGCTGCTGACGACACTTTTGGAGGCTGAAAATAAGACAAAGGAATCAAAGAGAGGCAATAAACACAATTAAAAAGAGAAAGACATAAAAATAATCTTGTCTAACAGTCAAAGTGTTTTAGGGACGTCTCATTGTTACTTTTAGTAGAGAGCCATAATGTCAAACAAAGCAAATACAGACACAAAAAGCAGCCTGAACATTCTGCAATTTACCATGCATATAGTTAACGTCGTATTTCTGCACTTGTCCATTAGAAGGTCTCTGCAGGCTTTCTGTAGATAAATGTTTCAGTCCAAAGCACAGGCACTTCATGTAGTTTATCTATGTTATAAACGCTGACTATTCTGCATCTCTCGTCCCATTCTTGCTCTACTAACATTATAAATCAGAAAAGAAAGCCTGCTGGATCAGCTTGCAGTCACTGCAAATGCAAATGCAAAAAAATCCTTAAATCATTTCTTAAAAAGATTTGGATTAAATGGATTGTATCATTGTGTGACGAAATGGTTGAGACAAGTCATTTTGGTGATATATTTATACACATGCTTAAGACATGTGCAGCGATAATACAGGGGATGTTTCTATACATATTTCAAGCATGGATTACGCCTGTATTAACATGAGAGAAACTCTCAAGTTCGGCACAGTAAATGCATTTAAAGACAATTGATTTGTTTTTATAAAGCTTTAAAAAATATAAGGATAAATATACAAAATATTTAAGTCTATGTTAATATATTTAATAAACACTTTTTCTAGTTCATTCTTGCATATATTAGCCTTATTTGTTGAGACAAGAGAACAATACTGTAATCTCATCTGCTCTATGATTAAATAAAAAGGTGGAAGGAGAACAAAGAGCATTTAGCACATCTCTTTCTCTTGCGGTCCATTCATGTATTTATTGACATCTTTGAGCCTTTTCTTTTTGTAACCAACCTGCTTTTTGTTCCATCTCTTCCAGCCATGATGCTCTACCAGCCCACCCCATAAACCCACACTGCTCTCTAAGAGCTGCAAGGCATGGGGCTGTGCTTTGCTGCTCATTTTTCTTGGAGATTGGTACCTTCACACTCAAATCCATACCATGCTCCTGTGCAGTGCAGGCAGCGGTGAAGAAAGAGGGTTATATTTTCCCCTTGAGTTAGGACACCTCTTGACGAATGATAATGGATAATCGATAAAGTGGGAAATATGAGGCAGCAAACTTTATGAAGCTAGGAGACATATTACTCCCCAACAAACACTGGTTTCCCTTAACAAAGTCACTACTCGACTGTGCCTAATAATGTGAAGGAAAATCAAAGGACCTGCAACCACATCAGCAATATTGGCAACTTATTCCACTTTAATGGCATTTTGATTGATTTTTTCCCCTCTTCCTAATGGTCGTTTTATAGATTTGACGCAGCTTCTGCAAAACAGTAGCGTGTAATAAACCTCCCCGAAGGCAAACGTTAGCCATTAAAGCTCTTGTCTTACCAGGGCTCATAATTGGAGGTTGACCACCACCACATTTTGGTTTCTAACATAACACACACTTCTAAGACTAGACTTATATTTCTTCTGTCTCTAAAGCTCTTTGATGTAAAAAAAAAAAAAAAAAAAGCCCAGCTTTCCTGTTGTTGATGGTCATAATATGTGAAAAGATGACGTTCCCATGCTGTTTGAGCAATGGGGCTAAAAGTAACCATAAATAGGTGACCTTGGCGCTGACATTGTAGAATTTCAGCCAAGCATTGACCTGATGAAAATGGAAGGCCAGGCTGCTAATAAATCAGGATGCTTTTAAAATGAGTTTACCCTAATGCTCATTCATCACACACTGTAATGCCATTTGCTGGCCCGGGATTCGCTGCTGTGCACAAACACAGCAGTAAATAACAACAGGGCCCTTGCATCCTTCGCATCGCTGCAGCCTCCAACATCGGCATACATTTATTAAAGACGCCCCCGCCTTGCACAGTGGCACACCTCCATGACACCCTAAGCTCCTTTCTGGCACACACACACACACACACACACACAAGCCTTCCTTTACAAATACACAGTTCCACATGTAAAAATAAAAAGCATAATCTGAAGAACACCAGACAGAGAACAAAGCCCTGCAGCATAACTTTGCACCTTGTAAACATTCACCAAATTTACTGTAATTGTCCCATGTTGGTATAAATTCTTACTAAGGCTCCATATCACACCGTCAACATGTGAACAGAAAGAACAGAGAAGAGGAGAATAATAGATGTGAGACGCTACGCCTCCATTGGGATATGCTAAAGAAAACAACCAGTGTAAACAAATCACAAGCCTGTTTTCATATGCAACTCCAAAACAAGATACACAGCAAGGTATCTGCTTGGCTTTTCCTTTCTTACTTGTGTTGTTTGTAACTACTCTTCTCTGAAAAAAAGTCATTATCTGGAACGCAAAAAAGCAGAGAAACCTCATTAAAAAGCAACATTTGTAGAGGGAGGACTGTGATAAACAATAATAGATGACAACCGTTATTGCCCCTGACACTGATGAGCTCCTCTGGAAGTTTGTTTATTAATTAAAAAACCCACTACTTTCTGTGGCTGGGGGGGGGCAGTTACCAATTTCCTTCATATACCCCCCCTCCTCCCTTTACACTCCCCATGTGCAAGCCATTGAGCTGTGGAGGGGTACTCGTTCATCAAACTTCATGAAGCTTGGGAGAGACAGGTTCTGATAATGTGCGCCGCTAAAGCTGATTTTCCATGATGAATCTCGGAGCATATAAATTGGCTAATATCTGAAAACATTTACAGATACTAGAGGAATTGACTACTTGTGGGACATGATGGATGAGCCTCTCCAACACTGGCCGACAGCTCTGCAAATCTCTGTGGCTGCCTAAAGCCCTCATTTGATTTTCCAATTTACTCCTTTTAAATTTATCCTCCCGCACTGAAAAAAAGATAGGAAAGTGGGAGAGTATAGACAAGGAGCAGGAAAAAAAAAATATATATATTTTTTTTTACTATCCACGGTGGTGTGTGGGTGTTAGTTGATAATATGAGGTAGTAGCTTGTGTGCAGGAGGAGCCCAGTCCCTGAAGAGGTTACTGGGGCAGAACTGATCTGCTTCCACCTGATTCTTCTTGATAGCGGTGAGATGAAACTCTACATTTCAGTGTGTGTGTGTGAATGAATGTGTGTGTGCAGTTGGAGTAATAGTAGACCAAGGGAGGCTCTGCTATAGAATGAGGCTTCCCAGGTCAGGCCATTAGAG
Source organism: Simpsonichthys santanae (assembly GCA_031762415.1). NCBI lineage: Eukaryota > Metazoa > Chordata > Actinopteri > Cyprinodontiformes > Rivulidae > Simpsonichthys > Simpsonichthys santanae. The sequence goes on from JARVLU010000624.1 coordinate 2,933,663, forward strand.
TGTGGCAAAGACTGACTGGAGCTCCTATGCTGAAAAGGAGTAATTAGTATACTTGTCAAGTGAGGTGCTATGGTGCTGCTTACCTCCCATACACCCACCCCTTACAGACACACACATACACACACACACACTAACATTTGTGTTGTCTGCTTCCTAACTCTCTCCATTCTTGCTAATGAAGAGTCCTTGCTCTCATTACTTAGGGGAAAAAGTTGCATATCTACAAACACCAGGTCCACACAGAAGAAGGCTGTGAGAAAGAAGAGAGGAGCACTTGAAGAGAAGAACAGAAGAACAATAGCAAAGTGACTACTGAGAGATGCTATGGGCTAAAATAAAGAATAATATTCAGTTATCAACACATTTTATCAGCAAAACATTGAAACTATTAAGAATTATGTCAAATACTCAAGTAGACACTAACATCCTCAAACATGGGACATTTATAAACTTGTGTGCAAGGCTTCTGTAAAGGAATATGACAATAAATCTTAAAGGCAGCTGAATCACATAGTTACAAAACATAAAGTAGCAATCTAATCTGGAGCTGGGCCTTGGGAAAATGGAAAAGGTCAAATAGCTAGCAAAATTGCCTCCTCAAAAAGTATGTCTAAATCTAGAGGCACATCAAGTCCTGTCCAAAGGAGGAATAGAAAGAAAGATGAAGAGATAGCAGGAGGGGGGAAAGAAAGAGCAGGAGCTCCCCCACTGTGTCCGCTGGTGACTTCTGAAATGTATCTACTGATGCTTACAATGGCAATAAAGCCATTTGTGTTGGATTTATGTCATAATCAACTAACTAAGGCAGCTGAGAGCAAATGTTTATATAATTTTATAAATTAAAAAAAAATATATATATATATAATATACAGTATAGAACACGTAGAAACACACACAATGAAGTAAAGATGGTATAGTATAAAGAATATAGACTAGAAGAGAAAATGTGCATCATCTGTAAAACAATAAGTCAAAAACAAAACAATTCTAAAGACTGAATGATTGAACTCCATGTTCAGAGTTTTAAAAAAAAATACTTGAATTTAACAATAATCTAAAAAAAAAAAAAAATCTTACGAAACAAACAAACAAAACCCATTGTGCTGATAAATGTTTGTGTAAAATGAAATGCTACCCTGAGAAAAACATTACCACATATTGAGGGTTTCTCAAATGGGTGCATGTAATTTTTCTTACCCCAGTGTCCAGTCTTTTGTTCATGAGGCCAAAAACATTACAGATGTTGATGTTGTATTCGATAAAACTGTTTTGAATTTATGGATTCATGCACAAGCGCCACCAGATCGCCCTGCATCCTGCTTGACTAATGCCCTCTCCAGTACTTGAGCTGCAAAGAGGAAGGGGAGGGTGTTTCACGTTGTTGGTGGTGTCGTCATGTTGAGCTGTGGTGGCATGTGCAGCCAGTAGGAAGTGTGTGGTGGAGGTGGTGGTGGGGGGGACAGCAAAGCGAGCAAAACAAAACAAGGACGGTACAAAAAAAAAACAATTTAAAACCTTCTATTGATCCGGGGCTGGTGATTGTACATATATTCTATCGTCCCAGAGGCCACATTCCCATTTCCCTTAAATGCAAGAGAAAAGAGATGGGGAATAAAAACAACAGTGCAAGGCAAAGGCAAGCCACTCACCCAGTAGGGGGTAATGTCCCTTATATAGAAGTCTATTGATCTACCACCCCCACCGCCTTGGAGTTCTACTAAAGCACAAGCACACACATGCACAGCACAGGTTTGCAGTCTGAGGCTGGACGGAGCATGACAGATATGGCTGCCAATAGCAGTGAACCAGCCTGTTAGTTAATCGCCAGCAAAGACAGTTATCCTTGCATTGTTTCATGGTGGAAACACATTTCTGGGGTTTAATATATGCACAGGGAGATTGGACCATTTGACCACAGCCCACATGGGAAGGAATCTGTGCAAGGTCATGGGGAGATCGCAGAGAAGCTACGTCAAGAGGTCACCCTCACAGCCACTGATTTTACGGATTGCAATAATGGAAAGGTACAGCATAGACACATAGTCCTAGTAGTAGAGTTTATAATATAACAAGAAAAAAAAAATGTGTAGGCCAGTGTTTTTGTCACAAATATGACGACAGCGTTAAATTGTGCATATTGGGGACAGCTTTGCCCGGAGGCAGGTTGGTTGTCTTCCAGTTGGAGGGTCAGGGGTTCCATCCCTAGCCCCTGCAACATGCTTCTGTGTCCTTGGGAACAACATTGTATCCCCCACAGCTCACTGATGTGCTGAATAAGAATATTTAAAAAATGCTATACATGCAAAAAGTAGATGATTGTAACCATGTACTTTTGAAATTAAAATCAATCAGTCAGAAAGTTTCATGTGCTAAATATCTATTCTGAGCAACAATAAAGTATATTTCCACCGTATAGATGGACGGATGTGGTGTGCCATTATGAGAGACAGAGCATTTCTCCCGGATGAATGCCCTGTTCTACAAACTGTTCAGACTAGTACTTTGACAGGCAGTGGATAACGGTGGGTCCAAAGCAATCACATCTTGGACTTTGACAAATGGCTGTGCTGTGGAGAAATTGAAAATAACACACATCCACTTTAATCCCTTTCTTGATTAAATCGGAATCACATCATTTTTGACATCATGCAATTCCCTCTTAAAAACACTGAATCTGCTTCTGTACAGAGTACAGACACATGCACCCAGTACGTAGGAAAGAAATATTAACGCTATGGGTGTTATAATAAAAAAAACTAAGGATGTAAGATTCAAACATGTCATTTATACACAAAAACATTAAAACAATTCTCAGCTTTTTGAACCAAAAAACAGTGGCTGAAAGAAATCACTAGCAAGAAGACGGACACTAAGCAGAGCATGCGTGCCCAACAATTCAGAACATTTCTGGAAAATCTCTTGGACACATACAACAAAAATATTTGTGTCTGGATTCCTGTTTTCCTGCAGAACTCCATCAGCACTAGCTTGGAACAGTTTGCTTTTTCTGTCACAGTTTCTTCAACTCAATTTCCTATGCAGAACCTGTAGGTCTACAGAAAGTAAAAAGGGTTCGGCTACGAGAAAACATAAGGAATAAATGAAAGCATTTGCATAAAGGAGGGTGAGGAAAGAATGAAGGGGGTTATAAATAACACTGATGAACTGAGCTAACATTGATCCATACTGCAGCTGAGAGATGGGTGGTCCACCCAGGACTTAATTGCCAATCATGTGCCCCGGGATGGAGCTTCTACGAAATGTTGACTGTCTGTCATTAGAGTTCGACGGGCTGAAAATACAGCAGATAGACTGGAATCTAAACTCAAACAGAGGGCGATTTGGTGGACAAAGTGCTACAATTAAAAGTGATGTGAAGAGTCACTTAGAGCCAAATGGGAAAGTGTTACTCACGCATTTCACCGTCCACGTCCTGAAGGAATCTGTCCAGGATAATACGAGCCATCAGAGCAGGAGACAGGTCCACCTGGAGCACAACAACAAAAAATACCCGAATAAAAACAGGATATTATGGCAGTTGGTAAATATTGTAACTTTAACACCAAACCATTTTAGAATTGTTATTATTCTACATTATCTGCTGAAAGCGTAGCAAAAAAAAAAAACAACAACTGAGAATTTAAACACTGAAATTATACCAGCAATTGAAGTTTCTCTGATGTCACAGATCATAACAATCTTAATAGCTCTAAATTATATTATTGCAGGCTCAAACCTTGACCCAGCTTTTGACAATCTCATTGCAAATTGGTCTTCGAAAGCCTTGCTATGCAATAACCTTTCCCAAAATAACAAGCGATCCCCTGTTACGCAGCCGTTGCCTGGCTGAATTGCTTTAGTTTCTATCAAAGAGACATTCCCAGTCTCTCATCTTGTAAGAAAAAGCACATGCTATGCTCAGGCGAAAGACAATGGAGAGCTTTAATCACCGGCAGATCACCAAGGCAAAACAGCAGCAACCAGTAGGACACACCTGAGGGACTATGGGAATGCAGCCCATAATAGAAAAGATAAAACGTACGGCTGAAGCCTTCTTTGAACACAAATACACCTGAAAAGGTGAGCATTGTTTTTAGTTTGAGTGACAGGAAAAGCCCTGACAAGAAAGCACAAATGATTGATGCTGAAGGTGTCTACCTGAGATTCTTATCAGGACACTGCACTTCCTCACATTTCAAGACACATTGTCTTTGTGTTATAGTGATGCTCTAAAAAGTACATTGTTAATAATGAAACGTGTTTTGTAGTTGAATTAAAACATGTATAAAAGTATGCATGAGTAATAAAGTAGTTGTTGTTGTCGTTTCTCTAAAGCACTACTTTTAACCTTCATTTCAACAATACACAGCTTACGCTAATATAAAGACACAGTATTTTTTTCATGACTAAATTTCACAGCCACTCTAAGATGGAGGGGACAAAAGTATTGCTTGAAGACTAGCTTATTAAAAAACAACATTCTTACAGCCAAATAACATTTTTCCTCTTGTTAGCATAATTGGGGACCAAAAAAGTGAATTAGCCCTCTGCTCGCAGCCTGAATGGAGTGTTTCATCTTTTCTCTGATGCATTATGATTACATGTTGGGGGCAGCAATCGCTCAGACTAAACAATGTCTTTTTACCAACTATAGTATTTGTTAACACTTCTATAATGTTGCAATAAGAAGACAGCTTATAAAAAGCCACAAGCTATCTATAATGATTAGTGTGACTTTATTAAAGTCTTTGATAGCATTACTGACTGTGTTTGGCTCACTTAGCCAAGAAGTGTTCTTTTATCTCTCAAATTATTACAATTATTTATTTCTTTTCTCTCCTCTCCAGCCCTCCTATTTGTGCTTATTGGCCTGTTCTCAATACACACCATTGGATAACTACAGAGTATCTGCTTTTTGGAAACTGACACATGAAAAATGGCAGCATTACTGATGCAGGCTCAGCCTGAATAAGTGCCACCTGATTAGTTCAGGTGCTTGCGTCTCCTTAATTTTCAAATTAATCACGAGTCCATCTCTACTCTCAACTCAGACGGCAGCACTTCATGAGTTTAGCATCTAACTAAAATTCACAGAGCCTTGAAATGCTGCTGAAAATAATTATTGTTAAAAATATTCTGGTTGTATTAGCCTAAATGTTAATAGCTGTCACAAGCACTGCAGCATTAGTGCACCTGCTCTTAAGCCCTTAAGTAACCTTTGCATTAAAACCCCACATAAAGCATGAAAATATGGAGTTTAAAATCCCTTATTCATGGACTTCATCTAGAACCAAAAAAAGGAGAAAAAAAAATTAAAAAAAATATATATATACATCCATGAACAGCTTTCGTCACTGTTAATCTTTTTCATCTATTGGAGATATATTGTCTCATAAAGACAAAACTACATCAATTAGCAGTCTGAGAGGGCATGAGTGCTTGGTTTAAATGTTAAGTAGCATATTAAAATGGCAGTTAAATGGTTCATAGATCGTTATCTCTGTGCTTTCAAGAAAAAAAATAATATTTCAATTAAATAGAGAATGAATAATAGCAGTTAGCTTTGAGGGTATCACTGATGCATGTGAAGTGCTCTGATTCTAAACTTTAAAACCCTCCTGTTGGAAGCATTAATAAGACTAAATGATGTTGTTAAATGATTCAATCATTTGAGAGGGCTTTACAAAGTATTAAAAAGGAGGAAACTGAATAAAAACAATATATTTTACCAGGATTTCAGTATTTAACTTTACAAACAATAAATAGTATTTGTTCATTTAAATCACAATAAGTCCTTAGATTCATTAATGTACCGGTAGTTGCTTTTAGCACAAAATGTAACAAGTGTCACACAATACTAGTCAAGTAATAGTTGTTTCACTATATGTGCAAAAGTAAAAATAACATGTTGACCACTGATAATGCTTATTAATAAATGTACAAAATACAAATAAAAGCTACTTTTACGAGTAAAGCAGCAAGTATTTTATAATTTATGCACAAATATCTAGAACAGATTTCCACGTTTTTGGCTACTAAAAAAACTGGAATTATGTTGTATAAATACATACAATTTCTACTATATCACCCAGAATACAAACACTAGTCTGACATCTTAAAGCAAATAACTAAAGAAGTGATGAAGAGGGGATTTAACCAATGACCCCATCCTCACCTGTCCGCAGTTTGTAGCAGCTCTGCTTGAACTGCAATTTGGAAAATTACAAAACAAAACAAAATATTTTCACATCTGTCTAATGGTGCTTGGAGCTAATTACATTAGATAATTGGTAATGGAGTGAATCGTTGTACCAATTTTGATAATAACTAACAGACAAGGGGGCAACTTTAAAAACTGACGCTCAGTCATATTTATCCTTTTCTAATACATTTTCTGTTGAAATTATTTTTAAAAGATAGAAAAGAACTAAAGGTTGCACTTTTACCTCATTAGCCAACTCTAGCAGGACAGGAGCTGTGGGATGAGCCTTGGTTTCGCTCAGATACCTTTTATATAACAAAGGAAAACAGCAGTTAAAGAAAAAAATAATAAAACAGCTTACAGACAGACAAAATAGTAGAGCGAGCTAGACCAGGCCAGCCAAGACATGCTAATGTCCCTGATGACTTTGCCCTGGGTGGCATATGGCAGGCTCGGTGCGGTTAAAACAGCACTGCTTGGAGGGCTTCAAATTTCCTTGAAACCAGACAAGCATATGATAGTTAGTTAACCCCTGCCGCCCAAAAAGCCTTTTTTCCCTCTCCAGCTAAAACTGCAACTCCCCTTAGATCTTGCCGAGATCATCTCTGAGGTTTGCTGTTGTAAGTGGATTAGCAGTGCATTATCCAGGCTTATTTTCCCAGAACAATGGCCTAATAAGCTAGATAAAGGCTAATTGCAATATGCAAAAAGGTTTTTCCTCTTACAAACCTGTTATTGTTTCCCTGTTTTAACTCAGCCATATACATTGAATTACACACAATTATCCCATCATAAGATTGCATGAGGCAAACATTTATTTATTTTTGTCCTCCTAATTTGAATAGATCAGTGGTGTGGCAGGTGCAAGGAGAGGTCTGGAACTAATCCTGTGGGTGGTGGTTTGTTTGAAGGAGATTATAACTGTCTTGATGGCCCACCTACTACCACGTAACTTTGGCAAGTCCCTTCCCACTTCAAAATTTAGCCAAGACAAAGAAAGCATACAAGACTAAAATAATATTTTAATGTCTATGCAGAAGTGGAAGAAGCAATAAATAATACATCAGATGGTCAAACAGTACCTTTGGTAGTATCTTTCAATAACATCGGGAGCATGGTGTCTTGAAATGGTCCTTTTGGTTCGTTTCTGTCATAATAAACAAATAAATAAAAAAGCAATATTTATTATAATATTTTCTAACATATAAATATGGATGACTAAAACTAAGGATGCACAATATTGCATTTTTTGCCAATATCTGATATGCCGATATGTTAAAACTTATTTGGCCGATAACCGATACCAATATTTTCAATATATTTTCCTTTGTCAGAACATATCCCTCTTATTTAGGCTTATTTGCTACAAAAACTGTGTAACAGCTCTAAGAGCTGGTGACATATATTCAGTAACAGCCATATGACTGTAACTTATTAATGAAAAGTGTTAAATGTTATTTATTAGCATTAGTCTCTGTGATGCTGTCTCACTTGTGGAGGCTTGTTCCATGATGTTCCTAGCTGCAGTGTGGGATCCTTTGCACTCTTGTGCATGAAGGACAGACTTTTAAATTCAAAGTTTTTGTCTATTCGTTGTGCTGTAAGACTAATCATGCTAACACGGCTAACACTTGACGTCCAAATGTCTTATAAAAATCACCCAAGTGCTATCAGCTATTAGCTTCTCAATGACTTTGGAAATAATGGTTTGTACCTCGGGTAAGGTTACATCAGAAAAATAGCTCTGACTGGGGACGATGTAGCGAAGCTCAACACAGTCCAAAAATATTTGGAATCCGACATCCTCAAAAAAAAAAAACTTGCACACTGCCGACATTTTGACTTCTTCCTCTCCGCCGTGATCAGATCAGGTACATGCGTGTGACGTCACCACGTTGTGCTGGCACTGCAGGCATCCTTGTCACTGGGTTGTCATACAAAAACAATGTATTTTATATCAGTGATTATTTTGACGGAATGGCCGATGTCCAATATTTAACTTTAACGCTAATAGCGGCCGATACCAATGCCATGTTGACAATATTGTGCATCCCTAATAATCACAATGTTTCATTTCACAAACTGGAGAAAATATTGAATTTGGGTATCACATATTACAGGATGGTAAAATGTTTTGACTCTAGATTTTTGTCTTTCAAAACAACTAAAAAAAGACTGACATTTTTAAAGTTGAATTTGAAAATGAATTTCAGAATAAAGCTCTTGTGTGTATTAATTAAACATCTTAATTCATGTCACTTCAGTAGGCCAGTCTCTGCCTCAGTACAATGATCTCTGTGTTTGTAGAGCTAACTCCTCCCTAATTATGGGAAGTTTAAAAATGAATGGATCCTGTCTGTATTCCACCTTTAAACATCCAATACTTTAACTTTTCTGTTTTGTTCATTGAAAATATGTTTTCTGAGAAGACTAATTGGTGGCAGTGTATAATTAATTTTTGTTCTCACATTAACTTCAGCTTCTCATGAGCCAGACACCATCATCACACATAAAATGTTTAATTATTTTTATATCTTTAATTTTCCAAGTCATGATGTTAACAGTGCACTGATAAAATGATCATGCAAAGTTTTGTTGAGTTTCTAATGAAATGTTCCAGTTGCCTAATTTTGTGTTTTAATTTCTGTAACACTTGAGAAATTTGTTGTAATGAAAAAAGTATGTGAAGAAATATTTCTATTGTTGTTTCAACTTTTATAGCTGATGTAAACATTTCCAACAAACAATGGAATTCAAAATAGTGCTTTTTTGTCTGCTTTCGTCATGTGCATTAAAATCTTAGTTTCCTTTTCATTAACAAGGAGGTGGCATCAGCTTTAAATGTCTCACAGGTTTTTTTACTTTTCCCTGCCTGATGTGCTCAGTTTCACTTTATGGTTCTGCTGTTACTTTTATCTGTTCTCCTTTCTCTATAATACTGTAAAAAGTCAAATAAAGTTCAGTTCACTATCACAGTAATGTTTAATAATGTTTCTTTATGCTCACATCTCATCTCAGACACTAAATGAGTGTGGCATCTGGCATCATGGAGAAATGAAGTGAATTTCAGTTCAGTTCAGTTTATTTATATAGCACCAAGTCACAGTAGAAGTCATCACAGGGCACTGAACAGAAACATTCACAAACAGTATAAAAGCCAATTAGTAAAAGTTCTCTAGCTAAGGAAACCAGCAGATGAATCGTTGACTCATTGAATCTTCACTTCATCACAGTCTCCCATTCTGAGCAAGCACAATGGCAACAGTGGGAAGGAAAACTCCCTTCTAACAGGAAGAAACCTCCAGCAGAACCAGGCTTAGAACAAGTGGCCATCTGATTTGAACTGCTGGGTTTGAGAGGACAGGAAGTAGAGACAAACAAACACAGAATGAAGGTCCAGATGTATCTGAAATACAAAAACACATGTCAAGGATAGAAAAAATAATTTCAAATACAAACAGGTTGAGCAAAGTAAAGACAGTAGCACAGTTAAGAAATGTGTTCAGTTTGTCCTCCAGCAGTCTAAGCCTATAGCAGCATAACTAAGGGACAGCTCAGGAAACCCAAGCCAACCCTAACTATAGGATT
>JARVLU010000624.1:3073453-3086825 GCA_031762415.1 Simpsonichthys santanae
ATGTGTGTGGGTGTGTGGGGTGGGGGGGGGGGGGGAGGGGGAGGGGGATCTTCCCTAGGCAGACATTTGATCCTAAGAAAAAAAAATGTGCCTGGAAGATTGATGAACCCTGCCTGCTCTGACAAAGGTCAATGATTTCCCTTCCCATGTCTGCTGAGAAGTAAACACCAGGACACAGGCATCTATCAGTTCACCGTCTGGACCCATGGCTTCTGCTGTGAAGCTGGAGATGCCTATCAGAGTGAAAAGAAACTAGCGCCTTGCCTTCTCTCCCCCCTCCTCTTCTTTTCACCACTCTGTCCGCTGTCCCTTTACTTTCATTATGCTTCTTGTTTTTTTTTTTTTGTCGTTGTTTATGCTTGGGTGCAACTGTGGCTGCTCCTGATGGTTTGAGGTCAGGCATGACTGGCCATGGGTTACTCTAAATAAATACACACGGACTAGCCAGGAAGGAGTGGGTAGGCTCCGCTTGCTGCCGAATCACCCTTGATTAATCAGCTGGTAGATTCAGGGTGACTTTTGTGTACACTCTCCCCCCTCACTACCGCCACTCGTTCCCTTCCATTCGACCACCCTCCCAAACCCATGAAAGGTGATGGAACTGGGGCAGCACAGTCTAGGGCAATCCAGGCAGCAAAGCAGATGGAGTACCACTGCATGGTCTTGTTCTCCAATGCACAAACTGAGTACATGCACAGCATGCACAGTCCAGTAGTCTGACTTCAGCTCCTTTCACAAAGTGACATGGAGTTCTAGTTCCACGACCACAACATGGTCCACTTTCACACATCTTGGATTCAGCTCAGTGAGCAAAAACAACAATTCAAGTTTGAATAATATTGCTAAAAATTACAATTAAAAATGTAATTCAAATGTATTTTATGGTGAAACTGAATTAAATATGAATAAAGATGTGTTGGGTGATAGAAGGAACAGGCAGTTTTCTCAATCTGATTCAGTATAAAAAAGCTTTAAAGAGCTGCAATGAAGCATCAGCTTCCTGTCCAAGTTTCTCCTCCCTACTTTTCACCTCACTGTCTTTTTACCATCAAACTCATCACACCAACTGGCGCCAGCGATTTCCCTGAACCCTTACCTTGACTGCCATCATTAGGGGTGGTTCTGCTCGCTCACCTGTCAGCTCCACTCCACCACGGATCAGTAGATCCTCAGCCCAGCTGCCCAGACCCCTGTCACTAACGTTGACCCTCTCCCCTTATTTTGGCTCAACGGCACTGCCCCTCACCTTCAACCCCCCTTCTCACCCATGTCCACCTGCCCTGGTTTTCAGGGTCATGCATCTGATGGTCCAGCATGCAGCCCACTTCCCTCGTGCTCCTGCCACAGTTCAAGTTCTCAACTCCAACTCCAAACCTAGCCCCTGGCCTTAGTACCCCCCGGCTCCTATGCCTCTGTTGCCCCTAGCATGGATCGACCTATCCTCAGGCAAGGTGTGGCCCCGTGTGGCTCGCCTGTCCAGAACAGAGGTTATCAGCTCTGATCCCTGCAATAGACTTCTAGCTGAACCTGCTGCCCTGAGGGGATGAAAGGATGGAAAAAACATAGAAATGAGGGAAGACTGAGCCAAAAAAGGAAGTGATGAGTGAGGGGAGGAGGAAAGTAGGAAAAAACAGTGAATAGAGGAGGTAGGAAGGGGGACGAAGTTCTGCCTGAAGGCAGGGATGAGGCAATGAGTACCCCTCAAAAACTATCAGGCAGTTGGAGACCACCACAGGAACTTTTACAGAGGGAGAACACAAGGGCTTTCAGGTGTGTGTCAAACACACCATTCTCTCTGGGTGTTTTTTTTTTTTTTTTCTTTCTCTATCATGGTTAAACCAAACTAGAAAAGCTCTTTCATGAAATTTCACATCAAACAAATTAAAAGTTTTTGAGAGTCTGTTTCAAGAAGTTGTATTCATATGTGTATGAGTTTGTTACCAAAATATCTCATGAACAACTGGACAGCCTTTATTAGACTTGAAGAAAGTAATCACTGGATATACATCTATAACTGATTAGGCATTGGAGTTAGGCCAAGAGACAGTATGGTGGCTGCCATGGTCAATCATCCTTGAAAACACAAACAGACCTATATCTCAGGGGGAAAAAGGTTTGTAAACTCAATCATCCAGGTAGATAACAACAAAGAAGGTTGAATCGTATCATCTGGACCAGTTTCTTTAAGTAAAAAACATTTTGTCTCCCATCTGGAAGGCTTTGTGAGCCTGCAAAGTCTAATAGATTTGGTCAGTCAATTCTCAGGGAAGTTTACAGACACTGACCTAAAATTTGGTTTAGTGGTACCTGGGACTAATCCTCAATACATTTTCAGAGCAATAACCGATTACACAAAGACTGTGTTCAAGAGTTTGCCATTAACCATAAGTCTGCTTTGTCTGTCTATCAACCAAACATCTCATGAACCACTGGACAAATTTCAAATTTTGCCATGATGCCTTAGTGGTTAGCGTTGTTTGTAATCACCTTTAACTAACCAGACAAAACCCATTGAGATCATAGACCTTTTTTGCAAGGGAGGCCTGAGCCTAATGGCAGACTAACATGCAAGAAAGTCCCAGGTTCAATCCCCAGCTTGGGCCTGGGATCTTTCTGTGTGGAGTTTGCATGTTCTCCCCATGTTTAAGTGTGCTAGTCCCAGGAATTCTGGTTTCCTCTCACAGTCCAAAACATGCATGTTTCCTGTCCACTTCTGGATTGATTTTAAGATTTTATTGCTTGTTTTTAAAAATTTAAAAGGTCTGGCCCAGTCATATTTAGATGATCTTCTGAGCATTTATGCTCCAGTAAGATCTCTCCTATCTACCAACCAGTTTCTCTTAGCATGTCCCCAAATCCAAACTGAAGTCCAGAGGTGATTGGGCTTTTATAGTTGCGGCTTCAAAATTGTGGAATACAGTAGGGCCTTGCTACTTTGCAGTTTGTCTTTCATGGACTCACTCTATCGCAGTTTGTGGACATAAAGTACTGTACATAATATTTTCAACAACAAAAAAAGCACCGCCATTTTGTAGTTTTCTTTTATTAAGCCTACATGGTGTTGCCAGTTTACTATGACTACTTTACCCAGAAGTCAGCACTGTTTCCAACCACTTGCAGCAAAGTCAGAACTTCTATGAGGATCAGCTCACAGAACTGACAGGAAAGTCTCAAATAATCCTGAAGGTGAACTCATCCTTCAAGTTGTATCTTCACTGCTGAGCAGCTGGGCTGCACTTGATTTGGACTCAGTGTGACCCAGATCCTGGGAACTGCAGGTGACAGACAGCTGTGGGGTTCGGCCTGGTTCTGGTCGAATGGCACTGATCTGGACCAGGCCAGAGGTAAAAGGTAAACAAACTGTATTTAAATAGCACCTTTCTATCTTATCCAGATAACCAAAGTGCTTTACAAGACAATCTGTGCCTCATTTACCCATTCATACAGCATCTACTAGATCTATACAAAGTTAATTGAACAAGTCATTCTAAAGAGACTAATCAGAGCTTTATCACATTCAACCTTTATTTAAACAGATAAATCACATTCAGCCTTGAAGACTCATTTACAAGTGAGATCTGTTGGACAGACAATAAAAGTGGTGAAAAATGACACATAGGGTTTGGAGACAAAAATATAAATTCCTAACACATTATTGACCTCTGCTTGAATGTCAAAATGTGTTAATGAAAAAAGTTCTTGCACACAAGCACATAATGATGCCGACAATACGCTGAGGGCAGGGGGACTCAAAGGTGGTTGAGCAGCCAGCTCACAGAGGGACTGCAGAATTCAGATAAAAACAATCAGTTCATATACAGTAATTCCCTCTGGGGAGATCCGTGTACACTCATGGGGAGGAGGGAGCCAGAGGCAATCCAGAGTCCTGAAATGATGACAGAATGTTATTCAGCTGGGCTCCTCTGAAAAGTCCATGGAATTCCTCAGCAGAAGGTTTGGGAGAGATCGTCAGGTTTACAAAACTTCTCCAGGCGTGTTGAGATAAGACGGCCTGTCAAGGCCAGTCGGGGAAGTCAAATGTCAGATAAATTGTATTTGTCACATTCATACACTGATGGGACACACATCAGAGACAATGAGGGGTTCAATGTCTTGCCCAGGGACACTTGAACATGTGACTTCTGGTGGATTTAAGCCCCCAACTCTTGTGTTGGAGGACAACTGCTCTAACCACTCAGCCACAGCTGCCATGGTGGTGGAAGTGGTGGACTAAATCCTGGGCAGCCTTGCTCCTGGAGCAGCAGCATGCGCATATCAAGCTGGACGGGGCAGTGGGCTTTGCCATGTAGCACCGGGACTTTCTTCAGCTCTATAATTATTAATAAATACTAAAATAAACCACCACTTACTAGTAGTACTACTTACTACTACTACTACTACTACTACTACTACTACTACTTTCATTCCTTCTCATGTACCACACGAGACAGTAATGACAAAGTTTACTTGAACTTGAACTTGGACTACTGTATCCCTTGTTTGCCACCTGCTTTGAATTTTATCAGGCATTTAATGTCTGTTATTGGTTGTTATCATCCCCATAGGTTGCGTTCAGATTGTCCCTCCTGTACCTCCTATTAGGTTCAAAGGTACGTTGTTAGCACTGATAATAGGGTCACGTGGTTAGGTTAAAAGTAAAAGGTCTGGGGCTTAGGTTTAGGGTCTAGGGGTTAAGTTTGGGGTCAAGGGTAAGGGGGTTAAGTTCAGGGGTGGAAGAAACTTCTGCTTTTACACAAGTGTGAAGCTGCATATTAGCAGTGATAAGAACGCGAGTTTAAAATTACTAGAAGGTAGGAGGGACAGTCTGAACGCTATGGGAATGATAACAACTAATAATGCTCATTTAATGGACTGACAACAGCCGAAGCTGCTGACTTTGTGGTTTTTCACTTATTGTGGGGGGCATGGTCCCCTAAACCCCGCGATAAATGAGACTACTGTAGCTTATCTGATCATTTAAAGACCACTGAGACTGTTGAGGCTTTTAAATCTTTGCTGAAGACTCACCTTTTCTCCTTGGCCTTTGATAAAGGTCTGTAGGTTCAATCATCCAGGTAGATCCATGCAGAGTTTGAGAACCAGTTAGAGCTGATTGTCGTGTTTTATTGTTCACTTTCTTGTGTTTCCTTAGTGACACAATATGTATTTTCTTGTTATTGTTTCTTGTTTTCATTTTAATTTGATGAAATTGTAAAGCAGGTCAACTTTTGTTGTTTTTATGTGTATACAGTATAAATAAATTGACATTGACTTGTTTAGGCTGCCTTCAGGTCTAGACCGCCTTAGCAAAGTAAATCTATGATTTCAATAAGATTTGTAATAAATGCAACTTTCTAAAAGTACTTTTGTAATTCATTGCATGCGCTTACACAAAATATTTATTTTTGGAACCAGTCCAATTCAAGATTGATGACATAAAGCTAATCAACATAGGCCAACACATAAATGACTATAGCTCTGTCAGTTGTCAAATGAGCTTAAATTTTAGTTAGTAGTTACTGAGTGTCGTCAGTAACACATGCTGTTAGTGTGACGTCTTACATAGTTGCATGAAAATACACATACACATTATTTTCAAGGCTCAAGCATACTCTGTCATGTCTCAGTATAAGATATTTTTAGACTAAAACTTTGATGTGGAATAAAATGCATGCATTCAAATAATGCTAGAGCTTTTGTTAGTCACATCTAGGAAGTTATAAATCTGTTTGTTGACTTATTGTTCATTCTTGTTCAACTATTCAATCTATTTATCATATCACTCTAAATTAACTTGATTGAATCTGATAATATGTAGCCATAGCTTTCTCAGTCAAATAGATTTCCTATGTGTTGCTGGACATTAAGTCCAAAACCAAACCATATGCCACCAATTGGCACAAATTACCCTAGATCTAGATTATCAGTGGTAAAAAAAGAAAAAAAAAAAAACCTGTCCGAGTGAGGCATCATTAATCCTCCAGCCGTTTTTGTTTTGCAGTAAGCTTGCCAACCACTCACTGAGGGTTGGTTTGTTATCCTGGTCGCAGACATTGTAATTAGGCCTCAAAAATCACACTTCCAGAAGTGGAATGCGCCTGGGGCCTGCGCCAAGAGGATCTAATGTGGGGCGCCATGGGCCGCTTGCCTGCAGACACAGAGGGCTGGCAGATGGAGGTTGCCATTAAACATGGACAATCAAAGAACACAATCACTGAGCAAAACATTGAGAGAGAGGAAGAAGATGTACTGGCTTACACCAAAATGAGTGTTATTAAAGGAATATGGGGGATTTTCTAATGATAGCGACTGGGTACGCATGAATCTGCTTAAAAATCAGTCGTAAGCAATAAGTATTCAAGTACAGGTATTCTGATTGTAGTAATTCTTTGGGATATCCTGTGAAAAAAAAATGTTGAGCTTCACAGTCAAATCCAGCTGCTGGACCAGATGAAAGGTTGGCAGATAGTATCATTGTCTACAATGAAAGTAAAACAGCAAATCGTGTAACAATGGTCAGCTTGATTTATTTCATACCATTTCTTTATTTGTTGTTTTTCTCTTTGTTTCATTTTCACCTCCATCTCACCCCCTTTACACATTCCAATTTCCTCTCTCCGTGTTTTAGGACTTTAGGTTCCTGGAGTCTTGCAATACGAGTCACATACAAGTGCTTCCTGCTTCACTTCCTGAGTGGAAAGACATGCAGAGGCACTGGTGGAAGCAGTGATGTGGTGGCGCTCTCGCTCCCAGCCAAGCTCCGCCGTCACGCCATCTGCCTAAATAAAGGTTGAATGAATATCATTCTCATTTATTGCACCTGCTTATGTCAGTGACAGGTAGACAACAGTGAGCAAACAAACAAGACACGTCCGTCTCCGCACAGGACTAAAGACAGAGAGAGGATGGAACGAGGCCAAGTGTTCAGTGAGCGAACCTGACTTTGTGGATACAACAGAGTCCTCTGCTGGATCGCACTTTCAGTTTTAAACATTGTATCTTTTTAATGATAAATCCTTCTGGCTTTTGTGCTTCATTGCCTCAGGACCACACATTTCTCAGGGAAGAGCCATTAACAAAAAAAAAAGTAAAAAAGGCTGACAGGACCCGTGCGACGTGCACTGAAGTTGGTTTGTTTCAGCTCAGATGAAGTCCAGAAACTGCCTCAACACGCAACATGCAGTTGCAGACCTCTCACTGAGGTCAGATGACAGCATGTCTGGTTTGGCAGCCATGCCTTTCATGTCAGCAACAAACCAGCTGGTATTTAGGATTTCTGTGGTTGGGATGGTTTCCTTCCCAGATCTAAAACAAATACAAGTTTCACAGAAATCCTTGTCCTTCATTGTGTCTTGTTGCTGTTGCAGAGTGCTGTTTTCTCATCTCAGCTGATGATGCTGCACTGAAGGTTTGACACCTGAAATAAATACCTTTTTTTTTTCTTTTCTGCTGCAGGTTTTCATTTTATTTTACTTAAGATCTGACGACATGGTGACAGTCAGTGGTGGGAAAAATGGCACAGAACAGAAAGGCCTCTCACAATTAAATATCCTGTCTTAAAGTGTTTTCAGGGAGTTTGTGTAAACACAGTCAGTCAGTGCAGCAATAAAATGATTTCCTCTCACCACAGTGCAGTGCTATTCTGATGAACATTAGGAGGAACTGCAACGTTCCCACAAGAACGTTCCCAGCTTTGCTTACTGATTTCCGTACTAATTTTATACAACATCTTTCCACATCTTTAAATAGATTTATTATACACGTTCTGAAGTAGACAGTAATATCATCTTTACCTGTAATTATTGCTGAAAAACGTCTTTGTGGCTTGCTTTTAATTTTGTGCGAGAAGAGTAAATTTATGACTAATCTATGGAAGTGCACCTTATTATTGCAATAACTTTAAATAACCGCATTGCAGAGATAAGCCAGGATTTAGCTATTTCATTTAATCAAATTAAAGTGAGCTGACGTTAAAATCATTTTTTCTGGTTCTTTTTTTTATAGGAGCTGATTAGTTATGAGCCATGCTAGATTTTCTCAGTCTTAAACACATACTGCGTACAGTATTACAGGGTTAATGGGACAGATAATTGATAGTGAACCATAGGAGGTTAATAATAGATGCTTAATTGACTCCTATCAATTTGTTACACTGAACATCACTGTCTAAAGATCCTATTCATATTCCCCGCATCGACTACATTTCTTTTTTTATGATCAGCACATTTGGGATTCACAAAGACTGTGCAATTTTGCATTAAAAGAAGCCAAAGCAATTAAGGCCATAAATGATTAATATATGCTGCTGTAGTTAATCTCTGCATTAACAAGATGTAAAGGCAGAGGTGAAGATACATTTAAATGTGAAATGTTTATTTTTATGAGTTTGTGTCGTGATTTTTTTTACACGTTAGGCAAACATTGTATTTACATCAAACATGCATGATCTTTACTCAGCTTCTTTCTTTTCAGGTTGTGGGGGTTGCTGGTAGCAGTGTCTGTACAAGACGCAGGTACATTTGGCCACATGGAGACAAACAAGATAAGCAAACATTTACACTGCTCTTCTGATTGTATGTACCATACTTTTCATCATATGAGTCACAACTTTTTGCATACATTTGCAAGCCCTGCGACATATACTGTACACTGAAGTGCCTAATACTGTATACATTTTTTTCTCATCTTTATAACGCAATTTTTGGCTGAGATCTGACGATGTCATTCATTCTGACATGGGAATATTGAACATTACCCTGATGCATGCTCAATAATCCAGGTAGAAAAATCTAAAAAAGCCAAGTCTAGTCCTCTGGACAGTCTGAGACTGAGACTGAGCTGAATACAGCATCTCAGACTGAGGAAGTCTTTCGGACGAAAGACAAAACGTTTCTACAATTATAATTATTATTTTTTTAAATTTATTTATTTTTATGTCCAGAGGACTAGACTTAGCTTTTTTAGATTGAACATTACCATTTTCAGCCACGAGAGGGCCCTTGAGCAATATGGCAAGCCAAGTGTCTCATTAATAGGTAAAAGTGGCTGTTAAAGAGACACGTTCATCTTGCTCTGGAACTCCTGGAGCAAACATCAAATCAGCTGCATTTTGCTGTGCAGCTCAGACGAAATGCAGCTGATTTGACCAGTAAAGTGCATTTATTAAGGAAAAGTTAGACTTAGACACACCTTTGATATAATATCAAGCAAACAAATAATTGATTTTAAGTGTTAACCTTGTTAAATGTTTGTGAAAGTCCTCTCGTGCACGCTCCCATGGCCACTATTTAGTAGCCAATCGATTTTTGGCACAACACCGATCCAAATTTCAGGGTTGTCAGCGGTGATGTGTAACTAATGTGAAGTGTCAGCAGTGATGCATAATAGATGCTACTTGTACGGCGAAGTGACTTATTCACAAAGTGTGGGGTTTTTCTTTCCACTTTATTAGAAATATCAGGACCGGTGTGACTTATACGGTGGGAAGTACGGTAGTCATTTACCTCTGAACAGCAGCATGAACAACAGGTGTTTCCATCAACAACACATGAAATAAAGTTTATTCTTTTGACACCACCTGATAGAGAGAGCGTCAGGCCTCACTCAGCTACTGTCCCAGGCCCCGAGGCTTCTCCCACCCCCCTGGAAGAGCTCCTCTGTTTATACTTATCTGTTTCACCTTTTTCCTCTCCAAACAGATTGTGAGCAGGCCAAGAGGAAACCCATCCTGTGTGAGTTCCACATACTTTCCTGTTAGTGCAAACAGCTGTAAGACGTTAAAGACCAACGGGTTTCTGATGAATTAAAAACAAACTAAGTTATTTGGAAATGAAGACACACTGAGTAAAAAAAAAAAAAAATGACACATGTAAGAAACAAAGAGGGAAAACTCTTTGTTGAGGATTTTGTGAATTAATTAAATTGTAAATATTCCAGTTCTTTTTATTCTTCTATCTCTGTGGCTCATATCAGTTTAATTTGCCAGAGGGCCGACTGACTGATGATCTAAATGAATGCAAATAGCGCGCACTGGAACAAACTGGGAGCAGACTGATAGATGAAGCTCACAAACGCTGTGTGGCTGCATGACGAAGAGAAGGTGTCAGAAGGCTGACCGTATTAATCACAGCAATTATTGAAAGTGTTCTTCAGTGACATCATCGTGTCGGCCCATATATCAGCCATGAGCAGCCGTCTTATGACTTGGTGACACAGCCTGAGTGAAGGACGTCGAGCAGTAAAAGTTTGCAGGTTATATGGAGTGAAAAATGGAGCCATCGGGCAGCCATAATCTGCCAACATTTGTTATTCCCATGATATCATTTCACAAGATGACACTGAACGAGTTATTATCATTATTGGCCTTTTTAACTGCAAATGGAATTTTCTAACTGATTTACACTTGTTAATACTCGCTGCACAACTAGTAGGGCCCATGGTGGCTCAGTGGTCAGTGCAGCAGTCTTGTAACCCTGAAGGGGCAGGTTCACTGAAACTTATGCCATCAGTTCTTTTTTCTTTGGTGTTTGACGGCGGATTGCATCCACTCTGTTGCATTACTGCCTCTATGAGACTGAAGCACACGGCCACATCTCTGTAAAGGAAGTTTTACTGACGTGAAACCTAAATCTGTCAATCTGCGTTGGATTACTCTGGAATAGAGTTACATTTGGACCTAAAAAATCTGACCCGACCCGACCCAGTAAAATAACTGTAATAACAGGCCCAACCCAAAAAAGACAAAAAAAAAAAAAAAAAAAAAAAAACACAAAAAAAAGACCCCTCTTTTTATTAAGCTTTTACTGCTTTTATAAGCAAATCAGTTTGACATGATGCTTTAAAAAGGTAATGAAAGGAAGATATAAGATTTCTTGTTTATTAACAAGTCACCAAATGGATATTAACATAGCTACAAAACAAATAGCCTAAATAATCAGTTGTAAAGGTAGGCTATTATACAGATAAACAAAAATACTTTAGAGCAAAATTATTTGTAAAAATATAGAGCAAGACTTCTTTAATCAAACGCGCTGCTCGCTTCGGCTTTTCTAGATGGTGCTACTTCCTTCACCGCTGATGAGAGTAGGGTGTGGAGCGTGACGACCGATGATCAGGTGATCCATCTGAAGCTTATCACAATTTTTTACCTAGTTCAACCAGCCAATCAGCGGACGCATGCGGCCGATGATCCAGTCGCCCATCTGAAGCTTAATGTGACTTTTTTTAAAAACCTCTTTCAACGACTGGTCAGACCTGAGTGTGCACCTGATACACATCAGCAGGCTTCACTGTGCTGGCTTTGTAGAGTGACTTCTCCTGTTTTTAGCATTTGTTTAACACTTTCCAGCCCCATTAGGTCGCTTGTTGTGGGTCAATTGCAAATCCTCAGATGTGTGATAAGCGCAAAGAGCAAGCGGGGCCACATGCACAATTAAAACCACATCAAAAGTCTGAGCTCGACCCAGCTCGCCCATCAAGCACATCATTTTGGCCCGGCCCAAATTTTGAGTCGGGTCGGGCCAAAAATTGCAGCTCTACTCTGGAAGGAGACAAAGCCAAAATCAAAGGTTTTTTTGTCATACACATCACATATGGTACATGTGGTGGAACGAAATTGTGTGCATGGGGTCTCAGATCCAACAATAAAATGTAAAAGAAAAACAGGAATAAAAAATATAAGATATGATCCCAGAAAAACACTAAACTAAGAAAACACTAAGCACTAGTAGTTTAAAAAAAAATGTGCACACACTAGAGACACGGATGTGTGATACACACACAAAAAAAAAAAGAATTTTGTAACTGAAACTGAACAAAAAAACTGAATTTTCAAAGCAAACAAATTCAGTTTCAAGCCATTAAATTCTGTTTCAGTTTAGCGAAATTCAATTTCAAAACAGAAATTCAAATTCAGTTCCTGATGGCACAAGTTTCATCCATAAAAAACAAATGACAAACCTTTTTTGTTTGCACAATTGGACAACCCCTGCTGAAGGAAAACCATCAGCATCCCACTGCACAACCAGTGCTCCTCAGAAAACAACTAAACAGGAAAAAGAAGACGTGTAGATTCACACCTTAGATAAGAGTTCAGATTTTTTAAAGGGAGTCAATGGCAGGTTAATGAATACTGTAATTAATGTCTTACCTGCTTTTAATAACTCTGAACAATCATAGTTTGAAAAAGGTGATTAATTCTGATTGGCAAACTAATCTGAGCAGGGCTGAGGGGACAGGTGCCATCTTAAAACAACTTTAATCTAAAAAGATTTATTGCATCTCTTATGAAAGCTATTTTGTAAACTTTCCACTTTGGTCAGCTCTGTATTACATGACATTTCTGGTGGAAATATTATGATATTTTTAATGGAATGGCTACTATTTGTGCTTAGAAACAAATAAATATTTTTATTGTTTGTTTGTTTGACAATAGCAATCCACTTGGTTCTTGATCATACTTAGACCAGGCCATTAAATTGTCCATTGTGTCAGAATTGAACTCTTTCTGCAAACTGAGGCCTTTCACAGAGCTGTCCACAGCAGGTAAGATAATAAATGTTCACATCCATTCTGCTGAACCCCACTTCAAAATATCTTTTGTGTAAACAGTGTGTACACAGAAAAGTTTTGTGTGCACAAAACGATTGTGGATGCCATATTCCACGAAAACATCTGGATGTGAAAAATACGCAAAATTTTGAGTTGTCATGAGAATGTGCATACTGCCACAAATATTTTCTACTGACAGTATCAAACTCGAAAATATAGAGAAAATCAGCAAAATACACTGAACTATGACTCCGTTTGTTTTCTCGTGAGTTAGAACATTAATGATTTAAACCAGCACAATAAACTTGTCACCCCATACAATCTACAACCTCATCATATGAATTGTAAAGGTACCTCTATTTTTATCAAGTGAAGCTGTAGACACACATCAGTGACCACTTGTGAGATGAGAAAACAATTGGATCAGCAAATTATTTCAAGGATTCAAGGATTCAAGGTTGTTTATTTGTCATTTGTACCCCATGTGATACATGTGGTGGAACAAAATTGTATGCACAGGGTCCCAGTTACATCCAACAAAAGTATAAAATGTAAAAGAAAAACAGTAATAACATCTAAGATAAGAACTAGAAAAACATCAACTAAAAATACACTAGGCACAAGTAGCATAAAAACGGTACCCCGAACAGCAGCACGAACATGAGTCTGTGTGAGCAGATGAGCACAAATGAACACAGCCACATGAAACAGATCAGCAGCAACATGAAACAGATCAGCAGCAACACGAAACAGATCAGCAGCAGCATGAAACAGATCAGCAGCAACATGAAACAGATCAGCAGCAACATGATGTGATTTTTCA
>JARVLU010000624.1:3194544-3207096 GCA_031762415.1 Simpsonichthys santanae
ACATAGCTGAATTATACAAGATATATATGTTGTGCCATTTTATGCAAAGCTCAAACATCATGTCACACGACCTTTAATCGTTCCTTAATAAAATCACATAATGGTCAAATCTGCTGGATTTAAATTGTTTCGCTTTGACGTCTTTGAAACGGTTGCGCACGCGCTGCGAAAATAAATTGTAAATAAAATGAATTTTAGCTCAAACGTCTCCTACAGCTAATAGTTTGTAAAAGTCCACCCAGTAATTACTTTCTGTAAGTTTCATGAAAATCTGTCCAGTGGATTACGTGCTATTTTATAAAATAGTGCCCGTTACAACACGAAGCTAACAGCTACACAACTTCGTTGCTAAAACGTCTAATTTTAGCTTAAACATCTCCTACAGCTAACAGTTTGTAAAAGTCCACCCAGTAATTACTTTCTGTAAGATTCGTGAAAATCTGTCCTGTGGTTCAGTAGTTCATACCTCCAGAGCAGGAGGCCGGGATGCCACAGAGTTAGTCCGACCAGAGGAGGCTGCCTCGGACACATGAGCTGGGAACGGTTGGTGAACCCTAGTGGCCGAAACCCCCTAGCGGCCGAAAGTGGTACTGCTCCATTTTTTTTCATCAGAATGAATGGAAACGGTCATATCTCAGCCAAAAGATGGTCTAAAAATACAGTATGGGGAAAAAGCCATAAATATGTCGCTTCGCCCTATAAGTCGCAGGGCATGCAAATTAGAAAAAACAAAAAACAAAACTGTGACTTATACACCTGAAAATACGGTAGTTAGTGTTTTTAATAGATTTTTTTTCCTCTATGAGCTGCTTAGCTTAAAAATATTTTGTTGTGATTAGAAGAATTTATAAAATAGTAATACAGTGATTAACTTAAATAGTTAAATGTAGCAAAGGGAGGGTTAGTCTATCATTTAGTGAAACTTTCTAGTATGGATGGTGTGAATAGATGTTGTTTTTGCTTTGGGGGCATATTGTGTGTTAGCAGCGAGGGAGGTCAATAGATTCCATCTTGCTGTCTGCTGACATGCTGGCCTTGCTCTTCCTGGCAGTGGTTAGTGTCCAGCCAGCTGACTGTCTCCACAGACTTCCCCTGTCCTTCACTGCCATCTTTTTACAAAGCTGCAGTTGCCTGAAATCCACACTTCCTCTCTCTGATGACGACCTGAAAATGAATGCAGGGAAACGGATCCGTGCTGCCGTCTTTTTGTCGTTCTTTGTGTGTGTCTGTGTGTGTGTGTGTGTGTGCATGCGTGCGTGCGTGTGTGTGTGTGTGTGTGCCACAAGATGAAAGATGGCTGGTGGATATCAAAGCATCTGTTCTCTCAGTGTTTGAACGTCTGCTACGTCTGAAGAGCTGTTTTAATTGAACAAAAAAAACATGTCTTCCAGTTGTTTTGCATTTTGAATTTAATTTTATTCTCTAACCTGTCACTCTTTTCTTTTCTTGTCAGTTCTGTCAGCCATTATGGTATGAAGCCATATGCATCAGTCATGTTTTCATATTTTTAACTGTTCATCAACATGCTCAGATAAAAAAAAAAAACATTTTCACTAAAGTAGGTGTGTTGTCATATTGACAAGACTCCTCTCTTCTTGCAACTTTTAAGAAAGTTGCTGTAGAAGTCATCTGAGCCAGCTTTTTGTTCAGAGCGTGTCTGACTTCAGTCTTTTTATTCTAGCTGTCGGATCAGCTTCAAAACAGAAGAGAAGCATGAGGTCATGTAGTGTTTTGTTAATTAAAATACCATGTTGAGAACTCTGGTTGAGTCAGTTATATTTTACCAACGCATGCAGTTTCTAATTTATTCATTTTGATGCAGACCCTCAAGACAATAGTCATGTGTTGTTTTAAAATATGTTGCCGCTAAACTCGGAAATATATAATTCTCATTTTTCTTCTTAAACGTTCATTTTATATGTTTGAAATCTGTTGTTTTAACTCCAAGCACGTTGTGTGGTTTCAATACGATGTGTGTGTAGGCGCTGCTTCCTACCAGGCGCTGGTTCAACACAGTGCTGGACAACTCTCACTTGGTGGTCTACTGTCACCTGTCAGACCTCGTCAAAAAAGAGAAGGAGGGACACCTGTTCTGTCAGGTACGTCAGTGATGCATGTGCACTTTCACTGGTGACATTCACACATACAAGGTGGATTTTTTTTTTTTTATGTTATGTTTGTGCTTATTGTTTGATTTTGTAGCTTCTTGACATGCTGAAATTCTACACTGGCTTTGAGATCAACGACCAAACAGGAATTGCCCTGACTGAGAAAGAGATGACCACTTTGCACTACGACAGAATCACCTCACTGCAGGTCAGTCTGCAGAAGTGGATAGTTATATTTTAGTGGCAAATTTCATTCAGCATTTCTTTTTGTTCTATTAAACATTATCAATATGTTTATCAGGTGACTTGTTCTGTTTAAAATCCTTCTGCTGGTCATTGTTTTTCTTGGTCGTCAGGTATGCAGGTACACAGAAGCTCTTGAGTTTCCAGTGCGGTTGAAAAGTGCTGTGTGAACAAAGTAGAGTTGATGTTTTGTAAGAATGTGTCTCTGCACCTTCTCTTCTTCCCCAGAGAGCCGCCTTTGCTCATTTCCCAGAGCTGCTCGACTTTGCTTTGTCTAATGTAGCAGCAGTGGACACTCGAGAATCTTTAACCAAACTCTTTGGACATCTCAGGTAAATGAAAACATTAGAAAATAAAAAAAGATTTCATGACATTGTGTTGATGAAGGGCTGCATTGTTGGAATGCATGTGCTTGGGTGCTTTCCACTGTTCTTGCTAGCAACTGTGTTTTGTTTGAATCATCAGAGCAGATCTCATGTTCTGTGTTTGTATGTATGGTAAATAGCACTGACATATTGTTAACACATTTTCACAATGATCTTTATGATGTTTGTCCTAGAGACTGCGGTCGTAATTTTTATAATGTACAGGCTGAAATACAGAACATGGATCGTTAACTTGCCACTTTGTCGTAACATAGCAGAACTGGCGTTACTGCCCGACTTCCTTGCTAAGTGGCAGCTAGTGAACCCTTGAACGGGCAGCTGGTAGCAGCCAGAGAGAGGCACGCCTCATTAATTTAATCGATTTGCACTGGCTTGGGAATAAACTCTTTGAACAGCCGTGTTTGTCAGATCATATTAGCTTGCCAAAGAGCCAAAAGCCACCCTCACTTTGGTGAATGGACCTGCATTTGAGCGGCTGTGTGTGTGTTTTATCTTACTCAAGTGAATGAGACTGAAAAATCACTAATTTACATCAAATTTGTAAAAGCTTCAATGTTTAGCCTTTGTTTTATTCAGAGTTTAATATATGTTAATATGTGAACCATATGTGATATTGTGAAAATTCTGTCAAACCTTTCTGAGCATGAAGTCATTATCCTTAACACTCAGAGCTGGGAGTCATTCATTTGCACTTTAGAAAATTGTTGTCAAGTTTCTTTGTTTTGATTATTACAAATTGTTCATGTTCATTATTACTGTATTTTGCAATTCCTTTAATGTTATCAAAGGCAGACGTATGGTTTGGTCTCCGTCCATACGGCTAAACTTTCTCTTCACTGTAACTTCTGATCCGCTCAAGATAAACTTCATACACATTTACATCATCGTTAGACAGTGTCACATACTCTTTCTTCACCCCAGCGCCAAGGTCAAGGTCAGAAATCAAGGTCATAGTTGACACAATACCTCTGCTTGCCCGGAGCATAACTTCTCATCTGCTCAAGATACAGTAGTCCCTCGTTTATTGTGGGAGATCCGTACCCTGGAGCCCCATGATAAATGAAAAATGGCAAAGTATGAATAGTAGTACAAGTAGTTAGTAGTAGTTTATTTTAGTATTTATATATAAAGGTGTTTAAACCCTTCCTCTTGCAGTCATTTAAACAATGTTTCTAAATGCTCTAAAATAGCACAGAATGTCATGATTTCAGCTCCCTGCCTCCTCTCGGTCTCGGCTCACTCTGCGCTCTTGGCCACGCCCATTTCTTCGCAGCAGAACGGAGATCACAGAGGAGGGAGGAGGAGCTTCAGGAGGACGTTTCTCCTGCAGTGTGAGTCGCACACTGGTGCATTTTCATTTAAAATAAAAATTCCATGCCGATCGTGCGGCTCATCTATCAATTGTGTGCCGTGCACTCGAGCGAGTCTGCGATAAACGAATTGCGAAGCAGCGAGGGGCTACTGTAATTTAATAAAACTTGGTACACAGTGCTTCTCTACCATTATACAAGCAGGCCGCCCTGCCTGTCAACAGAACCGAGCGCCCTGTCGACCAAACTGTCACCATACCCTCGTCGACACCTGCCGACACTGACATAGCACTAAGCTAGCAGCACGCAGTACAGATATACTAGCTGAAAAGCTAGCATAGGTAGCACTGTTTCTCTCACGCAGTCAAACACCCCACCCCTGTTGGTCCAAACAGCGTGCGACACAGACGTGTCTCCATCACCCCCCCACCCTCCCTGACAAACTCACAGAACATATGAGCGCCCTGCCAAGGCAAGTAAACATGGGAAACACTGATACACATTTGCATCATTACTAGAGGGAGTGCTGCATACATTTATTTATTGAATGTTTCTGTTCAGTGCCCTGAGATGGCTTCTGTTATGACTCGGCGCTCTATAAAAAAACTGAATTGAATCGAAATATTACCCCAGCTTCAAGGTCAAGGTCACAAATCAAGGTCAAATGTTAAACAAGGTCTTTGCTTGTCAGGTCCATTGCTATAGATTGCTGCACTGCTGTTTGTCGATGGGCGTATGATATTTATTTACTTGTTTGATGACTGCAGGTTGGTACACTGCGCACCAAGTTGTTTTGAGTGAGTTAAATTGTTATGTGAGCCGTAGCAGCCAAAGCCTTGAACCTTTTTTATTTCTACAAGTTCTGCTTTTCCTCAGAATTAGAGTTTTGGGTAAATCAAGAATTGTATTGTTCACAGCTTCGTGACTGTCTCCAAAGCAGCTCTGGGTGAACTCTAAATATGCCGATTAGATTTAACAAGGCATTTTTCTTCCGAACAACTCCTGCTAATGCCAGTTTATTCCAGCTGTGCTACTCATCGGCTAAGCTCCCAGTCAACTGCCACTCTGAATTTATCCGCTAAGTCCCGCAAACACACACTTGTAGTGTTGCACAGCCTGCCCACACACACACACAGACATGTGCTGACACTTCTTTCAGCAATTTAAAACACGAGGAGTTCATTTAAGGTCAAAACAAAAGTTGAACATATGATCAAAGAGAATGTTTCACAATGAAATGCTTGAGAAAAGAAAATTGTGTCGATCACTGTACAAAATGTCAAAATAAGTGGACTAATTACTTCATTAGATGTCTTTTTTTCTGAGAAACAAGTCTTATTTTTCATCAGATTTACAAATCATTTAATACTCGTGCTGGTTTTAATAAAATGAAGTTTGTTATTCTGGGAAAACAATGTTGAACAACAGAGTTTGTCACAATTATGTATTTGAAAATATTAAATGACAACAATTAAAAAGTATTTCTCAGTTTTGCAGCGTGAAACTCAGCATTTCAAAAAGTTTACTTCAAATGTGTTTGATGAATACTTGTTGTGTGTCCGTGTGTCTCAAAGTATGTAGTTCAGTGCAGTGATTCCCAACCTTAGCAGATACTAGAAAAATTAAAAGGAAGCAAGTAGAAGTCTGTAACCAGATGTTCCAAACATATCTCATCTCAGGACAAACCTTTATAATATGATCGTTGGTTTAACTGGGGAAAAAAATGGAATTTATTTAAAAAAGATAGTAAATTATAGGGATGCACGATATTATCGGCATGGTATCATCTCGCTGATATTAGTGATATAGTTAAATATTAGACATCGGCCATTCCATCAAAATAACTCACCAATTTAAAAGGCACTTTTTAAATATATATTATATACTGTATTTATATAGTGTTACATCATTTTCATTTCCCTTTTTGGCTATTGCATTTAGTAGCAGGCCAAATTGACAAAGACCACGCACTTTGCAGAATAATGTAGTAGTTTAATTCCACAGTAGAGAAAGCTATGTAGTCTAAGTAGGTCTATAAAAAAAATTGTTATTTGTATCAGTTATCAGCCAAAGTTAAGTTTTAACATATCAGCGTATCTGATATCGGCCAAAAATCCAATATTGTGCATCTCTAGTAAATTATTTATTGTTGATGTTCACTCATATGAAGGTGAGTGGCAGTATTTCTGGCTGTGGATCTAAGAGAATAAGTTGGAGTCATTGGTTTAATGCATGAAAACACACTGTCAATTAAACATTAGTTTAATAATGAAACTGTTTAGAAACACACATTTAAATGATTTCAGACAAGCTTCAAGAATCTATGTGAAGTTGTGGACTGGTTTCTATCAGGTCCCACTTCTTATGTTCCCCTTCCAAAGAGTGTGCTGTCAGTCCTGACCTGGTCCAGTCATCACCTTTATTCAGAGTGAGTTGTCGTGCTGCTGTTGTTTTGTTGCAAGGAATGCCCACACAACTGTGGCCAGGTCACACAATGGACAGCCAAAGTGCAGCATTTGCAGAATTGCAGCCTCTCACTCCAGTGTGGCGTCATAAGTAGCAGAAAGGATGCACATGCAGGGCCACAGTTGTTCGGTGCCACGTGTGTCTGTCCAGGCCTGTCATAACGTGTTCAGGCCCTGTCCTTCGTCGTGCACCACACTGTGTGTCACGACGTGCCAACCTGATTAAAACAGGTCTGTATGCAGAAAGCCACACCTCAGCTTTCAGAGATGGAGATGGGCTTTGATTTTCATACTCCTGTCTCTTAGTGCATCCTCAGCCCCAAACACACATGCTGACGGAGCAGGAGTGGAGTGTGAGACCAAACTACAACTGCTTCGTACCGCAGTGCTAATAATAAGCATGAAAAATTAGATAAGGCTTCACTTCTCCAGATACAGTGTTGTTAGCAAAGACATGTTTCCCAAGATATGAATGCACTGTCTAAAAGGGGCTAGGCAAACAGATTTCATTTTGTAGATATGATATAAAAGTACTGAAGTAATTTTAAAATGTAACACGAGTAACCAGACTGTCCCTGTTTTTGCTGTTCTCCTAACTTTTTTATTTAGCACAAAATCATTATCTTTATCTGATTATTCTTGTATCCCCGCTCTGCTGAATTAGTCATTTGCAGATGCACTTTTTGAGGAGGATCAGTCACTCGTTCATGTCCTCGTTCTTCTTTCTTGGCAGTCCCAACATGCTCCACCAGGTGGCGTCCTACCTGTGTCTGCTGCCTGAGCTGCCTGAAGGGCAAGACACAACCTGTGAGAAGGAGTTCCTCCTTGAGATGATGGTGAGTTCAGCCCATGTGATTCACTGAGGTGTTGATCTGGAATAACAGAGAGACATCACTGCTTTTTCAACAAAAATTAAATAAATGCATTTATTAAATTTATCAATGAATGACATTGCTTGAAGTTACTTTTTCACATATGGTAATTTTTGTTAATCAAATATTGTGTTTATTTTTTTTTTCCTCAAGACTTTCTATACATCATTTATCACCTGTGTTACTGATTAATTACAATAGGAACACATCGTGTGTTGCATTATATAAAACAACTATCGGTAAATAACATTAATTGACCTTTTAGTGCTACAACATCATTTGTTCTGTGTTTCACATTTTAAAGTAATTAATAAAAGCTCTTGTCCTTGTAAAATTTGTACCATTTGGTCTCGTCAGTCGTAGCTCTATTGACTTTTTTTGCCTCAGTTATTGTTTTATGTGAGCATTTGTCACATGTTGTAAATTGCAGTAATAGTCTATTAGATAAACATCCATGTTAATTATTTACTTTGTGTTTTTTCTTAATAAAACTTGGCTTCACTTGATTGCTAGGCTGCATTTACTTCACTAAATTAATTTTTATACATTTATTATTTTATTTATACAGTCAGAAGTTAAAGTTAACACAGTTAACTTTCAGTCCTGATAAAATGTCCAACATTCTTTTTTCAAGTCACATTAGTGTTACAATGAATCTCACTTCTCTGTGCTGTATTTGGAACTGATTTATTGATTACACGCACCTGAATGGAAAATATGATTGAGTAGATTTCCCTCCATGTCTCTCTTCTGCTGGATGTTTTTTATGATGGCTGGACCGACACACATTACACTTTTTAATATTTGAAAAGGTCTATTAGAATCTGGTCTGATAGTTTACACTTATACACAACTCAGCTTAGAATCAATCTAAAAACACATATAGACCTAAACATCTTTTTTATTATCAAACTCTCATATTTCTCATAATAATACTAAAAAGGGGCTGGTGAATGTACCTTATATTTTCTCTGTCACACTTGGGCACTATAATCAATCAAATCAGTCAACTTTATTATTTTTTTTTCATTCAACCTTTGTTTATACAGGTTAATCCCATTGAGCCTCAAGGACTAATTTACAAGAGAGACCTGAAATATAATTAAATGTATATCCATACGTAGATAATCCTTGTAATTTACTGTAAATTGCTTTTTTTTTTTTTTGCTTATCTTTATTGTTTAGTTTTATTGTTTTAGCATTTATTATTTCAATAGTGCATTCATTGATGAATTAAAAATCTGAATCACAAACTTGGAGCTTAAAGAACATTGGAGAATAATCTAAAGCAGTAAATTAAATACTGTACTAGACAAAACACTGAATGGCCATTATGATTAGCTATTTTTATTATATAACTTCTCATAACATTTACAGTTAATAACAAAGCAAAAATCATAATTTCACTTGCGTTTCCATCGCAGTGAATTCTGTCTGGTTTGACTTGCAGTGAGCGAGACAGTCAGAGGAACGCTCCTGTATTAACCCAGATTCTCTCTGTACGTGTCATCTGTGTCATTTTGACACACGCAGGTGTCCCGTCATGAGCGCAGAATCTCTCAGATTGAGCAGCTGAACCAGATGCCCCTTTATCCAACAGAGAAGATAATCTGGGATGAAAACATTGTCCCAACAGAGTACTACTCTGGTGAAGGTGTGTGTTGTAAATAAACGTGTGATGGTGTATTTGTGTTCTTGAGTACCACACCTGCATGTCATGAACTCATTTTTTTTATTTTTAAGGTAATACGTTCAACAACTCATCTTTTTTATTATTTTTGTTGTTTATATATATTCTTGCAGGCTGTCTAGCTCTACCAAAGCTGAATCTACAGTTCCTGACGCTCCATGACTATCTTCTGAGGAACTTTAACCTCTTTCGTTTGGAGTCCACTTATGAGATCAGACAGGACATAGAGGATGTGGTTTGGAGAATGAAACCTTGGTGAGATGTCTTCACTTAATTATTATCTCAACTATTTTATTAAAACAGCCCTGATCATTGCTTAAAACAATCAGAAAGAACATTTCTGTTTTTCTGCAAACAACCATTAATGCACTTAAGTCATATTTTTTAAATAATATTAATTATGCCATTTAGAAACTCATTGTTTAACATGTGTCTACAGTATGTCAAGTGATGTAACAACTTACTTTTTATTTCTGGAGAAATAATCATGCACTGCCCTCAATCCAACTGACTTTCAGTCCTGACAACAGCCTTACGTTAAGTTCTTGCCATGTCTGTCCCCACAGGCAGTCAGAGTATGGTGGAGTAGTGTTTGGGGGCTGGGCGAGGATGGCTCAGACAATCACCACTTTTTCCATAGTTGAAGTTGCCAAGCCCAACATCGGAGACAGCTGCCCTGCTCGTGTACGAGCTGACGTCACAATAAACCTCAATGTGCAAGAACATATCAAACAAGAGTGGGAAGGTAAAAGCAGATTGCAATGTGTTGTCATTTTTCATTACTTATAGCCGTCCTTTACATTTAATTTGAAGCTCCTTCATAGTGGTGCTCTCTCTGTACAGTTCATGAGGGATCTGTCTTCCTCTGCTTTAGGTCTGCGGAAGCACGATGTTTGCTTTCTCATCACTATTCGCCCCAACTTGCTGTACGGCACACGCTTTGACCGACGACAGCCTTTTGTAGAACAAACTGGCCTGGTTTACGTAAGAGGCTGCGAGGTGCAGGGTATGCTGGATGAGAAGGGCCGTGTCATCGAGGAAGGTAAACACACACACGCTGGCACAATAAAAAGAAAACGCATGGCAGCCTTCGCTACTAGGAACATTCAGATTTGTATTAATGGCAGCAGTCAAAGTAGTGCTGACATGTTTACATGAACATTTTATTAACCTGAGGTGAACAGCAACATCTAAGAACAATAATTTTAATGTTGTAAATAATGTATGTATTCTTCTTTGTTTTATATTGATGGGACAGCTGCAACAAAATTTAACCCTTTTGCTTCAAGTTTAACAAACTACCTCCTTAAATTAATGCCACCCACTTCTTTATTTTGATAAATGTGCTTACAGTCATGTTAATAAATAAATCCATTTTATTCACGCAAATCTGAATACTGCATTGTTTTAAAGTTATTTTGAGATAAATTGTTAGTGTCAATTACTGGGTACAGCTACTAAATAATGAATATAATAAATGTGTAATGTATGATGAAAATTGTTCTATTGTATGAACTTATTGCTATTGGCTAAATAAGTAGAACTAAAGAACCCATGTGTTTACACACGATAGCTCAGAACAAGTTCAAATAGTTTATCTTTTCTAGAAAGAATAATTTATCCACTAAAACAATCTGTGTTTATTCAGTTGTGCTCTTGCTGGCAGCCTAAAATATTCATTTTGAGTGTAGCATCACCTGTTTGCCTACAACGACTCTTTATCTACTGTCAGAACCTTTTTCTCTTTCCTAAATTACCCTTTTCATTATTTTTGTTTTCATACAACAAATTCACATCTGATAATTTAACTTCTTTTTATTCAATAAGACTTAATTGTACCTTTTAAAAAAGACATGTATTATAATGTCTAACCCACCTCGGTCCAGCTGTTCACAGTAGTATTGCATCGTGTTGCGGTTGTTCAGTTATCATCAAACCCATTTCAACAAGGGGTTTAATGATTCCCACTTAATCACATAACTGTACTCATGGGCATGCATATCAGAGCCAGACAAGATTAGTTGCATTCTTTTCCTCTTTGCTGCACAGTGTCACACATAATCTATTTAGATATCTTTGAAAGCTGCACGTGTTCACCACATAGGGTCCCATTGGGAAAGAGCCTGGTGCCTGGGGTCAGGCAGTGTTCATGCATGAATGTGTAAACCCTGTTCATGAAAAGCATGGTCACATCTTTAAAGAAATAAAGGATTGTCTTTACATGAGAATATCTTAAAATTAGTTTTACTTTTTTAATTTAATAGTTAAATGCCTTGACATTTCAGTTTTGTTTTATTCCCCTGACCTTTATTCAAGCCTCTTTTAGACTGGATGATCTATTGTAGTAGTATTTTTTTAATATGTCATACAAATTGAAATGCATAAAAACTTAATATACAGTTTTTTAAAATATTTGCTCTCATCTTTGGTATAAATTGGAGATGTCAACGTTAAAGCGTTAACGTACACGATTAATCTAAACAGATTAATGCATTAATATTACATAATGCAGATTAATCACATTACCTATTTTGACCTATAAAGGACTCTACCCTGCGGAGGTAGAGCTATCATTTCTAATCTGAACCTGGAGCTCGGTCGGCCGACCCGTATTCGGCCGGGCGGGCCATATTGTGTTAATAAACTTGTAGATGAGGAGGCAGTAAGTTTATACTTTGAATGTTGAGAGGATGAAAAAAGAAAGAAGTGTGCAGCACTTCATCAGACTGTGAAGAGACCGCTGGCGCATTGCGCAATAATTTCGCACGTGGGGTTGGACTTCTATGATGCGTTTTTACAAATCATAGTACAAAGAAAAACAAATAAGAATGCACAATATAAAATGGTGTTAAGCTTGTTGAGGAGGAGGCAGGTCCGACCAGCCGGTAAAAAAAAAAAATAAAAAAATAAAAATAAAAAGCCACGTTAAGCTCAGAAGGACACCTGTCACCGGCTGCGCTCTGACTCGCCGGTTGACATGGACTTGAGATCTGTCCAGGGTGTGCCCCGCCTCTTTAAAGGCTGGACATGAGCACCAGTGAACAGCGACCCAAAAAGGAAGAAGCAGGTAAAGATAACAGATGGATTGATTTGTTTATCAGGAACGCACGTCTCCACACATGCTGTCATGTGCAGTGGAGAAAGTGGCAGCAGCTGAAGCGAGCAGCACGTTCAATTAAAACAACTTCGTTCTATCTAAAAAAGCTAAGTCTGGTTCTCTGGACATTCAAAAAAACAAAACAAAACAAAGCAAAAAAAATTGCTGAAACGTTTTGTCTTTTGTCCGAAAGACTTCCTCAGGCTGAGGTGCTGTATTTAACTGAGTCTTATAAATAGCACCCTCTCACAGTGGATCAACTAGTTTGTTGCTGACATCCAAAACCAGCTGCTCACATGATCATGGAGGACCATCAGCCTAACGATGGATCGTTAGCACCCTGATGGTTGTTTGCTATTCACAGAGGGCTGAGTGATACAA